>OX596004.2:39263032-39345532 GCA_951394115.2 Drosophila phalerata | reverse complement strand
GCTCTTATAGTCTCTGAGATCTAGGTGTTCATACAGACAGACGGACAGACAGACAGACAGACAGACGGACAGACGGACAGACGGACAGACGGACATTGCTATATCGACTCGGCTATTGATGCTGATCAAGAATATATATACTTTATGGGGTCTGCCACGCCTCCTTCTGCCTGTTACGCACATTTTCGTTAAAACAAACCCAATAGACCCCTGTACTTTTTTTAAGTACGGGGTCTAAAAAAAAACACTGCTCGAAATTAATGTAATATATATTGTAAACTGTTAGTAATATATCTGACCCCAACTGACAATTGACTGTCATTCTGTGCTTCGGCATTGACAATTGACATGCCATAAATTAAATGCTTTTGTCAGCAAATTAATATGCCAACATTTTTCCATATCACAATATTCGAATTTCCCTTACAGCGACTCGAATGTGCGATATCCAAAAATTAATTTAATTAAGTAATTTCACACATGTCAAGCTGCATATGATTTATGTGATTTATGCGCAGCTTCTATTTAAGTTAATTTCATAATTTTTTTGTTGTTTCCCCTTAAAATGGATTGGAAAATAATTTGCATTGAGCCTTATTATTTTTCAAAATAAAAATAAAACAAATATGTGAATTTGTCGTATCTGTACTCAAATGTAACATTTGAAATGTTACTCGTATCTTTTAGTGTTTAATACAAGTGATTAGCTGCGTTCCTTTTGCACCATTGGATTCCATGGATATCCATTTCAATGTCCTTGTCTGCAAGTGCCAGGACATTTCCGGTGCACCAATAATGATAAACGAACAATGCGCACATTCAAGTGATTAGACGACAATAACAACTTTGTTGATCCCTCTTACAACTTGGCTGTTGACTATTGCTCCCTCTTTCTCTCTATCTATCTCTCTCTCTCTCTCGCTCAAACTGTTTTGGTTAGTAAGTGCTAGAAACTCTTACAGTGGTGCGTTTAGTCATTTCAGAAGGCATTTATAAATACCTTAGTTCAAAATAAACAAATAATATTTGATAAGGATATTTTCATATATTTTAAAATATTTTCTATGTTGATATATATGAAACTAATTATTAATCATTCCGTAATCACAAAAAAATGGCCAAAAATATGTTATATATTCATAAAAAAAATAATAAAAAAAAAAAACTGAAAATTCTGAATACCCTTTACATAATTTTAGGCGCTTAAATTTTTGATAAACTAAAAACAGGCATTACTGACCTTCTATTTGTCCGACTGTGTTGCTATAAAGCACGTTAATAAATAATAATAATAAGTTCGATGATGGATAATAAAAGTAGACGTAAATTAGAAAAAAATAAAATTAGCTTGAAAGTAACTATTATCATTTTGGGCATTTATAAATTTTAAATTATAATTAATTAAAAAAATAAGTTGACAAAAAAAATTTTTAATTATAATTATTTAAAACTTAATTGACAAAACTGACCACTGTGTTTTGGTGCGACATTTTTTTAAAATACATAAATTTCAAATCATTTATTTAGTCAATGGGAGTTTTTTGCCAAAGTGAGCAAAAGCAACAGGAACGAAAAGAAGAAGAAAAGGGAGAAGAAAAGGAAGAAGATGAAGCAAACAAATATAACTAACAAATAAGACGAGTGGTCATTTGGTTTAAGTTGAACAACAAATAGCAAAGTTACTAACTGCCACTAGTTTGTTCTATCTCCCTCTCTCTCCATCACTCTCTCTGTATGTGTCTCTCCCTCTCTATCTTCCATTTCTTCGGTTGTTTATGGCCAGACTTTTGTAGGTATTTTTTAGTAGACGCTTCGCTGACAAAGTAACTCCTGCTTTTATCGGCCATTTTATGCTTTATGCAATTAACTAATTCAATGTTGTTGTTGTTGTTATTGTTGCAGGAACAAAAAGTGCAGTGAACACAATGAAATTAATGTTGTCAAGGGTCAGGGTTCAGTTGGAATTGAACTGCAGTTGAAACAAAGAGACAGAGAGAGAGACAGAGAGAAAGAGAGAGAGTGACTTCAATTGACTGACTCACAAGTGATTCTCTTGCACTCTTTGCCAACTGGAATGCAATGGAATGGAACACGTTCAGTCTAAATTGAACTGCAATTGAAAGAAAACAGCCTTCAATTGTGACTCTTTCGCTCTCTTATCTAGCTGGAATGCAATGGAATGGAACACACAGCAAGAGAACAGAATGCAGCAGACAAACGGAATTCTCTCTCTCTCTCTCTCTTACTGGAAATGTCTAACAAAGAGCGTTGACAGTTTTTGCATTTTCAATAAGGACTTCATTTTGACAAAAGAGCAACAACTAATTAAATTATTAAAAATTATGAAAAATAATTAAATTAAAAAAAAAAAAACAAAAAAAAGTTGCAAACTTTTCAGCTCATAATTTATATTTAATATTAAGTTTTCATTTTAATTGTAAGCATAATTTTAATTAGTAGCAATTTTTTCTTTGCTTTTAATAGTGCATAAATAAATAAATAATAGAAAAATAAATAAATAAATAAATTAATTAATTAATAATTAAATAAAATAAGATTTGATCGCTTGCACTTGCAGTACAAAATATTGTTGCCTACTTAACAGTGCTTACTAAAAATTATGTTACCTACTTTGAGGCAAATAAAAACAACTACAACAACAACTAATAAGGCTGATAGTATTGACAAAAATAAAAAAAAATTATATTAAATTGAAAAAAAAAAGATCTTCATACTAAACTTTTAACAATCTTTTTTTTTTGACTATTCTGATTTAAAATGTGCTAACCTGTCATTCTTTAGTGTTGTCGCCGCTCTAGAGTTGCCTTCGCTCCTTTCACTTTTTCCCCGAGTCTCAAAAAGTATGTAAATAATTGAATTTTGAAGCCTTCACTTTTGTGTCCTTGTATTTGCCTAATATAATATGATAATGCGCACAAATAACTTGACACTGGGCACTAGAAAGTCTTGGACACTCGGGATTACTGCGATAGAGTGACAAACATAACTACATATATATATATAGAATGTATATAGATATATATAACAGATTTCAGCAGCAGCTGCAACTGTCAATTGTTAGTATTGATGATGACAGTTTATTATTATTATTGAAGCAAACCCAAATTATGAGCCATGGCAACCGCAGTAAGTGGGCGTGGCAGTTGGGCATAGGCGTGGGCGTGGCAGATGGGCGTGAAATGCCTGCAACGGAAATGAGGTTTCAATTATAATTTATGCAGACAACAAGACACAAACGTGGGACATTAACATTTGCTAGCTGGCCAGGTCAGTTATTAGCCAACCACACACACACACACATACACACACACACACATACACACACACACACGCACACTCACACACGCACACACACACAACAACAACAACAACAACAACAAGAGGCTGAGGAACTTGACACGCATATTTAGTGGCAAGAGGAAACCTAATTACGCATGTCCAAAAGCGACCACTGCAGTTTCTGTCAAGTTCTATTTCTTGCATCTAGTCGCAATCTCTACACTGAAAATAATAGTCGACACTCTGATGTAAAATTTAAATTTATAGATATATACAAACATTAATTTAATATTGACAAAATTTCTTTGGCATGCAACAGACAGTCTCAAAAATACAATTGGATTGAGTTAAGATATTCCATAAAAAAAAAAAAGTTTTTCAAACTAAGCAATTCACTCGAAGGATGAACTTTGACCCCAAATTTGAGCTTCTATTTCAAAATGAAGCCGATCAAAACGTCTCGGCTACGTTGTGTAAAAATTTCAACTCTCTAACAATGATCAGTAAGTGAGTGAGGACTTTTTTGAAGCTATATTGTATTAGTTTAACAATAATATCCAGGATACAATTATAATAAAAAATACCTGCTGAAATCGAGAGTTATTTGCATTGCATTTTAGAATGATGTTTCTTTTTTTTTCTGTGTAGCCTTCTTCGCAAATATTAGTCGTGCATCTGTGAGGATTTCCAGATCTCAGCACACTAATAACGCTGTAACCAACTGCGTGTGTGTGTGTGTGAGTGTGTATGTGTGTGTGTGAGTGTGTATGTGTGTGTGTGAGTGTGTGTGTGTTTGTGTGAGTGTGTGTGTGTGTGTGTGCCGCAGTGTGACTTCCAATTCGCAGTGGATTTCAATAAGAATAAGTTAAAGCGCAACAATGCAATGCTCGACTGTTAAATGCCCAGTACACATATCCTTACAGCCCTGCTATTTATTCACCACAAATTATTTTTAATAATTTAATTTTTTTTAATGTGTAATTAATTAATTTTTGATATCTAAATATTTAATGTATTAACAATTGTATCTCAATTATTAGCCTGTTTTTAATGTCATCGGAGGTATATTTTCAGCAAAGTTTCGTAAAATTATAAAATTCAACAAGATATAAGTATTTTCATTACATTAGTCCTATAAATTGTGAAATGTAGGTGTTTATACACTCAGAAAAAAATGTCATCATACACTTTGGAATAATTCTTTGTCATTGTAGCACCTTTGAATTCTCAACTGGTTCTAGCGAAGCAAATATTACGTTAGGCTTGGATTGCTAGTAAATTCAGCACCTATTCCGAAAGGTCGCTAACTAAGATAATACCCCATTGTTAAATGGTATACAATTTTGGTATTTTTCTTAATTTAGTATACCTACTAGTGTATGTTTTAAGATTAAAATAAATTATTTATGAACATTTTTTGTAATAGAAACAAGTGCATTTTGGATTAAGTTCAAGATTTTTGTGTACTTCAAGTAGTATGTTTTCAATTTTTACAGACTTGAATTAAGCCCAAAACGTACTTAAAGTATCCCCATAAAATCTCATTTTCAGATTTCCATACTTGCGAAAACCTAACTTGATGTAAGATTGTTGTTCTCAACTTTAGAAATTCCGATAGATTTTAAGAACGTTTGTACTTGAAACTGGACTGTTTAAGTACGGAAATCTAGATTTTTTTTCATTGTAACAAACCCAATATCCTTTGCATCCTTTGGGTACTGGGCAGATAAGTGACCATGCCGACATTTGCTATTGCAGTCCCTTCTCCTCCTCCTCCTCCTCCTCCTCCTCCTTCTCCTCCATCTCCTGCCCTGTTGCCAACTGCAGTCAACTCCAAATCATTTGAAACATTTGTCATCAGCAAAGATGATGTGCCACAAGTCTGTCTCCTTTTCTCTCCCAGTGTCCCTATCCTCCCCAATTCCCTCTTCCTCTTTCTACCTAGACTAACTGAAATGGCTGACTAAATTCTAACTTAGTTTTGCAGTGCAGATTTTGTAGCCAGAAACGTTTCTAGGCATATGGAATTTCCTGTGTATTTATCTGTGTGTAAATCATAGCTGAAATAGCCCTGATTAGGTTTAATCGAGCTATAAGTGCGTGTGTGTGTTTGTGTGTGTGTGTGTGTGTGTGTGTGTGTGTGTGTGTGTGTGTGTGTGTGTGTGGTGCAACATTAGACGGTTTAGTTAGTTAATTTGTTAGTTAGTTAGTTTGCTTGATTCAATGTGAGAGTAAAAATTATTAGATAACTATCGCTGATTTACTAATTCTCAAATAGTATATTTTCGAATTCCATCTTTTTATCTTTTGTAAAATTGTCCTTAGTTGCAGTTTCTATTTGAATCCTTAAGATGTTTTATGCATATACTAACCAATTTTAGTAGTTTCCAAACAAAAGCTGTTTGAATTCCAATTGTTTTACAAAAGCTGTAACCGCAAGTTAAATTATTTAGCCTAGTGTACTGACTTATTCAACTCAATTTTGAGCTAAGAACTTGCAATTATTGAATAAACCGCAACGAAAAGCAATATGAATGAAATATTTTCTATACTCCGAAGTTTGAATACCCTTACAGAGTCCTGTATCCAATTTCAGACATATCCTATTGTAAAATCGCCCTAAAAAAGTCGTCAAAGGCGACTGACCCTTAATATTAAAAAATGATTTTCTGAGTGTGTGACAGCTATATGATATAGTTGTTGGATTATACCCAAATTTTGGTCAAATTTTATAAGAAAATGGAAAATACTTCATTTGTCAAATTGGCTGAGATAACTTATTAATAAAAAAAAAGACTTTTCTTAAATAAAGTTGATTTTCGACCGATTTTTGTACTTCAATATTTTATACTGCTCCGAATACTGCGAATATTCTTTAAATAAAATTAACCTATACTAATATTTATCAAGATGGATATAAAAAATTTATAGTTTAGAGATCAGATCATTTACTATATGTAGTCTCACTTTTTTTTAATGCGGTACACATTTCTCAACAATAAGTATTTGAATGCTTTTTATAAGAAAGAACATAAAATGTGTAGCCAGAGTTGCCACACAGTCAATTTCCGCTTTTGCATAAAACTGTGTGTTACCAAAGCATCAACATTTACAGGACCTATTCACCATTAACATCAACAACAACAACAACAACAGCAATCGTCACAAAATCCTATTAACTAAGAGCTGCTCGAATGTCTATATACAGACTGTATACATATATATATATATATATATGGGAATGTGTTTTTGGGCCAATTTTAGGTCGAAGCCACTTAGTTGTCCAGTTGACAACTGACTAAATATTGGTTTACTGTGACTATCTGCAAAATAATGAAATTATTTGTTTGATTGAAAGTTTCGTAAAAATGGAAACCAAAAACAATTTGCCATCCAATAAATTGTGTGTGTGATTTTTGTTGTTTTTACAATTTTGTTAAGAGCCGGCAACAGGAAATTGTTGCATGGCGTTGCCATATTATGCAAATCAAAGCTATTGAACTGAGTTAAGCAGCGTCAGCAAACCATAAAAACATTGAAAACACTAACAACAACAACTATAATTTTCAAAAACCCGAAACCCAAAAACCGAAAGCCAAAACCACAATGCCAACTTATTTGTGTGCAAGCCAAATTTGAATTCATTGGAAAACATTATCGACACTTTCTGAATATGCAAACATATGTACACTGTACATTGTACAGTTCGTCAAGAAAGTCTGTTGACAATTATAAATACTTAAATAAATTGTTTTTTCTTGTTTTATTATTTTAGTCTATAGTTTTTAGAACAAGTGAAAAATTAAAATAATAATTTTCAGAGAGTTTAAAAATTTTTTTTACTTAAAAAAGAAATATGTGAATTATTTTTTTTTATTAACTTATTCAGTATAGATTGTATTTAAGTCTAGGGACGAAAATCCAAATGTCCCAAAATTCCTGATATCAAATTTTGTGACGAATGATATTCAATTTAATATATAAATTATATAAAAGTTATAATTATAGTACCTACATAGTTCTAAATAAAAATAATTTGGCAATTGTTATTGCCCAAAATATCTATTTTTTGTTAATTTAAAAATTTAAAAATAAAACGGAGTGTCACAACAATTTATGAGAGAAATTTCTCAAATATTTTTATAAACTATCTAATATTAATTATTCCCAATTTTTAAATTAATTTTAAATTGTTGGTTCTCAGAAAAATTTTGTAAATTAGTGTGAGGTTCCAAATATAATACTTTTAAATACTGTAACATAGTTGAGATTCTTTTAAGATATTCTTGGTTCATTATACTTTCAGACTTTATAGTAATACCTATATTTATTGAGTATCTGTTGATTTTTGCGATAATTTTACAATTTGTGTGTGTGTCAATGAAGCGATGTTTGGAATTGTTTTTTCTGAATACATTTGTGGCGCTATTTGGCTAAAAAACAACAACGACTGTAGGTAGATGAGTACTCGTATATGAGATCTAATTACAAAACACAAATGTACTATAATTTCAAAACCATTCTGACACCCTTTTATGCTCCATTTTCCTGCTCTTTGTTGGCAGTTTGGCATTTTGGGAGTTTGGCAATGTGTGGAGTCATTTTCCAGTGTCTGTCATTCACATGCATGATTTCGTAATTTAAACGGCAATCAAGTGTAGTGCCCCTCTTGGCCAACACCAACACCAACACGAACACCAACAGGAACACAAACACAGTTACCAGTTCCCTTTCTGCATTTGGGCCACATGTCAACAGTCAGCAAAATCATGTGAAAATGTGACATTGAACGGAGTCAGATTCCGATTCAGATTCACAGCGAGAGAAAGAGAACAAGAGTTCGAGTGGTTTCAATGGTTTTTGTGGTTAAAGGGCATGAAAGTGGCTAAAAAGTGGTGAAAGGTGGCAAGAGAAATTGAGGAATTGTCTGTCTAATAGACTGACTGTCAATCAACTGTTGATAGTCATTCAAAATTTATTGATTTCAACACTTGTGCAAATATTTTAAATTGCTGCGCTTTAGGCGGCTTTTCATACCTCCATCAATTGGCCAAATTACAAATTGCTGACTAACTTTACTACACTGAAAAAAAAGACCAGCTTAGTTAGTTAACAATAGACGCCGGTTCGAATCCCACTCGTAACAAATTAAAATAACATTTATAAAATTACCAAGACAGAATTTAATAAGATCAAAAGTCAATATTAAAAAAAATTATTTTTTATTATCTATTTATTTTAATTTTTTAGAACATTTATTCTTTAAATAAGAACTTGAAGATGTCTTTCTTAATCTAAGAGTTTTATGTTTTTTCAACGCATTTTTTAAGACCACAACTTTTAGTTTTGAGACCAACACCTTGATCTAGAACATTTTTTTTCTATCAGTGTATGCATTCAACATTAGCTGATTGAATGTTTTGGCCAATTGATAGTGGAGCAAAGAACATTAACAATTGGACTCATTATGGCCAAGAGTTGCATACAAATGCAACCAATTTTCTTAACAATAACTTGGCTAATCAACTTGACCAAGTTAACAGTCACATGAAATATTTGCAATTGCCAAATAATATACTCTTAAATTTATTATTGAAATATTTTTGATTATCAAATTGACAGCTGTACATTTTTCATCTTTAATTTTTGATTTGGCTAACAGTTACTTACAAAAGTAAACACACTTGTTAAGAGGTGTCAATTGATATGAAAAGACAGACTACAAACAGAAGCGAGTGAGAGAGAGTGGGAAAGAGAATGAAATAAAATACTATGGAAACAGAGAAATCTTGGAAATCTTTGAAATCCGACCCTAGAACTCATTAATTGCTCTTTGACTTTTGTAAGTCGAGGAATTTGATCCAATATAAATTCTCCAAATATTATTAAACTATCAATTAATTAATTTACTGAGTAATGCCCCACTTAAGTATTAAATATTTGGAATAGACGAGATTATGTTAATTTTAAAACAAATATTAATAATATTTATATTGAATTATTTACCACGATTGTACTCACTTTAAATTGTGTTTTTAACATTAAAGGTTTTCTGTGTATCCTTAATTATGTTTAATACTTTTTAAAGTTGACCTTTACAATCTCGTTGTCCTGTAAATAAAATAACAATATTTAAATATTTGTAAATACAATTAAGTACTCGTATAGCGAAGACACTTAGCCTAGTTATCAACCAAAGCTTTAAGTTCAGCTTTTAACCCTTGCTTTTATAGCAAGTATGAAACTTGGAATTTTATAGCCAGCAGTATTTATAGACTTGTGAATATTTATAGTCCTCTTATAGCTATAAAGAATTTGGTGTTTATAACTGCTAACTTGCTTTTATGGGAAGTGTGAAACTTGGTCATTTTATAGCAACGAGTTAATTAAACTTGTGAGTTGTTTGTAGACTTATCTTAGCTATATTTATAAAAATAAAGTCATTGGCATTTATAACTGTTGTATTAAAGGACTTTATGGGGGTGTTTGTATATAAGATAAATTTATTCAGCAACCTATAAATAAATTATTGTAATTTTAGTCGTTTAAATTTGAAATTTATGACAAAACAATATCAAATCATTGCATACAATGGAAAAATAAAAGAAATAAAAACTTCTTTTTATTGCAAATTGTCAACTAACAAAAATAACAATTGAAAACTGCAAATTCCCGAAGTGTCATCTTGTATAGCATCTAAGTATGTAAGTGACCCTTGGGATATTTTCTTATCCCAATTATGTGAAAAAAAAACACAATGACTAGGTTTTTTCTAAGGTCTTTTATATTTATCAATCGTGGTCTAATTACAGGTAAAAACACACGTGCAAATTCAAAGGTGATTTGACCTTGCCTAAAATTACAATAGATCAATATGTAAAGAAACGGAAAATTGCAATGCAACTTCAACTCCTACTTACAGTATGTTAAGAAATTGTTTTGACCAAGAAAAAATTATATATATTTATTTATTATCTGTTCACATCAAAAAATGCCCTGAAATTTTAATACTTGGCTGATTTTAAATATTTTGCTCTATGTTTTAGCATTAAAAATAGATTTAATAGATTGAAATTCAAGAAAAGTTAAACATGAAAATATTTTAAATAATTTAAGTATGTTTTTAGTCAAATAAAAGTGTATTAAAATTAATTAAAATACGTTTTCTATTTAAATGTGATTTGTTTATTATTTTGAAAAGATTTTAAGAGTAATGTTAGTTAAATAACCATAACCATAAATAACCATAAGTAAATATAATATAATAAAAGTGTTATTTTTTTGGAAATTAAAATGTGTGTACAATTTGTGTACCTACTGTAGACAATGTGGACCAAAATGACACATGTTCAAAGTGGCAACAAGTGCAACTCGCAGCTACTGTGGATGCGACATCATCTCTTGGCCAGATGCTGTAGTTTCTTGGCCAATTGGAGAAAAAAACTGTATTAACTCGAACTCGAACTCTAAAGCCGTTCGAACAGTTTCGGCCAACTTATTGCTTTTGACCCTGTTCGCGGTTCGTTATAGTTTCTATTACACTATATGATTCATCCATTGGCATTTTCAAAATACCTCCAGACAGTTTCAATTTTGTTGTTTTTTTTTCTTTTGGTAATTTTTTGGCTGGCATTTTGTGTTAAATTTCGCCGAAAGCAATTGTCTATCATCGTCTTTTGCTAACGCGTCATGATTATTATTTGTACTTGTCCAACTAATTTTTTTTTCGTTTTTTTTTTGGCCTTTGTTGCATTTTTGGTTTTCATTTTTCAATCGAATCGGTTGTTGAAGCTTCCTCTAATGTATCTCTTGGTACTTTTGGCCTTCTAACAATTTTCGATGAATCTGCCAGTCGTTTCAGCCATTCACACAGTTGTTGCAATTATTGAATGCTGTTGTTGTTGTTATTATTGTTGTTTTTGTCCCAGACATCCATCACCATTCAATAAATATTAATGGAATTTTTCTTAAATTTCCGATTGTAAATAGTTGCAGTCCATGATTTATATCATAGATAGATCTCAAGATGTTGAAAAATTACTTAATTGTTAATAAATTATATTTGATGGTATATTTTTAAAGCGCCTATCAACTGAATAATTTCATAACTTTATGAAAACATAACCGATTTTCAAGCGGAATTATATATATTAAATTTATATTTATTTAGAAAATTTAATTTTTCTGTAAACAATCAAGAGAAAACTGTCGTATGATTTACCAGATTTCAAATTCTCATAACTTTGTCAAAACTAAACCGATTTTCATGCGGAATATCATTTTGATCGTTATTTGGTCTCTAACTTGATTCTGCATCTAAAAATTATTTACCTTAAATAATTTTGAATTTTCGATTTTTTTCGACAAAACCATGTACTCCCCCCTTTGACTTTTCGATAAAAAAATTTTTTTTAAATTTTAAAAATTTTACTTTTTAATTTTAATCAATTCCTGGTACCCAAATTAGTATAAAACGACACTTTATTTTGGATTCTGAGGGGTTCCAATTTTCTTTAAAAAATCATGCCCAAATTAACAAAAAAAATTGACTTGTAAAGTTGTCAGTCCTATGATTTACCAGATTTCAAATTCTCATAACTTTGCCAAAACTGAACCGATTTAAATGCGGAATGTCATTTTGATCATTATTTGGTCTCTAATTTGATTCTGCATCTAAAAACTTTAACTTTAAACTAACTTTAAAAATTTTTTTAATTTTCGTTTTTTTCCAACAAAACCATGTACTCCCCCCTTTGACTTTTTGAAAAAAATAATTTTTCAAAAATTAAAATCTCGAGATATCACTTTTAAACAACTCCTGGTGCCCAAATTATTATTAAACTACACTTTAAACTTGATTCTGATACCTTTAATTTTTTTGTAAAAAATCATGTCAAAATTAAGAAATATTTTGACTTGTAAAGTTGTTAGGTCGGAGGCTTGACTAACTTTGAACTGTCATAACTTTGTCAAATCTAGACCGATTTTCAAAAGGAATGTCATTTTGATCATGATTTTTCCTTTTATTTCATTCTGCATTTAAATTGAATTTAATGTAAATGTCGAAATAAATCTATTTATCCTAGCCACTTGTCATCATTTAATAGTCACTTGGACTAATGACTACAATCAAGCGGCAATCAACGACCCAATTTTCAGTTGAATATTATCCAAACCTCTTACCATATAAGATGTCAACACTTTTTACGATTTTTTTTTTGCAAGTTATACACAATTAAAATGCTTTGATTTCAATTTGCAATGGGAGAAACTGGCAATTGTGGACGATGATTAAGTAAAGATCTTTTAACAAAAAGGCGGTCAAAGTATCTTATGCTCATTTGGGCAGAAAAAGAAAAAGAAAAGAAAATGATATACCCGCAGCAGTAAGAAGAAGAAGAAACAGTTCCATTTAGTTAGCCAATTAACGAAAAGTCAGCATGTGTGAAGTGTTTTGGGACCGAAAAGATTCGAAGAAGAAGCAAAGGGAGAAACTCGAAAAAAAAAACAAGTGGGATAGGTTATAGGCGAGATCCCGACCATAGGATACCCGTTACTTATTTCAATATATATAAAAGAGCTTTAAAGAAATTACTACCTAATAAAAACTACTGCATACTTTTAGGTGATTGTATTGAAATAATAACTTTATTAATAACTTTGGTTAGCTATTACTACCGTTCTACTTTTCCGATCTTGCTGCGGTTGAGTGAGATTATAGATAATGTTATTTACCAACGTCAATTTCCATAAAAACTGTATTAACTTAAAAACTCTGAGTGTGGTGGTTTTTCGTGATTTGTGGGGGGGAAGGGGCGTGTCAAAATTTTAAAACAAACTTGATCTGCGTGGGGAATATATGGGGAAATCTGTGTGCCAAATTTGGTATCTCTATCTCTTATAGTCTTCGAGATCCTTTTGTTCATACAGACGGACAGACAGACAGACAGACAGACGGACATGGCTATATCGACTCGGCTGTTGATGCTAATCAAGACCATACATACTTTATGGGGTCAGAGATGCCTTCTTCTCTCTGTTACATACATTCCAACAAACACAATATACCCTTTTAATTATTTTTTAAGTAACGGGTATAAAAAATTGCTACGAGTTTGATTACAAAACTTCGACAATTTGCTACAATTTGAATTGAAAAGAAGAGAAACACTGCGATCCGATATAATAGAAAAACCTTTAAGATGATGTATGATATTTGCTTTGATTTCGGTTTTACGTTTTTGCCGCATTGCGAAAATTGCTACTTGGGGAACATGATGAAGATGATGAAGATGATGATGATGATGATGGTAATGATGCTCAAAACTGGCGGATGTACGATATATGTAGCTTATGGTGTTGTGAATCCATAGGATGTTCTTTCCGGTTACTTAGCATATTCGCCGTTTTTTTGTTGATTGCAACTCTATGATAATTTCCAATTCTTGTTTTTTTTCTTGTTGTTGTCTTTAATTAACTTCCCTCATCTTGTGGCTTTTGTTATTGTTTTTTTGGTTTTGTTTTGCTTTGCATAATGGCATTGTTGTTGCCGAAATCATCATTAGAACTTTTATTTGCACAATAATCAACTAACTGCAGCTGCATTGTCTTATTTTTTGTTATTTCATTGCAAAGGAGCAAACTTCAAAAAAAAAAAAAAAAAAAAACAAATACAATGAGTATTCAAAAAAGTGCTGCCGAAATGCGTTTATCAAGTTGCGGTCTGTTTAGGTGCAGTTTTTTGTTCATTTATTTTTTAAGGAATTGAATAATGATGTTAGAATAAAAGTCTCTTTAAAATGTTGCATCATCGAAATTAATAATGTTGAATTCAAGAAGGAAATGTATAAATCTAAAGGTCAAACCATCATGACAATCAGATATGATTTTTTTTAATATCGAGGAAGTGCTTTTTCCTATGGATCTGTGAACTTTACACCTCCAAATTACTTGAACCAGTTCAGAAGCAACATTTTATTGTGTTGCTCATTATCAAATTACAGCA
The DNA here is from genome assembly GCA_951394115.2 of Drosophila phalerata. Classification (NCBI taxonomy): domain Eukaryota; kingdom Metazoa; phylum Arthropoda; class Insecta; order Diptera; family Drosophilidae; genus Drosophila; species Drosophila phalerata. Next base: position 39,331,227 of record OX596004.2, on the reverse strand, counting down.
GAAAGAAAAACAGACAGACAGACAAATATTAAACTTAGCATGGAAAAAGTCATTTGAATTTGTATAATGCTTTTTTAAGTTGACAGCAGAATGAAAACAACAGTGTCAACAGAGGACGGCAATAAAAGCAATTCTCAAGTCAAGCCCAGTTAGTTAAATATACACTGACAGAAAAAGACGAATATTTTAGTTATTCAACGTAATAAAATTCAATAAATAAAAATAATAATAATAATATAAATATGAGAGCTTCAAAGAGAATACAACTTTAAATCTAAAATACCATAAGTTTAAGTAATAATTTATTATACTCATTATTTAAATAAAAAATTTAAGGTTATATTTGATCTTTTTGTGTTTTTTTTGGGGTTTTTCTTAATCCTTGCAACATATTTTGCATCAATTAAAAAAATATTTTGAATTCCCCAGAATAAACTTAATTTGATCTTACTTTTTTATATTCTCAGTCATATCATATTATAATTTAATTGTTAGTTTAATTTAAATTTAAATTTTTATTTTATTTTATTTTCCCCATAATTTATTTTTTTGTCGACTGATTTTAGTTAATAAATAAATAAATAAAAATAAATAAAATAAAGTTTTTATTTATTTATATTGAATTTGTTTCGTATTTCTTTTTAATATTTTATGCAAGTTAAAATAAAATGTTAATGTAGTTAAATTTTGTGAAAATATTTGCGTTTATAAACTTTCATTTTTTTTTACGATTTTCGCATTTAAATTTAATATGAAATAAATAAATAAATATAATATAAATATATTCAAAACATTTTTTTGAATGGTACGCTTAAAGTCAATATTTAATTCAAAATCATAGTTTTAAATAGTAAAAGTGTTTATAATAAAATATTAGAGCATTTTTCTATCAGTGTATATAAATAATTACTTTATCATTGTTTTCGTCACGTATTTAAGCCAATTTCCTAGAGACCGACAAAGAAGAAGACGCAGACGAAGACGAAGACGAAGAAAATATGGTGGCAACTCCAGCACCTCAATCATAAGTAAAAGTCAAGGTTAATGGGTTGCTCTTCACACTCCCCCCTCGGCTACCCCTACCCACCACTTTGTGGCGTAAATGATCCGGGGACTGTGGCACATGTTGTGACGACCACAGGGTGTTTCACTCAAGGGCAAGATTCGATATTTAACGGTGGCAGCGAATCGAAAATAATCTGAAGTAGCGTGTGAATCAAGTTAAAGTTAAAGTCCATTAAAATATATTGTAGAGTCTTCAGTCATACTATAATACAATATATTAATTACATATCACATTAGTCCGGCTCAGTTAAAGATCAATTATGAAATGTGTGTGTTTGTGTCTAAAATCAAGTCAAAAGTATTCGACCATTTTTAGCTGACATTTTTAACTGATTTTGGACTTTTCTTGTTGGCAAGTTGCAACTGCGCTGATTAAGGGAATTTCTCACAGATCGAAAAAAAAAAAACAAAAACAAATAGTTAATAAAAATAACTGGAAAACTGAATTAACAGCAGTTGCCAAACTTTGTTGTTGTTGTTGTTATGCTCAGAGTAGTTGTTGTTATTGTACTGTAATGCTTTTCTCGAAGGTGAACCAGAATGAGTTGCAGTCTCAGTTGGAGTTGGAGTCTTATTTTGAGTCCCAAGCTTAGCCTCAGTTACAATCTCAGTCTCTCAGTCTCAGTCTCATTCAAAAGTATTCCAAGTGAAGCGCATTGAAAGCCAACTAATGTCTACACTGAAAAAAAATACCAACTTCTAAAACCTAGAATATTCGTCTTAAATATTTGGTTGTTAAAATGAGATTATTTTAAGATCATATTAATAAAACTAAGATTATTAATCTAAAAAATGTTAAAATCTTAATATAAGAATAAACATTTTAAAATGTTAGGATGGTATAAATATGTACAATTTCAGATGTAATAAATGGTGGCCCCATAACGCTCTGGTTAGAGAAACCGCTTGAGTTGTGAAGCAAGTGGGCGGCGGTTCGAACCCCACTGGTTTATTTATTATTATTATCATTTATAAAATTAACTTAAATAGAATAAGATGTAAATAAATCAAAATTTACAAAACATAATATAAATATAATAAAAATATAAAAAACTGTTATAATTTTAATTTTAGAATATTTAATCTTAATAAAGGAACTTGGTCTTATTTAAAATGTTCTTAAAATCATGATGTGCGCTCTTAATTTAAGAATTTTATGTTCACGACGCATTTTTTAGACCATAAATCTTAGTTCTAAGATCCAAATCTTGATTTTGGAACATTTTTTTTTGTCAGTGTACATCGTCCACATCTTATTGCAGCCACTGTCGATATATTTATTTCTTGGCTCGATTGCTTCAACCGGATTGCCACTGCACATCTTGAAAGTGAGCGGCTGTCGCTCTGACGACTTTTGTATCAGCAGCAACAACAACAACAACAACAACAGACAACAACAACAGACAACAACAACAAACAACAACAACAGACAACAACAACAGACAACAACAACAGACAACAACAACAAACAACAACAACAGACAACAGCATCAATTCTAGAGCGAATGTCTGCTGCAAATTTATTGCTGCATTTGATTTTAATTAGTTTAATTTATGCTGATTCATAATGAAAATTTATTTCTATTGCGGGCGCTTTAAATGTTAGAGATTTGCGTAATTAAAATGCTTCATCCGGCTACCAATGAACTTTATTTACAATTCTTTTAGTATTTTTATAATGCTAGAAACTAGATAAATTATTTATAATTAAACAGGATTCCTAAGTTTTTAAACATATCGAATTTTTAGTAAAGTTATTTGATCCAATCCTTCCTAATGAACCTTTAATATACATAAGATTGTATTTTATATTACGATAATATTCTAGCAAAAAATTAATTATAATTAAATTAAATTCTAAAGTTTTTCTTCACATTTAAATTGCTGCTAATTCTACCTAAATAGTTGCATATTTATTTAGATAAGTTAAATAATTTGACCCAATACTTGCTAAGGAATCATCATACAAAAGAAGATATTATTTCTATACTGAAAATTAGTGGAATTATTTATACCTGAGCAGAACACACTGATCTTTATTTACCAGACTGCTCATTCTATTTAGATTCATTTTATTACGTTGGCTTAGTTTTTTATTTGACAAAATCCATATAAGAGATGGTGTTCTATTTATTAAAATTATTCGAAATATTTATACATAAGCCATAAGACATTCTAATTTTTATTTAATTAAAATTATGCAATCTCATTCTATTTAAATTGCGTTTTTTATATACTTTTGTATAAGATGGTAGTTTTTCAATGCAAAGTTGCTAAAGAAAAAAAATGTGGAAATTATTTATACTAAAAATAGACACTTACGTCTGCAATTACATTCAATACTGTATCCTCTGCATTTAAATAGCAAATCAAAAAAAACCTGTTTCGATTTTTATTATTTTATATCCTTTTTTATACTCTCACTTTCAATCAATCAGTTGTATGTTGCCCAATTTTTATATTTATTACTACTAAGCGACACTAATTGTAAACATTTTAGTACGACATACGAGTACAGCAATTAAAAACATTTACAGTCTTACAACCCCATACAAGTTCGTTGCCTAAGTCTTTTGTTTGCGTTCACAGATCAAATGAAAATGTGCACTAATTTTTTTTAGTTTGGCAACGCGAACAGCGCCAAAAACATAAACAAACAAAAGCCGCAAAGAAAACAAAGTGCCAGCAATGCGAAATAGTGGCATCTTCGAAAAGCGCCAAATACTCGTACTAATTTATCCGATAGCAATGAATGAGAAGAGTTAAGAGATGGACCTAAATAAAGAGTCGAACAAGCGTCAATTGTACAATGATTTAGTTACAGTTCAGTTCGGCAGCAGCTCGTGTTACTCTGCCGAAGACGATGACGAAGCCGATGAGCTTGCTCTTTGGCAATTGCGGTGGCGTTGGATGCTTTACCTTCGGCTACGGCTTCGGTTTTGGCTTTTGGATTTAACGATGACGATGACGCTGTGCATTTTGTTGTGTGAGGCTTGCTCTTCTCTATTGGCCCCCAGCCGACCGACCTGCTTTTGAGTATAAAATCAAAATTGATGCGAAATTTTTTCTAACTTTTGCATCAACTTCAAACGCGGCAACACGTGTAGTTCGCAGCGCGACCCAAAAACGTTCAAGTTATACAAATACAAATACAAAATCAAAATAAAATAAACACTACAAAGTGCGTGGAATCAGTTTAAGCAAAATAATCAACTAAATTCATTTCAAGAAACTATAATTATTTTTCTAATAGAAGTGGCTTTCAAAATAATATAAAAATATATATATTAAAAATTAATAAAAATAAGAAATTCAAATCTGTTAAATAAATAGTTAAAACAATCTTCAGAAATAAGAATTACTTTGCTAAAAGAAGTTTATAGATAACAATTGCAAAAAGTATTAATTAAAAAGCAATTCGGTTAAAGATCTATAATTTTTATCCAATTCACTAACATAAGAATCAAGGAATCCTTTCAATATAAATTAAGAATATTTAATTTACCAGGATATAAATGTATTAAAATGACTAAATATAATTCTTTATAAATTAGGATTTCTTTCAAAAAAGACTAAAAAAAAAACAATTTGGAAAATATAAATTAAAAGACGAAATATAATTGAACAGTACTTAGTTTACATAGATATTTACTTATAAATGACCAATTAAAATTAATAAAATAATAGAAAGAAGAAAAAAAACTGTATAATTTTTTAGACAATTTAATTAACAAAAAATTGTTTTAATTATTACTGATACATTTTTAATTTTTCTTGTCTTAATGAACTACAAAATCATAAATTGGACAAATTTATCATTAATCATTAAGATCAAATATAAGACTAATCATGCAAGAAACCTATCAAGTTTTCGAGTGTGAATATAAGTGAATATTGTTGTTGTGTCAACCGCAAACCACAAATGCCATTTCAACTTCGTGTACTCATATATAGATAATAATAATCTACAAATTATTAAATCTAATTACAGACCAGTTGCACAGAATTCATTGCACTGCGCATCTGCTTAGACAAAATGCAATATACTTTTATTTTCCTTTCTAAAAAATTGTAAAGTGAATGCAGTGAATATATTCAAACCAATCATTTAATGGCACTCAGCTCAGTTTGTCTCTCTCTTTCTCTCCACTCCTCTTCTCTCTTTCTTGTTATTTAGATAGCAAAACAACGAAATAAACACAAAATTACATTTAAAATACGTATACGCCGCGTTGCCAGTAAAACCCAAAAATCACAGACATTATGGCAGCTAAAACAACCGCAACAACAACAACAACAACAGCGAACAAATCACTACAGCAACAACATTGCAGACAGCAGCATCTTCATCTAGCAACCAGCAGCAACAGCAACAACAACAACAACAACAGCCACTACACCAACAACAGCAACAACTATAACAACTTTTTCTGCTTCACCTCCAGCATATCCATCGTATTTGTTGTCGTGCTTGGTCTGCTGCTGGCAGATAACTGTGTCAATGGGGTAAGTTGGGGGTGGAGGGCAACAACAAGATGCCCCCTTGCAACTACTTATTGGTTGACCTGTCTACACTCAGAAAAAATAGGAATCAACAACTAGTCCGAACTTACATAAAAAAAAATAAATAAAAAAATAATCTTAATTAAATAAATATAAATAAATTATATAAAAAATATAATTTAATTAAATAAAATAAATATAAATATAAAAAGTATAAATCAATTAAATATAAAAAGTATTAATAAATTAAATAAAAAATATACAAATAAAATATTATTGGAATTTACATCAAGCATAGCTAAATTAAAGGATATTAATTTAGTAAAAAGTACCAAATAAAACTCGTAAGAAATAAGGATTGCCAAGATCAAAGACGTTAAAAATAACAAATCTATGATTTTTCGATGCATCGATTACTTGTTACTTAGTTTTTAAAACGATCTTCTATTTCATTATTAAATTCAATCCAAAGTTAGGATTTATAATACGACAAAAATAGGGAATATTTAAGTACAAATGATCTCAAAAGCTAACCATGTTCGAAATTTTCAAAACTGAGCACAATAATCCACTTTTATGTAAGCATTTCGCAATCCCAGAAATTTTCAAATTATTTGGAATACAATAAGTATGTCTTTTAATAATTAAAGATTATAATTAGATCAGATTATTATAGAAAACTCTGTTGTTATTGAAGGTATATCAAAGAAATTCTTTAATTTTATTTTTAGCTGAACTTTTATATATTTTGATCAAGTTTGGTTAAATTCGGACTATTATATCATTAAGCTGTCATAGAAACAATCATATAGCATATCAAATTAAAGATCGTTTCATATTTAATTAAAGAATTTTAATACTTAAGAATTTTAGTATTTGGAATTTTTTTGCAGTGTACTTATTTGTTGACCTGCTCCCTCTTTTCGTATTTCCCAACCGTCCGCCTACCTTTTCCATTTGTCAATTTATTGCTCTTTGTGAATTATCTTGTATTTATCGTCTGGATTTCTTTTACCTCAATACTGGGCCTGGGAATGAGGCGAATAAAGGTCTCTTTTTATTTTGATTTTTATTTAACTCAAAATTTGATAACTTCATTAGCTGTGCATATAGAAAATGCAGACATATCATGAGAGACACACACACAGCGAGAAAAATTTGTCATTGCAGATAAATTTGTGTACTCAGGCAAAGTAAAAGATTGCGCACACCATTTGTCTCTTGTCTCTGATAGCGATCTACAAGCAACAAACACAACAACAGATTCCCACGCAAAGTTGCAGCCAAAAACAACAGCTACAGCAACAGCAACAGCAACAACAATAGCAATAGCACTGCAATTGTTGCAACTTAAGAAAAATAGACCAACAAAAAAAAGATCTTCTGCTTTTTTCTTGAAACTTTAGTGCTTGCGATTTTGCAAGTGCAGACAACGACGTCAACCTGTCTGCAAAGTGTTAGACATCTTCTCACGTCCGTGCAACACCACACAACACAGACCTATAACCATCAGATCCCTAACACACACTTCCCCTTTCACCATTCACCATTCCCCGATCCCCGATCCCCGTTCCTCATTCCTCATTCCCATGCTTCAAGACTTGAGTCTGAGTGTCGTCATCGTTTGCTTTTTATACCCTGTATCCATTAAAAATTTCCAAAACAAAGGGTGTAATGTTTTAAGCAGAAGGCATCTCTATATATATAAAACTCTTTGTCCTGACTCAATGACTGACTGAGCATTGTAGACTAAACCGTAAGAGCTAGAAAGCTGAAATTTTCATGCAACGTAGCTGAGACTATTCGATAAAGCAATAAGGCGGCTTATTGAAAAATTTGACCTGTAAGTGGGTCAAATTTGGGATTAAACTTCATACTTTGAGTATTTAGAATTCGAATTTAGAATTCTTGAGATATCTGAACCAATCTAACAAAATATACATCTCAGTTGGTCCTATATATCCATTTGGAAACCAATTGGCTGCCATAGGAACAATCAGTCAAAAATTTAATACTGGGCCAGGGTATCAAATTCGGAGCACAGGGTATTCTACTGTCGAGAGCACTCGATTGATTCGCTTGTTTATTTTGCTTTTGGCTTCGTTTACAGCCTCTTTTAACTATTTCTTGTTGTTGCTTTTGTTGTCTTTTATCAATTAGCCTTGGTGCCCTGCTCTACACAGTAACAACAACAACAATAACAACAATAACAACAACAAAAATAACAATAAAAAGAAGAGCTAAAACCAAAACAAATACAAAAACCTAGACAACTTAAAAGAAAGAAAAATTGCTCGATTTATTGTTGTTGTTGTTGTTGTTTTAGAGTCTTCGTCATTGTCTGATATTTAAAGAGCCCATATACCTGCTAAACTAATGGCTGTGAAGAGCGTTTTGAGGCACTGTGCCACTCAACTCGTTGAGGCATTGTACTCTGAAAATTATTGGTGTGCCATTTGTTGGAATGATCGTAATGAAATTACACTGAGGATGCAATCGATATAAACAATTTGGAATGCAAGATAAACTTATTATACAATTTATAATATATTCGATATAAAATTAAAATCAGTTACGGCAAAAACAATTCAGAATGATCGGAACAAAATCGAATAGTAATGAAATCATACTAAAAATTTAATCAATAATCGAAAAAATCTTTATATAAAATTTAAAAAAGAATATAAAGAATATATAAATATATAATAATTGAAAGTAGGTTTGTTTGCTTGCCGGGTTATTATAGTAAATATTGACAACTTTTTATTAAGTAAAAATGATTTCAGACTAGCTCACTTGATTTATCGTACTCTTTTCGTTATTTTTTGAAAAAAATTACTGCTTTTAAAATTCGACTTAAAACTTATTTGATGAACAATTTTGCCATCTTTCGATTATGAATTTTTGCATTGGCAAAGTATATAATTAATTACTTAAGAAGATATTTTTAAGAAGATATAATTTACTACCAGTATCAATAAAAAGGCAGTAAATATTGAAATTGAGACAAGATCAAGATATAGCCCTCTTTTATTCCTGTGCAACATGTTGCGTGACAATGTTGCGATCAAAAAAATGTGCCATTAAAATTAATTCGAAATCCGCTGTGAGTTACAATATATATACATACGAGTATATATGCTGAACAAAAGAACAGATAATACAGCTGCTGTCGAATGTATGATTATGAGGTTGCAACTTTGCCACATTGCCACTTTGGCAATCTGCCACGCTTTGTTGCAGTATCAACATTTCATTTCATGGTTTCATACGCATGAGATTGACAGTTGTCTGTTTGTTTTTTACGTCGCTTTTTATTGTCCTCCTGTTCAACCTCCCTCCGTTTTTTTTGCACTTTTTCAACACTCACTGAATCTGATTCTTTTGTTGATCTTTAGTCTGTTTTTTTCTCATTTCTGACAGATTTTTCGGTTGATGCATTTGCATTTCAAATTTCGGTTTTTGTTTTTCTGTGTACCGAAATTTTGTATGGCAATTGTTTGAAGCTCGTAATTTGTTATTGTTTAGACATCATTTTGCAGTTGTTTTGCCATGATTTAAATGTGCATAGCTTGGGCAATCATCATCATCATCATTATGATCATCATGATCATCATGATCACACCAAAACCGAACTAAGGTCACATTACGAGTACTCATTACTTGCATTCAGTGAGATAATTCACATTCTCACACTGATTCATAAATAATAAAACATTGAAATCTACATCATATTGTGACATCTGTCTACATATTGCAGCAAATTGATGGCTATATAGCTGGCGAGGATTATCCGGCCTACGATGCGGTGCCCCGAGGATTATCCTTCAACTGTCAAGGACGCCAGCCAGGATACTATGCGGACACTGAGACACGCTGTCAGGTAAGAAATGCAGAAATTTCAGCTAATATTCCCAATAAAATTGTTAAAAACAACGATTGCAAAACAAAAAAAAATGTGAAAAATGTTAAATAAAATGATGAGAAATGTGAAAATCTTAGACATACTATTTTTAAAGGGATTACTTTGCAAACAGAATAAACTATAATTACAAATTTGTATAACAAAATTTTCTGAAACTCTTTGGATCTCAATAAAAAAAGGTATACAGTAATAAATAAATTTAAATAAGTAATTAAAAATCAGGGAATGACTCTAATATAAAGTGTTTATTATATAAATGTATTTAGGTATTTTTGGTACTTTATGTATATTTTATTTTATATATTTTATATTTTAAAGATTTAAAATTTTTAAAAAGCTAATTTAAAATTAAAGTTTATTTTCATACTTTTTTAAGGAAAAAATCAATTATTCAGGCATGTTTCGGCTTAAGCTTTTTATTCAATGAAATAGCATGATTTAGTTAATAAGCAAAATGAGTAATTTTAAATTTTTATAAAATAAGTTCTATTAAATTTTTTTGTAATATTTTTATAGGAATCTCAACTGATTTTTATACGAACCATATTTGAACCGAGCCATTTTTAGCACAGATTTTTACGACAAAATCAAAAGTGCCAAAGAGAAGTAATAAAAAAAAAATGGATTTAATGGGTTTCGCATTGAAAACAGTTGGATTCATGTGAATGTGACTGGTAAATTTCATCAATTTATGGTTATATATTTAAAGGTCTGGCATTGGTGCCTGCATTCGGGACATCAATACTCCTTCCTCTGTCCAAATGGAACGGTTTTCAATCAAGCTGTGCGTGTCTGCGATTGGTGGTCAAATGTCAACTGTGCCAGCTCCGAGCAACTCTATCAAAATAACGATGAACTCTATCGTATACCCGAAAAACAACAACAACAACAACAGCAGCAACAACAACAGAATGCAGTATGATATAAGGCTGATGATGAGTATAGAATTGGGAAGAAAGTAAATCGGCAACGAGGAGGAAGACAGCGACAATTTCTGTCACAAAATCAAATGAACAATAGCAACAATAAAAATATAAATATAAATAACGTAGATGACACCGCACCAATAAACTACAATAAAATGACCAAAAATAGTTTTAGAGGCAGCTTGAGACACAAATCCAATTCTCAATTGTCGTACTCATCATCATCACAGCAGCAGCAATCGAAATCGAATTCGAAATCCCAAACACAACAAAATAATAATAATTATAGTAAAGTGAATAGTGAATATCAAAGTAGGCAAAATAATAGCAGCAGAAATAGTAGTAGAAATAATCAAAAATATGCAAATAGTATAGGTAAACTACCCTCTAGAAATACAAGCACTCAGCACAGGAGCAACACTAACAACAACAACAACAACAGCAACAACAATACTAACAGCAACAACCACAACAACAGCAAACAACGCGGTAGTCACCGTTACAATTTGAATCGTTTCGAAAATGATGATGAACTTAAGGATTACAAAAGTAAAATCAAAAACAAATTCAACATTGATTATGATCATTCTTTAGATGAAGAATATGAAATAATTGAGGCCATTGAATGAAACGATGGGAGAAATTTAAAAAACAAAAAAAATTGTAATACATATATAAAAAATAAATCTTACCAGCTTTGTAGTTGTTTTTGCCAGTTGAAAAACTTCCTGTTTAAGCTTTGTATGTTAGCATTTTAATATCACTTCACCAATCATTACACATACTATCATAAAGAAATTGATGTACCTGCAACAACATAATTATAAAATACAAATTTCATGTATAATAAAAAACAAAACAAAATCAAAAATAAACTTTTCTTTTAGAAAATATATATATATTTTGTAGAAAATATGTTTTATTTCATTTTCAGTAATTTTTTAATATTATTGCTCTTTTTTTTATAGTTCCTATAACAAGCTTAATAAAAAAAAAATTCATTGAATTTTACTAAATTTTAAAATAAAAAACAAATAAAAAATGCGAACTTTTAATGTCAAGAAACTTTCTGGAGTAACTATATTTACTAATGCATACTTTCAGGCGAAATAATCAAATATCAAAGCTTTGCTTATTTCTGAATGTTATAGTTATATAGCTTTCAGCCTTTTGTTGGCTCAAAGCCGTCTATAGTCATCTCTTTCTCGCACAAGTCAAACCAACGTGTTTACTCTTAAAGCTCTGCTTTGGAGATCAGCTGTTGAACATATGACTTTGCTGAAAGCTCTGAAGAGCATTGGAAATATCACTTTTCCAGATGCCAACTGTCAAATTTTGTGGAACTTTGTTTTATTTTGTTTACTGCTGAGAAAAATGTGCGCGATTTAATAAAAAGTAAGGTAAATATAATGTTAAAGTTAAGTGAAAGAGTACAAAAGTCATATCTATAGGTAAATAAGTTTTTAAAAGAATAGAGAAGATTTTAACTTGGGCTTAAATATAATATACTGGAAATTTGTATACTTGAACATCACAAATACATACAAAGAGGAAGCAACTGTCAACATTTTAAATTGTTTGGAGTGAGAGAATAAAGCGCTCTATAATATTCTCTCATAAGAAGTTCTTTAGGCCTCTTCAGACAGAAGCTACTGCAACTAGCCAGTGCTGCAAGTTTAGCTTGTTTAATGCTAGTTCTAGCTTTTTTCAATCGCTTACAAATTGTTTTTAATAGTAGAAAGACAACAATAAAGTAAACTACAATTTATTTAAGCTTAGTCTTTTTTACATATTAACAATAATTGTAATCTTTTTTAAATTAAATTTTATTTATTAATAAATTGTCATTTTATTGCGTAAGTATTATTTATAAATTAAAATATTTTAATCAAAAAAGTACTTTAAATTAACAATTAAAATTAAAGTATTGTAAAACTTAAAATTGAATCTAAAATGACAAAACAGAACAAATTATATATTCAAATTAAAATTAAAATATAATAAAGGAAAAAGTTTTTAAGCTAAAAATGAAAATTTGAAATTCAAGCTAAAATGTTAAGAAAAAAAAAATTAATTAATATTTTAAAGTATACAAGTCTGGGAAAATAAAACAAATATTAATCGTTTTTACATTTTTTGCCATGATTAGGAAAACCTTCAAAACCCCAAACAGATCAATAAGTATTATTATTGATAAGAGTATTTCACGTAATTTTTAGCTATTTTAACATATAAAATTGAGGCAACACTGACAGTCAGTTTCAGCTTCGCTTCTTGAATTTAATGTCGAGTTTGTGCCTAGATGAATTGACAGTTTGTAGATTTAGCTCAGATACTTCTTTGTCTGATGCGACTCAATTTATGCAGCTCTTCAACTTCAGCATTTACGTGCCTTCTTTATTATTATTATTATTTTTTTTTTGTGCATAGTCAGGAAGAATTCGAATTCGAGTTCGATTTGCCAACAGTCGCAAAACAGCCTCCAACTCCGAAGGCAACGAAGGCAATCCACTTCTGTCCATTTGGAGACTGGTTTATGTATTTTTTATATATTCATTTCGGTTTTGCATTGCAACAACGTTGTGAATTTATCCGTATATTTTCAATTTAAATAATATATTTATTTAGTTTTTTGCATTTTATTTAATGCATTAAACTTTCAACTGATTGCTTCTTTATGATAGACTAAACCGATTAGAAGAAAATTCGATCAGGAAGTATAATAATAAATAAAAATTTACAATCTGCGAGTTTGATTAAGATATCTCCAGAAACAACAAAGATTTGTATACCAATCCTCAAAAATAGTTAACTAATTTCAACTAATCTTGATCAGGATGTATAAAACCAACAGATTGTTGCAATCTATATATAAAATATCATATATCAATATTATATTTCAAATATACTTAAACCAATATCTTTTCATAAGATTCATCACTTCAGTTCCAATTTGTTTATATCATTTTCGCAATCTACTAATTTGTTTATTGTTGCCGTTATTTGTATCACTATTTATTACTGAATCATTTATCTTTATATCTACACATATAAGATTGCCGCCCTAAAACAAATTAATTTTCAATCAAATTAAAATGCGCTCAACATTTTTTTATTTTCTTTCTTTTTTTGAGCATTTTGCAGAGCGAACAAATAAAAGCATCTCAACTCCAACTCCATCAACAACATTAGAGTATAAATAAATATAATAATAAATGAGCAAAGTTGCTCTACAAATTAACATAATTGAGGTGATCAGATGACAGCGTTATAGAGAGATACTAAAAACTGAAACAGCAACGAAAAAAACAAAAAAAAAAAAAACTGAATGCGGTAACCGAACCGAAACCATTATTAAGATTGTAAAAGGCCGAAATAGCGAAACAGTCAAATTCAAATCGAGAGATCATCAACACTATAAAATGCAAATGAGGCGACGACACAAACTACAATAAAGAAGGGAGACCAGAGATGGAAGAGGGGAGAACGGAGAAGGAGAGAAGTCAGAGCATCAAACAGACTCACAAAAGCGAAATGTGCATCTTTAACACTCTATCCTAATACGGTATACCAAATTAATACAACTTTGTACGTAAAAACCAGTGCTGACCACTTTTTAGAGGGAAAAGAAGCTATTTTTAACTTTTTTTAAACAAACTTTAAATTTATTTAAAAATACTCATTTCAAATAATTTGCTGAATTTGTTAATAAAATTAGCTTAGATCATAGCCAACTTTTTTACCAACAAAATTTCTATTTATTTACAAAATTTCATTAAAAATATAAATGAATTCGCTTAGAAAATAATTAACTTTTTAAACACGAACATTTTTTATTTATTTATAAAATTTTCATTCCAAATCAAAGCCGAATTCGCAAAGAAAAATAACTTAATAAATAGTAAAATCTTTTTAATATTTTAAATTAAACTTATTTATAAAATGACCTTTCAAAAAAACTAGCAGAATTTTCAAAGAAAAAGAACTAAGAAAAAACCAGCTATTTTTTACACTTAAAATTCTATATATTTAGACAGTTTTCATTCCAAAACAAACGCTGAATTTGTAAATAGAAAATAATCAACTTTAATTGATTTAATTTACAAATTTTTCTTTAATATTTTGGGTCGATAAAGACAAAATGCATATCTTAATATCCATTAATTTTTTAATTAGTATCACGAAAAGAGTTGCTAAATAAATTTTAAGACAAAACTTATCTAAATATATAATTAAAAGAGTTCGATTTTCGGCTAATAGCAATTTTAAAACTTTTTTTTTAGCAATCAAACATGAAATATAGCGAGAAGTAGCTAAAAGATAGCTAACTTGGCAACACTGGCAACAGCTATAACAACGGCCGCAACAATTGCATAAGCAAGCAAACTGAGAGAGTGAGCAACAAAGAAAGAGAGAGAGAGAGAGAGATACATCCAAAGTGACGCCTGAAGCGACCTCATTTACGCAAATCGCAATCTTTGCCAGCTTGTCGACCCTACGAAAAACAGACAACACACAACACACAACAGACAACAGTAGGTGCAAAAAGTTGTTACCATTGCAGAGAGCAGCAACAACAACAACTACAATAAATTTACTGCCGCCTTAATTACGCATACGCAACGTTGTCCCAAGATGAAGCTGATGGAATGGCTGCTTCAGCTGTTTCTACACATTCTGGACATATTGAAAATCTATCTGAAATTTGGAGTCATCACACTAGCCTTGTATTTTATAGCCGAGTGGTATATAGTTCACTATGGAGTTGAATTGGAGCCAGATCAGCTGGATGGCAAAGTATCTGCCAATGACCGACCGGCCTCTAACAGTACACTGAGTCAAGTGTTTCGTATAGTTTTGAACTTCTTTGTCATTTAAGCACTCGGTAGACTTTAACTGATATCGATTAATAAATGCGTTAACTCGCAAGGTCAACAAAGTGTTGAGTTGCTCGATATCTGAACTAAAACCCGAACTTAAACTCAAACTCAAACTCGAACTCGAACTGATTGCGGAATTGCAATTCACTTTGTCAGTTTCTCAGTTTGTATATTGTTCAGTTGTTAGCAAAAGCCTTCAAGGTTTTTAAGAGAATGTAAAATGTACACAGCAACAAAAACAAAAACAATAACAAAAACAAAAACATTCTTCTCTTGTAATTACACGAGTAACAAAAACGAGTTGAACGACTTTATGAGCTTAACAATAATAATAAAAACAATCTGCATGTATTTTGTTATTCTTTCATTTCAATGCAAATCGGTCAAAAATACATTTATTTTTGGGTGGGGCTTTTTCTTGGTTCCAAGAAATCAACAATTTGCGAATGGCAGCTAATGACAAATGAACAATACAATTCTCAATACAATATGCGGCAAATAACCCTCGGAATACCAAAATTTTATCAGCGAAAATCGATAAAACTAAACCAAGAAGCATATATTTTAAAAATAAAAAAAACTAGCAATAATTATATTAAGAAATAAAATTTAGAAAAAAATAAAATTGGAAAGCAGAAATTTAAAATATTGTTACATTTTTTTAAATTAATTTATTTACTTGGGCTCTTTTTTTCTACTACTGCCTAATATTTCAATTAAGGTTTAGAAATACTCTTAAAAAGGAACAAGTAAACCGACAAATAATTCTGTCGTAATAAGCTGAAATAAACCTTGTTTAAAAATTCTATAATATTCGTTTATAATTTCAATAAAATATAAAGGGTATAGTAAAAAGAAATTCATTATTTTTGTATTAGATTAAAGAATTAAATTGGTATATTTAGAATGAAAGCGTTATATTATGCAGTAAGTTTCTGACATTTTGAATTTTAATTTTATTATTATGGGTAACTTTGAAACTCTGATTTAAAAACAATTTGTTTTTTCTTTAGTTTTATTTTTAGCACTATTTTAAGCGCCATTTAAATACTATTTAAATATATGCAAGTACTGCCATTGAAATATTTAAGGCATTTAATTTTACTTCCTATTAAACTTGGGCTCAAAAACAATCATAACAGGCAATAAGATTATGTTATTAAAGCGCTACAAATTTTTGATCAGAGCAAAATGAATGTGAGCTGAGCTGTAAACCGGCAGCTGGAAGTTGGCAGCTGGACTGAGAGACTGTAGACCAGTTGAAGGCAGTTACAACATGTACTTAAACTAAACTACAACTAAGGAGAAGTAGGAGTACTACAAGTGTGCAAAATACCGGTTCAGCTGAGTGACCCACACACACATATATATATATATATTTTTAAAGCTGCAGGCAACGACATATTGCTCCCGTTCTCAACAGACCCAAAAGCATACATTCATAGATAATGCGAGTACATACAATGGATATAGATGGATAATATGAGTGCACTTTTTAAATGCAACAAGTTTTAAGTAAGTATGTTTGACTGTTTGATTGTGTGTGTCTCTTAGCCAGTTTCATTGCCTGCTCCAATTTGAATACAACGTCAACAAACGTTGCCACAAAAATCAAATTCAACTTTCACAGTGCACCACAAAAACACTCCAAGTACTTTGAAGTTGTGACGTAATAAACACACACACACACACACATACATACGCACAAAGAGTGCAGACACAGCCTCAAGTCGTTTGGCAGTTAAAAGTAAAAAAAAATAAAACCATAATCCGCAGTTACCGCAACCGATAACAGCAACAGCAACAACAACAACAATGCACTCATTGAAATCATTATAAATGCTTCACATTATTTTGCATTCAGTCGATTGAAAGATTTAGTTTGTGTGTGCATACACTGATAGAAAAAAAAATAAATAAATAAATAAATGATACAAAAATTAATAAAAATTTAATACACACTTTAATTTAAAATTAATATGAATTAATTCAAATCAAAGATATCATATTTATTTTATTGTTAAATCGTATTCATTTTAAGAAACCGAAAAATGTAATTAAAACGAATTTAAATTGTACATGTTTCGTATTATATTATTTATCTAAAATTTGTATTCAAGCTATAATAAAAATATTAAGTATTTAATTTAAATATTTTGTGACAAATAAAATAAAACAGAGAAAAGAAATAAAAAATAATATAAAAAAAACAAAGTAAAATATAATAAATAAATTAAAAAATTGGTATAAAAAAAATGTATAGTAAATTTATATCTTAAAGTTTTTAAAATTAATGGGGAAAATTTTTAATTTAGTTTGAAATTAATTGAATATACTCATTTTATATTTTTTTAAGTGCCCACACTTTAAATCTACCAAACCCATATCTTTTTTTTCTAGAAGGGTATATGTTCAAATGTTAGGGCGTTTTTCTATCAGTGTATGTGTGTGTGTGTGTGTGTGTGTGCAGTTTATAATATGTATATATGAAGTGGGCTAACTAAAATTTAATTGTGATCCGCACCACGCGGCGTATACGCAATAATTCATGAGCCGTTTAAGCAATTTATGTCGCTGGACAGCGTCCATTGGTTTCTTGTGTTACGGTTAATTTCTTCTTCTTCTTATTGTTGTTGTTGTTGTTAACTTTGTTGCTGTTGTTGTTGTTGTTGTGTGTGACTAATGGCAGATGGATTTGGCCTACGTTAGTTCATTAATTGAAATGCCTGACGCTCTTGTTGTTGCTGTTGTTATTGTTGTTATTATTGTCATTATTGTTGTTGTTGCTGGTTGTGGTAATTTGTGTTGTGTTATTGTTATTATGTCATTGCGGCCAGTCAACAAATAAAACGGAAAACATTTAAACAAATTATCAATTGTGAATAGTTAATAGATCAGTCAACATAATGCAAATAGCTAAGCGGAAATTAAGTAACTTTTCAAAATAAATATAATTCAAAATAAAATACAATTTGACTTCTAATAGCCAAAATACATTAAAATTCTATTTTCTCTTAAAAAAAAAATAAACTTTACCAAACATAAAATTTGGTGGAGAAACAATTAAAGATTGAGCCGCAGAATAAATATTCAGTAATAACGAAAATTAAAATTTCTTAATATATAATTTTAGAACTTAAAATCTGCAATAATGAGCAATAGAAAATAAAATATTTGCAAAAACTGTAGATATATATTTTAGGAAGCAAAATAAACAGGATTAACTAAATTTGTAAATATAGATTGAACCGGAAAAGAAAATTAATTTTTGTATTATAATAACTAAAATTCCATTTCTTGAGGCATAAAAATCTAAACAAAAAATTTCCCAAAGAATCCAAAATTATAATTTTAAAAAAAAAAACCCAAGTTAAGTAAATTTTTTTAAACAGATTAAGAAATTTAAATAAAAATCTTAAAGATTAATTATGTATATATTTATATTTTTAAATAAAGAATAATAAACTTGTAAGCCTGCAGAAATATTTTGTAGGGGGAAAAATTGAAATTAAAATGCTAAAGAAAAATAAGATGAAGTCAAGTCAAAAGCAAATACAAAATAAAAACAAAACTCAACAATTGCAGAATGTTGACATAGGAAAAGTGTAACAAATATACATAAAAAAAAAAAAAAAATAATGCTATAAAATGAAAAGCTCAAGCAAACGCTCACTCTCTCAGTTTATGTCTCTCAGTCTCTCTCTCTCTCTCTCTATAAGTTGTTGTGTCTCTTTAAGCCGCTGCGACGAAGCGTCAAGAAACCTGTTACCAATACCAAATTAGCAAAGCCAAAAGCTTCGCTTCGTTTCGACTTCGACTCGATTCGATGGCAAAAGAGGCGACTTGAAGCCAAGACAAAGTTGGCCAACAGTCTGCAATTTCAGTCAGCAAACGGTCAGCCTGGTGAACGGCAGCCAAGACACGTTGGCAACAGTAAGTGGGCAAAGTGGGCGTGGTTAACGCCATCTTCTCCTCTCCTCTCCTCTTCAACTGCTCTTCAAGTGACGCTGCGCATGCGCACAAGTGTATATACATATATATATAAATATATATATATATACACACAAATACATATATAAACTGTGTCTGTGTATGCGTTTCGCATTATTGTAGTGTTGTAAAAATTATATAAAATATATATATAGTGTATATATATATATATACGCAACAACAAAAGTTTTGCATGCAAATTAATTAAGCCAATGCTTTGTTGTTGTTATTAAAAAAAAATAAAATATAAATCAAGTGTTTAAATTGCAATTGTGAAAATCTTAGCTGCCAGTGTCGTAATATATATGTATCTATAAAACCCGGTTCCAAATTTAGCTAGCCCAACGAAAAATGTGCAATTAACAGAAAATCTTAAAACTAATCCTGCTCAAATGTTATATCAAAAATGAAAAATACGCGAGTGTTAAACAACAATAAAATTTTCACAAGTACACACACATACACCTTGCAGCTTTAAACAGTTAGTCAAGAAAGTGTTTGGACTAAATTGAAAACTTTAACATTTTCTCTGGCAATAAATATATATTTTTTAATTATTAATTAGAGCAAGTAAAAAATATAAAAAATATACTAATTTTACAATTTTTCTATATTTTTATGAATATTATTTTTATTATTCTTATTTTATTAGTTTTAAAGCAAGTTACAAATAAAATATATTCAAAACTTACACATTTTCTTTTGCAAAAATATATATATTTATTTTTTTTTATTTCCAAGTTCATTATTTTTAGATCTGTTTCAAAATAAGAAATATTCAAAATTTATTCAGTTTCTCCTGGATAAAAATACTTTTATAGATATTTTTTTTAAATTATTGTTTTTATGTGAACAAAATCAAATTATATTTATTTGGAATAAAAATGTGAATTTTCATTTTGTCAAAACACTAACTTGACCAACTGTATGCATATATCTCTCTCTCTCTCTCCTTATTTGCGTGGCTTGCTCTCTTCTTCTCTCTTCTATCAATTGATGTGATTGTGTGTGCAATTTATTGAAAAAATATTAGTATTTGCTGATTTATTTACAGCAGCAGTTTAATTAAAATTTAAAATATATATTTAAAACAAAAAACAAAATATTTTTGAGTTAAAAAAAAATAAAACTTAATTATTTAAAAAACTCTTGTGGACTATTTTGCAAATATTATTCGTTTTGGGCGTGAGGTAAGCATAGATATATATATATACATATATTTTTTTTCAATATCAAGATGCACTTGTAGCTGTTTCTATATAACATCTGAATCTCTTGATCATTCAGGGCCAAATCTCTTGGCAAAACTTTGCAAAATTATCTCAAGCGTAGCTAATTATTTTCCATGTACATTGTACAATATGTTGTAGTTGTTGTAGTTGTTTTTTTTGTTGTTGTTGCTGTTGTTACTACTACTACATATTGCAAATGTGTTGTTGTTGTCGTTGTTGCATTACTTGCTAAAAACACAAACAATTGCCATAATTTGTTTATACACATTTTGCAGCTGTTTTCTTTGTATCCATGTATCTATGTATCTTTGTATCTTTGTATCTTTGTATCTTTGTATCTTGCATCTCCTTCAGTGCGCATCTTTTGCCAAACGTTCAAACAAAACTGCGCCGATTTTACTTTCATCATCAACAACAACAACAACTTCATTACAACAACATTATTTGAAATTTTACTTTCATCCAACTGCAACAAACGTATTTGTATCTATATAAATATATTGATATACACATATGTTTATAATTTTTTGATTTCTTTACATTTCACCATTTAATGTTTTTTTCCTAAATAACAAATGCTTAATTAATCTGAATCTGAGCTTTGTTTAAATTTTATATATATATTTATATATAGTTAACTTCTTTCAAATGACACGATAAACTTGCCAAACTGAAATCAACTTAAATAAGTCGCAACCGGAATCGACCATTAACTTATTTGCTGAACAGCAAACGGCAAAATAAAATAAATAAAAACAAAAAGAAAAACAGCAAAGAGACACTAATTGAAACTGAAAATGTATTTCCAAAACGGAAACTTTAGTTTCACTTTAACAAAATCAACGCAGATGCTACAGAAAATCCATTTGTCAAGCAAATTAAATAGATTTTATTAAAGAAAATAGAAAAATTAGTTAGAATTAATAAGTATAAAATATATACTCAAAAAAGACACAAAAACCAATGCACAATTTGCTTAGATCATGTTACATTTATTATATAATAGAATGGTAAAAAAAAAAAACAATAAAAGTCTGCACCACAAAATTCAACAGAAATCAAAGGCACAAAAGCAGCATCGACCTTGAAAGACCACAGACAAGAAATATAAATATAAATATAAATAAAATGAAAGAAAAGTCAAAAATCCAATCACTGTGGCCCAGAGATGCTAATTTTTAGTGACAACACAGCAGACGAGTAGGAGAAGTAACCGGGGAGGAACCGGTGAGGAACCGAGGAGGAACCGGTGAGGAACCGGCACCTAGTGAAGATCAGTAACGGACCGAAGAAGCAACCGGTTGAACAGACTTCAAATATAAATTAAATATTATCAAGTTAAATACAAAAAAAAAAAAAAAGGAAACCTACAGTTAGTCATGAAAGTGTTTTAACACCTGACCAAACACTGCTATCTGTAAATTGAGCTCGAATTTAACTTACATGCAGGTCGAATTTTTCAAAACGCAGTCTTATATCCCGATAAAATTGTCATAACTTTGTTGATGCTGATCTTGAGCCGTTTGGCCTGTTTAATGATATATAAAAGTATAAGAAAAGAATTTAGTATATTATATTAGTAAATTAAAAATACAGCTAGCCAATAAAGTGCATTGACAGAGTAAAAATTTAAGTATTTAATTCTTTATGTATAAAAATAGATAAAATTATATAAAAACATGAATTAAGTATTATAAATTAAATTAAAATTAAAAAAATTAAAAAAAAAAAAAACAAAAAAAGTGCAGTGAAAAAAAGTTGTTTGTATAATAAAATAAAAATACATACTTATGTTTTATAATTATAATGAAAAATATATAAAATTATTTAAAATTATGTGTCATGAGAAGTAAATAAATAAAATTCTAATTCTAATCTTAATTTTTTTTTTACAGTTCATTATTTATATTTAATATTAATTTTATTTTTTTCTTAACTTAATTTTTATACTTAATACTGACTGCTTTTATTCGTGCATAAATAAATAAATAAAATAAAAAAAAATTAAATAAAAATGCATAAAATCTATAAATTTCTTACAATTGAAATTTGTTTTTTTTTTGTCAAAACACTTGTTAGACTAACTGTATCTGGTTTCTGATAAACCAGTTGCTGACGTCGCGACGATTCAACGACGCTACATTTCAAAGAAATTTGACTTGAAGCGTTTAGAAATGGAAATGAAATCGAGAGTTAATTAAGACAAGACACAGGTTGAACTTGTTGTTGAATCTCTGGACAAGTCTCTCGAGACACTGTGACCTTTGGGTAATGAATAATGCGAGTCGAAATTCAAAAATAATTCTAATTGTGCATTGTTTAAATTAAACTATAAATGTGTCTATGACTGTGAATGACCTTAATCACATTTATCTCTGATTCTAAACGCCACTCATTGTCTAAGCCTGGCTAATACTTTAATAAGCTATCGTCATTTGCCAAAATCAACTTGAAAAGAACAAAAAAAAAACCCCACAGACACGCATAGATAGAATTTATTGTTAAATTATGTGAAAAATAATTTTGAGTTTGCTGTTTTTGTTTTTTTCTTTTTCGACAAATTTGCACAAATTCAAGGAACTTTAAAATCATAAAAACTGAAACAAACGATAAAATACACGAAATTCTAATTAAAATTTCCTGTGACTTTGTTTAAATATTTAATTTCCTTTTCCGGCTAAATTGAATTGACGCAAGTGTGACTACAACAGTGACTGTGACTGTGACTGTGACTGTGACTGTGACTGTGATTGTGACTGTTACTGTTACTGTGACTCGATCAATAATTGTTGAATAGACAAATATAAACAATATAAACAACAACGATTTACCGGTATTCGTGTGTGTTTTAGCCTTGAATTTGAACTTGGCTAAAACAATTTAACCACGTCGAAACTTCGAGTTCATCTTGATGCTGTCTCCACATTAATGGTGGGCTGTAAAAATTAATATGCCTTTAATATTATTATTATACCTTCTTATTGTTATATTCACGCTCAACAAAATTGAAATATTATAACACAATAAATGCAGCAAAAAAATAAAAACAAAAAACAAAAGCTAAACCATAAATTTAGCTTGTTTAATATGGTCATTTATCATAAATTTGAAAGAGCGCTCGAGTCTGACCTTAGACATTTCAAATAATGGCTAAGATGTGCATATATGTTGGATTATAGACATATTTGGAACACTGTCAAGAAGAGGGCATTGAACAGTCAATGGATTTGTCAATAATAAAAACCATCTGTTGTTTAAAGAAATTGAGCGAGAAATAAGACCAAGATTAAGTTTATACATTGTAATAAATGTATATTATAAAAAAATCGAATATTAATCCAATCGAGTTTTCCAAAACACTAGGAAAAATGGACAGTGATGGGAAAAAATTTCAATTTTTAAATTTTAATGTAGAATCAAAGGAGAGGTCAAATAATGAAAAAAATTGACATTCTGCAAGAAATTCGCTTAAAAAAATTTCAAAATATGAAACAGTTGATATTGATCGAAAAAATATGGCAAACATATTTATTTTTCCAATTTAAATGCAGTTTCGAAAAAAGTGTCAAAAAATAATACAACTGACATTCCTCAAGGAAATCGGTTAAGATTTGACGAAGTTATATCAGTTTATATAAGTTTATGGAAAAGTGACGATATTTCTATAAAATTCGATGTTCATTAATATAACTACTAAAACTATCGAACTTTGCTAGTTCATTACAATTAAAAATCCATTTCTTGATTTACTTATTTGAATATAAATTTAAAACTTCGATTTAAAAATGTTCTTTATAGTATTTTTAAATAAAATTCCATTTGTTTTATAAGTTTTACTTACTGCTAGTTTTGTCAACTGTGAATTGTTGACCATAAATAAATAGATAAATAAAGTATACATTTATACTTAATATTATTTAATGCTTTACGCATTTGATGTGACATCTAGAGAACCAGTTGGGTTTTAAGCTCAATGCAATAAACTAAACACGTTGTCGATTATCATATATTTTGTCAGATATTTAAGAGGCAAGCTACAAATGTCAGAAAAACTGCACACAACTTGAGGCCGTCTTCATCATTTGAACGTAACGCACACAAGACTGTACAAAGAAGTATATATCTATATATATGTATGTAGTATAAAAAAGGCACACAAAATTTTATGAAAAATACAAATAAAAATCCACTTAAAATGCGCGACACACTTTAATTTTGGAGCGGGGTGTGATCGGTGAATCTTTGAACCCAACAGTGAAAAAAAAAAACAGAAAGAAAAAAACAATCCAAACAAATTGAGACACCTTCGTCATACAAAATGCAATCAACAGTGTTTCCAAATTATTTTGTGCCATGCATAAATGAAAGGCAGTCGGAGGAACTACAAAACATATATACAAATCCATTAATTCCAACCACAAACCATTCGATTAACTAAAGTTTCCTGCCAACAACTTAACCCTCAAAGACTATCTTCTAAAATACTGAACAGAAATAAGTTCAATAATTTTTAATAAATTTTTTTTAACGTTTTTTTTGTGTTTAAATGCTTAAGTTTAATATTTAATTTGATTAGTAATTAAACGTATCTTTCAAGGAAAAAAATAATTAGTTAAATTAATCGTATATTTTTCGAATGGTATTAATTCAAAAAAACTTACACATGTCATGTGTAAGACAAAAAAAAAGTACTTTTAAAAGCTTTTGAGAGATTTTATGCATTTGCAATTGATTAGATGTATTTATTGGCAACAGTTTAAAAATATTTTTGTATTAAAAAATGAATTACTTTTTAAGTTATTGTACATGTTAGAGGGTTAAGTCAACTGACATTTTGTATTTATATTGCGCATACGCCCCGTTCTACAATTAACTGTGTGTGTTTTTGGGTGTGTGTGTGTGTGTGTATGTGTGTGTTTGATCGATGGATTATCGAATTTATGGCAAATCAATAAACAATGCATAATAAAGCAGTTTATCTGATATTACAAAAAACAATGAAAAGCTGCCGAATTACAATGCTCCCATGAACTTTTTGCATAGCATTGTCTTTCATTTGTATTCGATTTAAATCAACTACAAAGGCAATCACTCTTCCCTCTCTTTCTCTTTTAATATCTCTCCCTCTCTTTCTCTCTCTCTCCGTCTTTATCTGTCTGCTGACTGATTTTGTTTTGCAATAAAACCACTGCAGGTGTTTGGCAGCTTGGAATTTGTGACCACGCCAATACAATACAGTTAGTCAAGAAAGTGCTTTAACAAATTTAAAAATATACACAAGCCTTTACAAGCAAATTTATAGATTTTATAAATTTTAATTATATTTCTTATGGTTCTTAGAATAGTTTAAGAAAAACAATCAATTTTAATGAATTTTATTATTATTGAAAATTAAATACAACACTTTGTGAATTTATATTGGATCAAAACACTTTTTTCACTAAGTACAGAGTATGTTTAAATGAAATCAATATAAATAATTTAAACACTTACGTTTTATGGCAGCTGCCGTTTTTGATTTTTATTTGGATTTTGATTTGGTTTTTGATTTTTGCTATTTGCAAAGTCAATGATGAAAACGCACTGAAAATGAAAGTGTTGGAGCATTGTTATTGTAACTGTAACTACGAGTATTGTTCACAATTCAATTCGATATAGTTATGCATTAATTGTCCGTCTGTCTGTCCGTCCATCTGTCGGTCCGACTTTTGTTGCCTTTCGCTGCACTTTACGTAAGTGACATTGAAGCCAGTTGCTAATTATGCCATTAATTCAACAAATAAATTTCTTTAAATTAACGAAAAATTTTAACCAAAAGTTAACAAGTCATTGTGCATGAAAAAGATGATAAAATATAATGGGCTATTATGATATTATGCTTAAGTAAAAGAGTCTTAGAGAGAGCATATATTTCCAAAAAAAACTTATCAATATTATATACTCTATTTTAATCAAACTTTTAACACAACTAAGTATTTTTATATTGATTTTAAACTTTTTCTAGAACAGTCAAAATAAATAAAAAAAATTTATTTATATTATTATTTAATTTTAAATGTATTTGTATTAAACACTTTGGTATTTATATTATTAATTTATTAAACATTTTAACACGTTTCGTACTCCCATTTGAAGACTTTGAAATTGAAAAATAAACCGAGTCTAGAACACTTTCTACAACCATATCTAGTTTGAAGCCATGCCTTTCTTTTCCCCTATTTAAGTTCAACAATAAAACCATTTAATTAACTGCTTGTCAGTTAAAAAAAAGTAACGTTAATCAAGCAAAGAAAAAAAGAAAAAAGAAAAAAGAAAAACTTTGACTGCGTGCCGAAAATGTTAAACAAGTGAAGAACTCAAACTCAACTCAAAGGCAACTCGCAACACATGGAGCATAAATCTTTTTTTTAATCTTTTCACGCCCCGCAGCTTTTAGCAAAATTGTTCCTTTTTTTTGTTTGTTTGTTTGTCTGCATAATATTTCATTATATACTCTTTTTTTCTAGCAAAGCAAAAACAAAAGAAACTAAAGACTTATTACCATGAAGAGGGCCAAACTCTGGCTGTCCACAACAACGGCAACAGGTGAGTTGAAAATTAAATAAATGTTTAGGTTCAGATTTTGTAATAATTACTGATCTAAATTCAAACAGTGAATAGAGTTCAAAATCAAAATGTAAAGTCAAGGGAAAATAATTTAATTTTCGATCAATCGGCATAATACATCATGTTAAAAATGTTGAGTCTTTCTAAAATACTGAAAAAAAAAATTGACAGTAATGAAAAAAAATTGAACTTTTCAATTTTGATGCAGAATTAAATTATGATCAAAATGATATGAAGATCGGTTAAGATTTGGCAAAACTATGACAATTTGAAGTTTTTTCTAAAAAAAAATACGATAAAAGTTGACAGTGAGGGAAAAAAGATTATTTTTTAGTTGAATAAAATTTTGATGCAGAATCAAATTAGAGTTTCGATAATAATGAAATTGACATTCCGCATGAAAGTGGGTTAATATTTGGCATAGTTATGACAGTTTGAGTTTTTAAAAAAAAATCAAGGCGAAATACCCAGTAATGAAAAAAGTTTGGAGCTCATAAATTTTGATGCACTATCAAGTTACAGCAGAGTCGTCGATATTTCATAAAAATCGATTTTATTAACCCGATTTATTGGCAAAAGTTATTATCGAGTTAAAGTAGTTAAAAATCGCATCCGCAAAAGTCGAGTTTTCAATGCATTTTTATCTCACTAGTAATAACCGATTAGCGGTTTAAATACAACTTGGATTACCAAAATTTGTGATGTAATTCATTCAAATCGTATGCGACAGGATGGAAAAAAAATAAGAGCTCCGATTACGCAATTTTATGATGATCAAAGTCTGATGCAAGTTAAACCTATATTTTAATTTACTTGACAGTGCTGTTATTGGGCTTACTGGCATCCACGGATGCAGCGCTGCCCTTCAAGAAAGTCTCCATTGCCAAAACACCTGCCTCCACAACCACAACAACCAGCACAACATCCACAACAACATCCATTCCGGACTATGACACTGAAAAGGAGGAATTGCCACAAATATCCACAAGTGAGGTTGAGGAAAACAAGGTAATTATTTCAATTTAAATTATATAGTAGATATACATATGTAAGACAAAAAGCCGTCTTATTGTCTCCACTATGTTGTGTCAAAATTTCAACCTTCTTGCTCTTACCGTTTCGGCTGCACAAGTATAAGTCAGTCAATTAGGACAAACAGTTTTATATATATAGTTTTAAAACATCTTTTCATTTACAGTCCGACAATGCGACGCTAACAAAAAACTCGAAATTGACGGGTATACCTCAAATTGATTATGTCTGGGATCCAAATTTGCCACGAGAACTGCACGGGTAATAAATTTTATGAAATAGCAACATAAAAATAAAATATAATTAATTGTATATTTCATCTGAATTACAGCTACAATCTATCAAGTTATCCATTTTTATCCACCGTACCGCCCATGGATGAAATTCACTTCAAATGCGAGGGTTTGCACGATGGTTTCTATGCCTCCATTGAGTACAAATGTCAGGTGAGCAAATTATAATACCCTCGACAATGGTATAATATGAGGAAATTTCTTAATATATAATAGAAATATATAATATAAATTATTTTTCAAGATTTTCGAAGAAAATTAAGGATATTTGGAAAATGTTTCCTATGGCAGCTATAAGATATTGAGAACTGATTTGAATAAAAATTTTATCAGCTGATATTTCAAAAACAAAAAGGATTATTTTCCTTAATTGGGAAATTTTGCTTTTTTTATTAAAAGAATATTGTTATTTATTTATAAATATTGGTCTTAAATTTAAAAATGTAAGAAAACAATTTTTTTTAATCTACACATGAAGTATTTCTGAAAGCAAGTGGAATAATATTCAAACTAACTTGATCTAATCAAATTTGACCTTGTGCTCAAAAGCGCAACGGAATTGTGGACGGAAGAGAGGGTAAAATGGGATGGGGAGGTGGTATTCCAATTGGTCAAGTTGAACATCGTCCACGTAATTCATATCCAGTAATTTCTCTTTTGCTGTCGACGACTTGCGACTTACGTGCCCAAACGTAAAGCCAAATACAAAAAAAAAAAAACAAAAAAAAAACGAGAGAAAAACAAAACTTGTCTGCATGTCGATCTTGACCTCAAAATGAAATTTGTTTGCCAGGCGACGAGACAAGATGTTAAACAACAGAAAATGTTCACACCTCCATTATGCCATAGGATTAGGATTTTACGCTATGTCCGAGTTGAATCAACAGATTTCTTCAACTTCTTTTTTTTTTGCAGATCTATCATCATTGCGTTTATGGAATTCGTCACGATTTTCTGTGCGCCAATTTTACAGCCTTTGATCAGCGCACCTTTATTTGTCATTTTGCCTCCGATGTGGACTGCGAGGGATCTCAAAAGTATTGGAACAGGTGAGAGTTCTCTAATATTACAACTAAGACAATCAGAAGTGCCACAAATGTGAAAATCTCTTAAATCTCCATATATTTTTGGGAAATTTTCGGTCGGCTTCGATTTCTGTTACCCCTGAATATTTGAAAAGAAAATTAACTGCGATGTGTTCTTAAAATTCACAAATAACCACCTGTTAAACACTTTCAATATTCTATAATGCATATTTACCGATTAGGATAGCTCAAAAACAAAAAAATTTAAAGGATTTACAAGTCGAGTTTTCTAAAAAGGAGCCTTAAAGCACTAATAAATCGTCTCAGCTACATTGTGTAAAAATTTCAGCTTTCTAGCTCTTACGGTTTGGTCGCCACAATGATCAGTCAGTCAGTCAGCCAGGACAAAATATATAAAATAGAATTTTTAAATAAGAAAATGGAATTATACGAGTTTTTTTAAATTTTCTATTAACACGCATTTTTGCTCTACTCTTATTTCCTTACCCAGGAACGATGAGCTATACATGGCAACGACGACGTCCTCGACGAGCACAACAACCACAACAACGGAGGCGCCTCCATTGCAGCCAAGACGTCGTCCACAGCGTCCCTATCATCGTCCCTACGGCCGTCGACCGGTGGACGACTACTACGATGAGGATGACTACGAAGATGACTACTACGAGACCCGTGGACACCGACACAAGTCCAAGGCACGACCTCGTCCACGCAAACCACAGCCGTTGGAATATGACGATGAATATGAGGACAAGGATCGACGAATCGAGGTGAAACCGACGCGCAGGAACCGCAATCAATATAGGGATGAGGATGATCTCAGTGACGATTACTACGAGGAGCCCAGTCGATCCAATCGACCAGGTGGACGTCGGGGCAAGCCCACCTTATCGGCGGCCGGTGGTAGGGGTAAGGCATCGGGTCGAAAGCCCGGACGTGGCGTGGAAGAGCGACGCAGCTTCAATGAGGATCGAGAACGGGATCGGGACATTGATCGTGAGGAGCCCAGACGTGTTAACCGTAGACGTAACAATGAGAAACGCACCACACCCTCCACGGAGGATGTCCTGGACGAGCTGGACGAGTACGAGAAGCCATACGGACTAGATCAGGAAGAAGCAGCCGAGGAGCAAACACCACAAAAGGTCAAGACAACGCCCAAGCCACTAACCGAGTTCGTTACGCCAAAGGCGGCACCTGCCTCCGTCTACGCCCGTCCCCGGGCTCCTCCACGGATTGCCAGACCCGTGCCCGTGAATGAGAAGAAAAAGTATTCGTATCCGGTGCAGAAGAACACGGCCACCACACCGGCGGATGAGGATTACTATCAGGAAGCAGTGGAGGAGCACGAACAGGAGCAGGAGGATGACTACGAGCAGCCAGTTCGCAGTACGCCTCGCAGACGCACTGCATCCCCGCGGGAACAGAAGCCTACACGCTCCACGCTGCGCAAACCCGTGACGGACAAGAAGGTACTGCTCGAGGATCAGGATTACTATGCGCCCGAGACACGTCGCAAGCGTCCAGGAGCAGTTCGGACACGTGCGCCGCCAGCAGCAGAGCCGGATTTCGTGGATGATGTGGACTACGAGGAGAAGACAACGCCAGCAAGGACACAGCGCGTGCGTCCTGCAGCCCGAAAGCCTGTCCAGCGTCCACGACAGCCCATCGAGCGAGTGCCGAGCGTGGAGCAGGAGGAGGAGCATCTAGAGGTGCCGGTGGAGGAGCAACCGGTGGTACCAGCTGCACGCAACCGAGTGAATGCGCTGCGACGCAATCCCAAGTTGCCGCAGTCCGGCAGACAACGTGCTCTGCCCACCTCCAGGACAACAGCAGCTCCCGCCGCCTTGCCGAAGGAGCCGGAGGAGCCACTGGACACGGACACAGAGACGGATGATGAGCCGGCAATTGTGGATGAGCTGGTGCCGGCAAAGCCACAACGAACTGCAGCGGTACGTGTGGTGAAGCGACCGTTTCTTCCATCGCGCGGGGGAAGTCCCTACCTGCCACGTGGCCTTCAGCCAGTGGGCGTGGCAGTGAGGCAACAACAGCAACAGCAACTGGTCACGGAGAGCACACCCATTGACATGGGCTCTACCATATCGGGTGTGCGTCTCTTGGAGCACGGTGCTCCGCTGTTGCGTGGCAATGACATGGAACGGGATCGTGATCATAATCCTGAAGTTCTCTCAGCGCCATCAACGTTGCCGCCACGCAGCGCGTTGCCCACATCGGTGGCACCGGCAGCGACACCGCCAGATTCACAGCCAGCCAAGCTGAATCTGGACGAGCTCTATGAGAATGATTACGATGTGACGCTGAATGATGCACTCGATCCAACGCTTAAGCCGCTAACGCCACAACAGCATCCGCATCCGCATTCACATCCGCATCCACAATCGCATCCGCATCAGCTTCAGCTTCAGAGTCGACCTTATGCCAGTGCGTATGCCGCTCCAGCTTCAGCTTCAGCTCCGGTTTCCGCTCCTGCTCCGGCAGAGAGCGTTGCCTACAATCCATTCAATTATCAACAGGCATCCATCTATCAAAATCAAAATCAGAATCAGAATCATCAATCTTCCATTGCATCCGCTTTGCATCCGTCACAGTCACTGTCCCAGTCACAGTCACTGTCACAGTCACAGTCACAGTCACCGTCGCATCATAGTAGTGATTCCTATTTCTCATCGACAGATATACGCCGGCGAGCGATTGTCCCGGCGCAGGTCTCGCGTTCACATCGACACGAATACGCTGCCGGATCCGGAGCAGGAGTCGGAGCCGGAACCGGAGCACTGAGGAGCAGCATCCAAATGGGATCGCGACCAAGTCAGCAATTTTACGATGATTATGCATATTAATCGATGGTGACAAAAGGTAATAACTAGTGATGTAAAAATATATCGAAATATCGACAACTCGATTTTCGCGAAAGCGATGATTTTAATTGACGATCTATCGAGTTAAATAAATCGATTTCCATGAAAAATCGACAACTCACTGGCGCTTGTTCATCGTAGTTAATTTTCAAAATTAAGTTTTGTCGTTCAATTTTTGATTGAAAAAAATTTGTTTAATTCAATATTTGTAAATTCAAAATCATTTAAAAGAACAAATAATGAGCAACATGATATTCCGCATGATAATCGGTTCAGTTTAAGCCAGTTTAAAGTTGATCAAACCTTTGATCTAGCAACGTTACAAGTCAAAATATTTCGTAATTTTGACATGATTTTTAACAGAAAAATGAAACGTCTCAGAATCAACTTTAAAGTGTTGTTTTATACTAATTTGGGTACGAGGAGTTGATTAAAAGTGAAAACATAAGTTTTTAAATTTTGAAAAAAATATTTTTTCCAAAAAGTCAAAGGGGGGGGTACATGGTTTTGTCGGAAAAAAAATCGAAAATTAAAATTTTTTAAAGTAAATAATTTTTAAATGCAGTATCAAATTAGAGACCAAATAATGATCAAATTGTCATTCCGATTGAAAATCGGATAATTTTTGGCAAAGTTATAAAAATTTGAAATATAAGTAGTAAATCATTGGACTTAGAGCTTCACAAGTCAAATTTTTTGGTAAATTCGACATGATGTTTAACAAAAAAATGAAACGTCTCAGAATCCAATTTAAAGTGTTGTTTTCTACTAATTTGGGTACGAGGAGTTGATTAAAAGTGAAAACATAAGTTTTTAAATTTTGAAAAAAATATTTTTTCCGAAAAGTCAAAGGGGGGGGTACATGGTTTTGTCGGAAAAAAAATCCAAAATTAAAATTTTTTAAAGTAAATAATTTTTAAATGCAGTATCAAATTAGAGACCAAATAATGATCAAACTGTCATTCAGATTGAAAATCGGATCATTTTTGGCAAAGTTATAAGAATTTGAAATCTAAGTAGTAAATCATTGGACTTAGAGCTTCACAAGTCAAATTTTTTGGTAAATTCGACATGATTTTTAACAGAAAAATGAAACGTCTCAGAATCCAATTTAAAGTGTTGTTTTATACTAATTTGGGTACGAGGAGTTGATTAAAAGTGAAAACATAAGTTTTTAAATTTTGAAAAAAATATTTTTTCCGAAAAGTCAAAGGGGGGGGTACATGGTTTTGTCGGAAAAAAAATCGAAAATTAAAATTTTTTAAAGTAAATAATTCTTATATGCAGTATTAAATTAGAGACCAAATAATGATCAAATTGACATTCCGCTTGAAAATCGGATCATTTTTGGCAAAATTATGAGTATATGAAATCTGGTAAACCATTGGACTTTACAAGTCAAATTTCTTGGCAGATTTATCTTGATCGTATCGTTTTATGCCTCAGGAGTTGTTTTAATGTTAATTATAATATATGTTTTATTCTTCTTTTCCAGCTGAAGATGTAAATAACTTTCAACCACTGGAAGGCGTCCCAGGTGCCTAGGCAACATAATTTCTCAACCATCTATTTTAGACTCTTAAACGCAACCTACTTATACATTTATAGTTAAAGTTAAATTTTATCCAGATCTACTATAAGTAACAAACACTTTAACATAAACAAAACAAAATTAATATACAAGTACATTATATAATACTCAAATCTCGTGATAGTAGCCGAGACAAAAGAAATTTTCAATTTTGTCAGCTAAATTTTACAAAAAAATATACACTGCCCGTTTTTAAATGTGAGCAAAGTTAGAAAAATACACAAATTTGTTAAAGAGAAAACAATTTGAAAATTTTCAAAAATTATACAACTAATTTAAATTGTAGAATGCATTAATTGTGTACGCATAATATTTAAGTTATGTTCTAGGCTCGAGACGAGTGCTTCAACAAAATAAAAAAATATGATAAAAACAAATCTACAAAAATGTTACAAATATTATTACTTATTTTACTCATTTTTAATTTGTGTCGCTTCTGAAGAGCATAGACAATTCTTAAGGACCTCCGTTGCCTCCTCCAGATGATCCAATTTTTTCATTAAAATTATCTACAAAGAAAAGAGAATTATAAAGAATATGATAATGGAAAATTAATCAACACAAACCTTGGCTGCAGATACTATTTCGGTGGCCACTTTTAAGGGCATAAATTCCACGCTTTTTACAAGTTCCATGGGACGTGTTTTTGCCACATCCTCAACAGTACGAAAACCTTTTGCATAGAGTTGCTTTGCGCGATTCTAAAACAATAAAATCGATTAAAAACATTGTTTAAATATAAATTTAGATTACCTATACGAATGTGTAAAAATATTACGAAAAACAAATACTAAAATTTGGATTTATAAATTGGGAAAACAAAGATAGCTTTTAATTTGAAAATATAGCATTAGAAAACCAAGATTGGGAATATTGTAATTACGAAAAATATTAAATAAAAAAAATTAGAATTTAGGGATTAAATGAGGAAACAAAATTGGATGATTAAAATTTGAAAAGAACGTAATTAGGAATAATGGTATTAGGAAATAACAGTTTGTAAAAAAGAAAATGGGCAGACAAAAATTAAGAAATTGGGGGATACAATTTAGAAAACTTAAAATTGGGAATATTGTTATTAGAAAAATTAAAAAAAAAAACCAAACCTTGATTTTGATCTTTATTAATTTTTGTCTTTCAATATTTATTCCCCCTATATTTTGTAATCTGAATAATCTGAATATTTTTCTTATTTAATTTTCCTAATTTATGATTCCTTTTCGTCCACATTATCTTGGTTTCCTCAAATGTTATTCTAAATTTTACCTACTCTTTTCTAAATTCTTAAAAAGCGTTGGGTTTTCGAATGAGTTATGAATAGTTTTAAGTGCTTACTATCTTAACTGCAGGCAGTTCGAGCAGTGCCTCCAATTCCAGAGTGCCACAGCGATCAATTTTGTGATGGATGCGTTCAAACAATGGTTTATAGCACCAAAATTCATCCATTTGCTCGCAGAGTCTCACAATGGCGCTGGCCGCCGAAGTCGATTGACTGATGAGATGTTGCAATGTGCCACGTTCGATGTTGTACTTGCTGGCCACAGTGGGAAGCGGCAACAGATCCATGACATCGCACAGTATAAGCACTTTGTACAGACGATTCAATTGCAAGGCCAATGGTCCCTGCACCGACTGTGTTTTGGCCAATCTGGCGGCCAGGGCTTCTGTAAATCCAAGTTGTTTAAATAATCCCTGCTTAGCTGTCGACTGCATTGTGTATTCCCGGAAGAGTATACTGGCATCCGCTGGAAAGAGTTCGTCACCACGTTCATTGGAGTTGAAGCACACAATCAAATACAATAGATGCACATAGCTGGTGAGGATCAGTTGCTGCTGTGCCTCCTTCAGTTCCTTGTGTATGGCAAAGGCACGTTTGTAATCGATGCTGGCCTTATAGGCGGCTCGACCAATGCTGGTCAGTTGAAACCTGGTGGACTGACTGATCAGCAGACGACGACTTGATCCTAATTCCGAACCATATCCAGACGAGCTCTTGCTTTGATTGATATCCTGTGTGGTCATGATGTCTGAACTGTTTGGTGTTCCCTTTGGCACATTTTCGCATAGTTTAAGCACTTTGTTTTTGAACATATCACGCAGGATTCGCAGCACCAGCTCATCCACAGCGATCTCCAAGGCACCAGCCTGCACGGATAACAATGTGCTGTTCACCAGACGATTCAGATCCCGTCGGCAGTCGGCCAGATTTAATCCAATAACGCTGAGAATTAAAGACTGTAAATCATTTTAGTGTCATTTATTTGTTAACTGAGATATTAAAGTTTATTAAAGTTTCTATTAAATCATTTTAGTGTCATTTATTTATTAACTGAGATATTAATGTGATTTTCTATTAAAGTTTAGAGTACTGTCCAAAATTTTATATGAAATTAATTTAAATATGAAAGTTTTATTAGGTAAATAAAATTTTGAAGATTAAAATATCGAGATAAAAATATATATGATTGATAATTATAATTATAATAAATAACTTAAATCAGGTGGACAAAATACACAT
Source organism: Drosophila phalerata (assembly GCA_951394115.2). Taxonomy (NCBI): domain Eukaryota; kingdom Metazoa; phylum Arthropoda; class Insecta; order Diptera; family Drosophilidae; genus Drosophila; species Drosophila phalerata. The sequence goes on along the minus strand of OX596004.2, from coordinate 39,294,741 downwards.
TTCTAATGCATTTCGTAAATAATCCAAGATCAGCAGATGTTTATTTCAACAAAACCTTAAAATTAATGGGTTTTTTTTTGGATATTCATTGGGCTTTTTATTTTGTACTACATATAGGGCAGGGTTTTCACCACATATGCGCTAAAATGTGAGGGTATTTGGAATTTACCTATGTAAATAAAGATGTATAGGTAGATTTTTCATTTTGCGTGACACTTATTTATATTAATGAGCTGCCTCAAAGCCACGTTTGTTTTGAGTGCAGCATTTAAAGTATTCAAATCTATACCTAAATAAAATTGCAACAAAATAAATCTATTTTCTATTACGATCATTATGATGTTATTCTGTATTTTGTATTATTTTTGATAACTGCCTTATTTTTTTTACTACTTATTCTATATCTTAGTTGAATTTTCGAAATTATGCTTCCATTTTTCTATTCTCATTTAGATTTCTTAAAGTTATATTGCTAGTTACTTTTTTTTTGAAATTCTTATAAAAATATTCGGAATTCTTGAGTAGTATCATTTAAGTGATATATCTTACCTGCAAGCCAACAGCCTCCATTTGATCCAAGGAGCTCAACGCCTTGTCCATGGGTGAGAATAGCATTTGACCCACTTGCAAATTGTCCTTGCTCTGTGTGATGAGAAAACTCTCGCCTGCTTCGCCTAAACCAGCGCGACCAGCGCGTCCAACCATTTGTTTGTACTTGCACAGATTCATAAAGTCCTGACCGACGTAGGGAGCACGGATAATCACACGCTTGGCGGGCAGATTAACGCCAGCAGCCAATGTGGATGTGCAGCAAATGACGGTGATGACACCGAAGCGATAAGCGGTCTCAATATATTTACGCTCGTCCGTTGTCAGTCCGGAATGATGATAGGCAATGCCATAGGGCAATGTCTTGGCCAGCACGGGACTTAGAATGCCACACATGGCGTCCAGTGCATTCATCAGATCAACTTTCTCGCTCTGACGATGCTCAAAGAACTTTTGTTTGGGCACAATTCGGCTCAAAAGTAGAGCAACATTCTCGCAATTCTTGCGTGTGGGACAAAAGACCAAACAACAATGTTCCGGTGCACATTCACTGACCAAACCAGCCAGATGATCCGGATCAGCGCGCTGCACAGCAGGACTATACTGCAAAAGGAAATTGAAACACAATTAATTTATCATTCATTAAATAATATGAACTAACTCACATTGTAGTTGACACTACGCTTTACCACGAAAATGTCATCAAGTGTTTGGCCAGCTGCATTGATTTCCAGTATATCATTGCCACATTTGATATATTCCTTCAGCTCCACCGGACGAAAGCCTCGCGTATAAACATCCGCATTGAGAAAGGCAGAAATCTCATTCAGATTTCCAATCGTTGCACTCATGCCAACAATTTGAATGTTGGCTGCGAAAATTTCAAATTCGTGTAAGTTTCTATCACACACAAAAAAAAAACCCTACACGCGGTAAAAGTCTAGTGACGAAAGCATATTCTAGCCCCAAAACTTCTGATATCCCGTTTTGTGACGAACAAAATTCAGTTTATTATACAAATTTTAAATAAAAATATAAATTAATAAGGAAAATAAAACACGAAAATTGGCATTGTGCACTGTGCGCAAAAAGTGTACGCTTCTTTGTACATAAAAATTACTTTAGCTGTAGTCGTCTTTTGCACCCTTCGTGCTGCTTTCGTCACTAGCGCGTACTGCCGTCCGCAGTGATTATATAAACACCGCAACCTCATACGAATTTTGAATATTTCTTCTAGGTCAGAGTTTTGAGCAAATTCAAACTGTCATAACTTTATCAAAATTTAACCGATTTTCAAGCGGAACGCCATTTTGATCGCTATTTGGACTCCTAATTGATTCTGCATCTAAAAATTATGACCTTTTAAAAAATTTTGAATTTTCGATTTTTCTGCCGAAAAAACCATGTACTCCCCCCTTTGACTTTTCGAAAAAAAAATTTTTTTCAAAATTTAAAAACTTAAGTTTTCAATTTTAATCAACTCCTCGTACCCAAATTAGTATAAAACAACACTTTAAAGTTGATTCTGAGACGTTTCATTTTTCTGTTAAAAATCATGTCAAAAAGAACAAAAAATTTGACTAGTAAAGCTGTCAGTTCAATAATTTATCAGATTTCAAATTCTCATAACTTTGGCAAAAAAGATCCGAATTTCAAGTGGAATGTCATTTTGATCATTATTTGGTCTCAAATTTAATTCTGCATATAAAAATTATTTATTTTGAGACATTTTTAATTTTCGATTTTTTTAACAAAACCATGTACTCCCCCCTTTGACTTTTCGAAAAAAATTTTTTGTTCAAAATTAAAAAACTTAAGTATTCATTTTTCATAAACTTTTGGTACGGAAATTAGTATAAAAACAACACTTATAACTTGATTCTGAGTCATTTCAATATCATGCTAGAAATGAAGGCAAATCGGACAAAAATGTGGACTTGTAAAGTTGCAAACTCTCATAACTTTGTCAAAACTGAACCCATTTTCATGCGGATTGTCATTTTGATTATATTTTGGAGCCTAATTTTATTCTGCATTCCATTTATTTAGTTAATAAAAATCTTTCGCATACTTACCGTTCAGGAACATGACTTTGGTGAGAAATGCTTCCAATGTGGCGCCACGTCCACGTTCTCCAATCAGATGCAGTTCGTCGACAACAACCAGACCAATCTCGTGGGGTCTTTCGGCATCAATTAAGCTGTCCATAAGGACGGCACCTTTTTCTATGGATGCGATGAATAGACTACGTCTCTTGCGCTGTGGTTGTGGCGGACACTTGCCCTTTCCCGCCGTATACTCGTCCACGATGAAGTCCATGGCAATGGCAAACGGGGACATGGCACTGACCTTCTCCTGTACTATGGATACATATGGCAGTATGAAGAGCACATTACGTTCCCGGCACAGCAATTCACGTAGCATTAGAATCTCGGCAACCAATGTTTTTCCGCCACTTGTGGGCAATGCATAAATGAGATTCTTGCGCCTTCGGATCGCAGGAAGATTGAGGCATTCATTTTGCCACTCTGCAATTGTAAATATTAATATAATATTATAAAATAAACTATAAAAATAGTAGGAATTTGTTTGAGGTACCATTGATATATTTCCGAAATTAATACTACTCCAAATACGAAAATTTGAAAATAAAAATTTGGGAAAGAAACTAGGAATTTGGGAACAAAAAATTTGATTGGCAATAATATTTTTTGGGAAAATGTTTATAAGGAAATTAAAATTAGGAAAATTAAGATAAAAAATTTGAAAAGATGTAAATTATCAATTAATAAAATTTGTAATATTTTTATTGCGAAATTAAAAAAAAAACATGATATTATTGCTCGTCTTATGATTTAAATTGCGAACTAAGACCATATAACATCATTCCTAATTTTGGCATTTCGTAATTTTTGTGTACCAATTATTTTTATCATTTTTTAATCTTAATATTTGTTTCAGTTGAGTTTTCTAATTTATAATTGTGTTTTTTTTTTTTTGTAATCTGAATATTCTTTTCAGTTGAATTTGTTTCTGATTCTTTTTTTTTTTTCTTTCTTATTTGGTTTCATTTTGTTTTTACAATTAATAACAGGCATAATTTGAAGTTGAACTTGCCATATAAACTGTTGATTCCCTTGTGCTCAAATATTAGATTCTTCACCTTATCCGGCAGTCCATAGAAATTGCCTTTCGATGGGAAACTATCTTCTTCCTTTGGAGTTTCAAATTCGGCAAATGCCTGAGTCTGCCAATCCAACTGATCCAGGTCAAGATCGATTCCAGCTGAATTGTTTTGGGTTTGGAGCATTGTGCGATTCTTTAGAGTCTCATATGTTTCGTATTGTGTGCCTTGAACAATGCCATCTAGTATCGATTTCGATATGAATGACATGGACTGCGACATAGAGATGGAGATGGATTCGTCTTTGATTCTCTGATTGATCTGCTTCATCTCTGCTGGCATTGCATTCAAAAAGACTTGTGTATTCTGCACATCGTGCATGTCATCATGATCCAAACCCTGGAATATATCCTCCATCTCAGCCAGGCTCAAGTCGGTCATGTTAATGGCCTTGAAACTGGGCTGCTCCTTGGGATTCAACTGATTCACAACAGAATTCACCTGCTCATCTGTTGCATTCCTTGTGCTGCACAGCGATAAGTCATTAAACAGACTGTCATCCGCTGCCATCTGTGTCAAGTTGCCACCGAATGGAGCAGACATCACTGCATCCTGGCCACTAAACACATCCTCCAGTTTCACATGGGAAAAGAAGCTGGCATCATTTTCCGGCCACAGGTGACTTTCATTGTTTTCCATCACGCTCGCACCTGTGGTCGTTGTTGGATTAACACGCTCAATGCAAATGCGTTTTGCATTAACATTGCGCAGTGGTGTTAAATTGTCATTTCTATTTGTTTTTGGCATTTTGTGCAATGTTTATTTGTGATGTTAAACTTCAGCGCGCCAAAAATGTGCAACACAGCTGACTTTTATGCCAGGGCTGCACAGCACAAACACTAAAATGACTGTGCAGCCCTGCAGTCAGTCTTCGTCATCAGTGCTGACAAGTTTCTGTCTAGAAACCATTCTGAAAATAGCCACAAATGGCTATAAAACAACTAAGTGGGCAACAGTGATTACATATTTAAAATAGCTAGATTTCCAGCTAGTTGCAATAATGACATTTTTCTAGCTAACAAATTCTGACAATAGCCAGATATAGCTATAAAACAGCTCAGTGGGCAACCGTGATTTTTAGCGCAACATTTGTAAACCAAGATTGAAATAAAATATAATACGACATTTGCTGTTTGTTGTTCGCTGTTTGCTGTTATTCATGGACAATGGACACTTACTGGTATCTGGAGCATCCGACCACCGGCAGAAAGATCATACTGCAATGTGGTGAAAATACATTGGGCAGACATTCAACCTGCAAGTTTATTTTGACCAGCTTTGATTTCTTGTCCAGGATGCACGTCAAGTTGATTGTGCACCCGAATAATAGTGTTGTTGTGGAGCAATTGGTGAGTATTGTTTTTAATTGAAGTATATATATGTTATTAATATGTGTGTTTATATGGACATTTAAAGAACGCACTCAATGGCGTCTTTATCAACAACATTAAAATGGTGGCAAAAACAAAGCCACTGCAATGTGGTGATATTATTGGACTTGGAGTGGATATGGACAAGAAACCAAATGCTGTGGTGCCATCAAATCATGCTGTATTTAAGTTGAAGCAAACCTGCACAAACCCGGAGGATGCTGTGCTCATTTCGGATGACGAGGGAGACGATATGGCCAAGAATCTTGAGACGAATCCACAGAATCCGCAGATCAAACAAGAGATTAGGATGCCTGACCCAGAACCAGAGGCAATTGAAATGGAGACGAGAAGCTGCAATGAGAATCGTGTTATACATTTGCCCAAATTGCCAGATCTGAAACAGGAATATATATCGCAGGCAACGAAAACGGTTCAAGAACTCTTTGGAGAACCCGATGAGGAATTTCTAGAGTCAGCTTTAAATGTAAATCCCTATGTTTACAAGCAGCTGAATAACAATAATAATATTGTGAGTGCCAAAAAAGCTGGTAAAATATGCGATGGCGATATCATTGAATTGAACGATATTAATGATTTAAATAATGAAAATACAAATGATAAAGCTAATGCTAATGATAATGACGTTATCATAGAGTTAAACGACAACGCCACATCAACTAATAATAATTTAAATAATGTAAATACGAATACAAATGATAATGTTAATGTTAATGCTAATGCTAATGATAATGGTGACTATGATGAATTTATGGCCATGTCGCAAGCTGTGCTGCAGGAGATGAAGGAGGAAATGGCCGATACACACAACGATCTCAGTGAGGAGGATTTTCAGGAAGACAATCAGGGCTTTCGATCACCATTTCAAGTGGAAACAGATGTGGCCACTCGCATTATCGATGATGAAATTATCATTATCGAAGATGATGATGATGAGCTCTTTGAAAAAGTGGCAGATTGGTCATCGAGGCTGCTCTCCCAGAAAGTCATGTCTCCGATCTATGGAGCGGAGGATCAGGATGCTAAAAATCATCACAATCTGCAGGCAGAGTCGAATCTTTATACTAGACGCAGATCCAAATCGCTGCGCATTGAAGACAGCGACGAAGACGACGAGGACGTTCCTGATCCTGTTCCAGAACCAGGTAGGTTCTCAATCCTTAAACAATTAAATATGCTACCTTAACCGAATTTCGAAATTTCTTTAAGAAATTACAAAAAAATACCACAAAAAAAAAAACAAATTTGTAGAAAAAATAGAAATTTTAATATTCAGATTTAAAAAATTAAGAAAAAAAATAATTTGAAAGAGAAAAAGGAATTATTAACTCGGAATTTAACTTAGAAAAATTTCAGAATACAAACACTACTATAAAATGATTTTATGTGTTTCCAATTTTTCTAATAACTGTATTCCTGAACTATTTAGGTTTCCTAATTTTGGTTTTTTTTATAATTTGGAATTCCTAATAATATTATTTCTAATTTTGGTATCCTAATTTGTACCGTCACAATTTAATCCCATTTAAATCCCAATAATAGTACTCGTAATTTGTTTTCTTGCGAATTTTCGTATACTGATTAATATTTTTCGACATTCGTATGGGGAATCAATCAAATAACTTGAAATAAATATATACTTTCTTTCAGCTGAGCAAACATCACCTGAAAAATTAAATGTCAAACGATGCAGGGTGCGTCTTAAATCCATTGATGTGTCACAGTATCAACAAAATGATAATGGACCAAGTGACGCCAATGAGAAGCCGGATTCTGGGGCTGTCGAATCTGACGAGTCTGTGGATCCTGAAACGAACAGCAATCAGCTATTGGAAGTGATTTTGGTACCACAAACAAAGTCTAAACCGAAGGCCAAATCTAAATCAAAACCAAAGACGAGCAAGACAAGCAAAACAAGCAAGCGAAATGCGGAAATAGCTTCAGATTCTCCACCAAAAGAGCTGAAGAAATCTTCGGAAAATGTGGTGTCAGCAGAAGCAGCGAAACGTCTTCGCAATAGATCCAAATCTTGTTATATGGAACGCCCAATGGAGGAAGAAATTAATGATCCTAAACCTTCCTCCACCAGAACTCCAGAAGATGTTCCTAAGGCTAATACGATGAGCAGTCGTAGAAAGTCTATTTCCACACGATCGGAGCTTTGTGAGGACATCGGAGAGAATGGAAAATCTTCAAAAAACTGTGAACCAATTGCTCCAATAGAGCCTGTTGATCCTAAGCCGTCTACTACAGAAGATGTTCCTAAGCCAGAAAATGTTTCTAAGGCCAATAAGATGCGCAGTCGCAGCAAGTCTATATCCACACGATCGGAACTTTGTGAGGGCATTAAAGAGATCGGTAAATCTTCTATAATAGAACCTGTGGTTCCTAAGCTGGCCACTACAAAAGATGTTCCTTTGCCAGAAAATCTTCCTAAGGCCAAAGAAATGACGAAATCTTCACCAAATAGGATACCAATAACAAAGCCACCAGAATCATTCAAACTAAACAACTTCCGCTTACGCAATAGATCCAAATCTTGTTACATGGAACGGCCCAAAGAGGTAGAAATTGATGATCCTACAAGTACGCCAGAAGATGTTCCTACGGCTAATACAATAAGCAATCGTAGAAAGTCTCTTTCCACACGCTTCGAAATTTGTGAGGGCATCAGAAGTATTCTAGAAAATAAAGCGCAAAATGCAGAAGATTCACCTGTGTCAGTACCCGTAGCTCCAGCTGTAAAAAAACCGGAAACGCCCACAAAAATGGCGAAGAAAAGCGAGGAATTAAGTCGAGGAACAAAACCAGTTAGTGAGGTATCAAGTCGAGGACCAAAACTTGTATCAGCGCCACATTTACCCGTACATCGTGGCAAATTGCGCGGAGTGTCCGCCGAACAAAAGAAGGAAACGGAGTCACATAAAGAGCGTAAAAATTCAATTTTGGATAAACAACGTGCGCTTGACTATCAAGGTGAAATGAAAAAGAAATGGTATCAAAAGCCAAAGGATAAGAAAAGGGAATATGAAGAAAATAAGAAAATGCGTCGTGAGCATCTGCAAAAACTAGCGGAGAAATCCAGGGAGAAATCAAACAACTCTACGGATACTGCAAAAGGAGAGAAGCGTAAACAATTGCACGTGCCCACAGTTGGCAATTGCAATCGTGGTGAATTTCTAACCAAGGATTTGCAGCCACCAGTGCCAAAGAAAGCCAAACTGGATCTGGAAACGGATAAGGAACGGAAGACTCCTAATGTATCTACTCTAAAACGAATACCAAAGCGTCGTGCCACCATTGAGTGCTTCTCACAGAAGCCGGATGAGGCTAATTTCAGCGAAAATGCTCCCAAAAGTCCGCCCTTCTACTACAGTCGTCCGCCGGAGCGTAAAGAGGCGGAAAAGGCGCGCAATAAACGCACCTGTAATCGGGTTACATTTGCCGATATGGATCGTGATTTTCAATATCGACAGGATATGAATAAAATGTCCAAACGCAATCGTCATGTTCGATTTAATGACGATGTGCAGATCAAATACATTGAACGTATTGAAGGTGCCATCAGAAAGGTGAATAATGCCAAGGATACCAAAAAGTTTTCACTGAGTACATACGCCGAGCGACGGGAATGGGCACGGACCAAGGGGAAATTGGAGAACTATACGGATCTGATAACCGGAAATATACTTAATTGGGGTAATCAATGGTTATTATTAGGTGATCCAAATGATGTGGCCGAAAAGGATGTCCTTATGCCAATACCAACCGAATTCAAGAGCTACAAACAGTACAAAGAGTAAGTGCATAACTATTTACATTATTTTAATAATAATTAATCATTTAATACCGCACACACAGAACCATTATACCATTGATGAAGCTGGAGCTACTGACCACCATAGAACGCGAATATAAATCCAACAACACCGAATTCGAAGTCACCCTGAAGAGCTTTTCCAGGGAGAATACCAGACATCGTCCACGCTACTTACTGGTCACAAAATGTTAGCAAATTTTTTTTTGTCTCTATGATAAAGTTTAAATATTTTCAAATATTTTACAACTCTATTTTTTAGACAACAAGAAGCCCGTTAAGAAATTCGACCTATATACTCTACGCAGTGGCGATCAGTTGAAGGAAACTTTTGCGACATTACCGCGTATGCAGCGCATTGCCGGTAAATATCAAATATATTATTATTACTATTATTTACTGTCTTCATTCTCATTCGAGCAACTTCAAACTGCCATAACTTAATCAAAACTGGTCACATTTTTAAGCGGAATATCATTTTATTTATGGTTTGGCTTCTAAATTAATTCTGCATTTAAATTTTTGTTTATTTCGTAAATTTTTTAATTTTCGATAATAACCATGGATTGATGGTAAGGGTACCCCCTTTGATATTTCGAAAATTCAAAATTTTAAATTTCAAGTTTTCACTTTAAATCCACTCCTTATATCGTAATTAGTATAAAACAACACTTGAAATTGATTCTGAGACCTTTCAATTTCTTGTAAATTGTAATTGAACCAAATTTTTAACTTGTAAAGTTGCTAACTGCAAGCGGAATGTCATTTTGACCATGGCTTTGTATTACACTTGTTCAAAAAGATAGTGAATATTCAAACTAACCTTTGTGATTGGGAACTTCATTGCAGGCAATATGTACGAGTTGACCTTTGACATCTTGCAAAAGGACATTACAATGGAAATGCTGCAAGCCGTTAAGACGCTAACTGCTCGTCCAGTTGTGGACAATATGCGAGTGGAGTTGGGAGCATTCAATGGAGTTTATCAACTCGGTCGCTCGCCGCTCTTCCAACGCATCCTGCAGCCCAGCGAGAATGTGATATCCTTTGACAGCAAGCACTTGAGGGGCGCCGGATATAGAGGCTTTAAGCGATTGAATCAGCATCAGACGGACATTTGTCTGAGCACCTGGATACGTCTAACGGACGACTCGACACCCAGTATAACACTAATACAGGGTCCACCGGGCACTGGCAAATCGGCGGTCATCTCAAATCTGGCGCTACAATGCACCTATGGAACCACACATCTGACTCTAGATCGCAAGATTCTCATCTGTGCGCACAGCAATGCAGCTGTGGATAATATCACTCATTATTTGAATCTGGCCAGGAATGCCATGGGACATTCTCAGTTTCATTTACTTCGATTCGGTTGCTTTGAGAAGATGCATCAGAGTGTGCGAGAAGTGTCGCTGGAGCACTTGCTCAGCCAGGAGCGTGCGGAGAAACGCAAGCGTCTAACACCTGATAATGTAGACAGTCTACTGCAACAACAGCTGGAGCTGAAAATGGAGATAGCCGAGATCAAACAACGCTCCGTGCAGCCAAATTATCTGCAACAGCAGCTGCAATCGAAGGAACAACAACTGAGATTGGTCAGTGAGCGACTTAATTTGCCGTTGACGCCACGCGAGGAATATGAGCTTACTAAAAAGTATATAAATCGTGCGAATATTGTGTGCACCACACTCTCTAGCTGCGTTAAATTGGCCACATTCATCGATTACTTTGATGCGTGCATCATTGATGAGGCCACACAATGCACCGAACCCTGGACATTATTGCCATTGCAGTTTGGCGTTCGAGGATTAGTCCTTGTTGGAGATACACAACAGCTGCCGGCGACAGTGCTGTCCAAGAAGGCCATTGAATTTGGACTGGGCAATTCAATGTTTGATCGCATCCAACGCAACTTGAAGCAACAGCTGCTCAAGGAGAAGAGCAACAGTTTTGTACATACCAAAGTCTACAAGTTGAGCCTGCAGTATCGCATGCATCCAGAGATTTGTCGATGGCCCAATAATTACTTTTATGAGGGAGATTTGGTTAATGGCCAGTGCACACAATATCTAACCTCGCCCATTATTCCGTATTGTGTCATCAATTTGAGTTTCACACGGGACACCAATGACTCGAACAGTCGGAGCATTAGCAATGATGAGGAGGCCAAGTTTGTGGTTAAGCTGCTGATGGAACTGGATAAGCATATGCCCGCATCCAAGTTTAAATATGGCTTGATAACGCCTTATAGCAATCAATGTCATATACTCAGCCAAATGATACCGGGTCATATGCACATCACACCGCATACGGTGGATGCGTATCAGGGTCAGGAGCGGGATGTCATTATCCTGTCGAATGCAAGGACCCGTGGTGTTGGCTTCCTTACCAATTACCAGCGTCTCAATGTGGCCATTACTCGACCACGTCGGTGTCTAATCATCTGCGGCAATTTTGATGACTTACAGGTGAGTTATTAAACTAATGAAATATATAAATGTTATATATCTGTGAAAATAACAACACAACCTTTTCTATTTACTTGTTCACAGGATGTGGATATGTGGCGTCATTTGCTGGATGATGCTCGAAAACGAGAAATTTACTTTGATCTGAAGCGCAGCGATGTCAATGATTTAAATCGCTCTCTCATTAACAAAATACTAGTTAAGCCCATTGAAATTGAGGATGATTCCAGTGTAGATAAAGCGTCATCCAAATGATTCCGATATGTATATATATATATATATATATGAATATATATACTTAGCTCTTAATTATAAGTGCACTGTGTATAAACAGCATTGAAAAATTTGCTATTCATTTCTAACTTACATCATTACATTCATTATAATTTCGTTTTGTAACACGACAAATTTACTTTGTTCTGAAATCGCTCTCGAATTAAAGATCATTTAAAAATGATCAAAAATAATATATAAATCTATATATAATACACATGCAGTGTGTAGCAGTGCCATTTAAAAAATTTGTTGTTAATATTTCCACTTACATTCATATTTTTAATTTCGTTTTGTAACATCAATAAAGACTTGCCTTATATCTTAAACAGTTTTGTATAACTCTTGAATTGAATTGAATAAGTTTACGGAATTGTTTATCAATGCGAAATGTCATTAACCAAAGGATACATAAATTGTTATCAAATTAAAATTAAATAAATGATACGTTTTGATAAATGGAAAAATGTTGTTTTATATTGTAATATATGTATATTGCACTCGCTTGTAGTACGTATTGTTCACATAAATTAAAATGCTTTAAGTTATAGATATTTACTATAATAGAGAACAATTCACAATCTAATATAGTTGCGCCTCTTTCGACTTGACTCAAAGGCGTAGAGCTTTCTCTCTGAACTAATAGTTAGTACACATAAGTATATATATACTAGATATACATGTGTATATATATATTGTAAATTTACACACACAAACATCAAATTCATAGGTTTGTTTTACTGGTTGTTATTATTATTTCGTTTTTTGTTTTGCCTTTTGTTTTCGTGCTTTCATTCGCATTTTTCCAGTGTTTAATTCGATTTGGTAAAAAGTCAATCTCAATTAAAATTAATGGAATCGCTTAACAACAAGTCTCCGATAAGCGGATTACAATTGCACTATATAATGCCATTATGATAATAATTCTAATAATAATAATCGTAAATGAAATAACTTAAAATTGTAACAACAACAAAAATTCTAAACTATATAACTAAATAAAAAACATAACAAAAATTATGCTCAAAATTATAACTATGCATTCTATTGAATCATTTTTTAAGGAGACTTTAACAGCATCCGAGTGTGTAGTGCTCGCTGTGTTTTCATATACAGATATTACATGTATATATATACGTATTTTATAATGATTATATATATATAGAAGTACGACTAAAGCAAACAATTGTTGTTGTCTAATTTTGTATTTCTCATTTAGTTTAGCATCTCGCCAAGAGAGTCCTTTAAGGACTGATAGATTTGGTATTGTTGATCCGGCTTTAAATTGTAAATCTGCAAATATTGTAAATACATATAGTTTTCTTTTGTTTATATACTATGTTCAACAACAAACCTGTGTCAATAGTTTGGCCGGCGATGGAGTTCTTATGAAACTCGAAATGTAAACGTTGACAAAGGTGGCCATCAGGAACTGGCAGTCGAAGCGATCCATTATACCGCCATGGCCAGGAATCATGTCTCCAAAGTCCTAAAGAACACAAATCAATTAGTATATTGGAAAAAAGAAAGTCAGTAAAAACACTGTAAACAATTTTTGAACGCTATATGATATAGTAAACCGATTTAAACTAAATTTGGTCAGGATGTATAAGAACACGCGAGTGTTCAGTTTAGTTCAGATATCTCGACAAAAACAAAAAAGTTTTTCATACAAGGAGCTGATTTTTTAAAGATTTTATAGTCATCCTATCAGCCGGAATTCGACATATATACAGGAAAAAGACAAACTTATACCAATTTTTATATAAATAGTTTGAAACCTAAGAGATTAATTTACATTTAAATCGACCCAGTTTCTTTGCCTAATCAAGATATATACACATTATGGGGTCAGACATTTTGGAATTAAAGTGTTTAATAAGAAAATGATAAGTTGACTTACCTTAATTTTGAATGCACGCTTAAAACCGGATGCAAAGAAGCCACCAAAGGGTCCAATTATTGAGCTGAACAGGCTCAATGAAATCGAGTGCCATATAAATGGATAAATGTTCAAAGTCTTGCCAATGCCAAACTAAAATTCAAATCGAAATAGACAGCAATTAGTAAAAGCAAGTATTATAGAGTGTGTAATTCCCAATCTTACCAGTTTAAGGCTGTACTCCTGTGGCGTAAACAGATAGCTGGGCACACAGGACATTGTCATGCGACCCAATTCCTCCGAATATTGTATGGGACAGATAAAGTATTGGTAATTGCACAATAACAGTGAGAAGAGTATGCCAAAAAGCACTGTGGCAAAACCACCACCAATGAAACCTTCCCAGGTCTTCTTGGGACTGAGCTTAATGAGGGGTGTGCGTCCAAAGAAGAAACCGAAAACATATGCCATGACATCATTGCAAACAATCATCGAGACGGGCACTATAAACCAAATAAGACCCTCGAATATATTCTGTATAATTAGGTAACTCTGGGTGACGACAATCAGCAACGAGACGTGCGTCCAGGCGAATAGACTGAACTGCTTGATATAGTATTTCTTCACCAGCGAGAGCACGAACCAAACAAAGCCAATGATATACAAAGCGAACGATAGGAAGCGATGATATGTTACCAAGAACTTGAGATATTCCTGTAAAATATATAATTTATATAAGAATAGCTCATTTGAAAATCAACACAATCCACTTACCACACGATTAATAACAACTCCAAAATAGTCAACTAAATTCTCACCATAAAAGAAATAGTTGGATGTGAGCAAGAAATACCAGGAGAGACTACGAAACCAGGGAAGTCCATGAATGCGATACACTTGATAGCCAATTGAGATAATCTCCTGAAAGCACTTCACTTGCACCAACAGTGTCTACAAATGCAATAATACATATATATATATATATATATATAGATAATGTATAGACATTGATAATTAAGTGCTTAATAGTTGTACATCTAAGTACAGTTTGTCACTAAAGCGTTTTAACAATCTTAATATTGGTTTTATAATTTTTTTAAATTGAAAGGTTCAATCTTTGGAAATAAAACAAATAAATAATAATAAATGTATACATATTTTTTTTCATAAAAATGGTGTAAATTTAAGAATTTAAAAAAAAAAATTGTTGACTAACTGTAGTCAAATACATTTTTTGATTTTTAAAATTAGACAATTAAAAAAATTACACAATTGGTCTTACAAAATAAAAATATTTTTTTTTATTGATTTTTACTTTATGTCTAAGGTTTGAAAATAAAAATCAATAAAAAAACATATTTATATTTTGTAAGACTAATTGTGTTATTTTTTTTATTTGTCAAAAAACTTTGTTGTCTAACTGTATATTTATCATAAAATAAAAATACACAAATATTTTTAAACAATCTTTAGAAACAATATAAAAATCTATAAGGAAAAAATATGTATATATTTCTGAAAGATAAATTGTGTTAATTTTTGATATTGTCAAACAACTTTGTTCACTAACTATATATACAAATATCATAATTAAACGCACCGTGATCATCAAGGCCAATGGACCTCCGTAGATTATCAATGCAAATCCACAAATCATAATCCATGTGAAAATGCCGCGAATAACCCAATTCTTCCATCTGTAAGAATGAAAAATTAAAAAAAAAACATATATAGTATTATATGCATTCACTATAAGAATATATATTCAAATGATAAACATTACATTTAATATTTTGTGAGCGTAACATAAACATTTATGGATATATTTGCAAAAATTTCTATTAAATTCATACGATTATTCAAAGTGAAAAATTGACCTTTTAATTTTGATGTATTGATTTGTTTATTGTTGTTATTTTGCCGCCATTTGCACACACAGCTGTGTATTGAAATATTTTTGGAATTTCTTACGCTCTGACCCACAAATAATTATATATATATATGTTATGTACTTATGTGCTGTAAATAATGTTTTATTTGTGCACATACCGATCTGGTAAATCCTTAAGTGCAGAGTCCAATATCTCTGGCGTTTTATCAGTGCCTTGAGGTAAATTCTTGGCCAGCTCCTCAACGAATTTCTCCTCTGGTATTTTCTCTTCCTCCGAATCAACCTGTAAAAGTTATCAAGTAAAAAGTTTGATATCATCAAAATAAGATATTTCCCCACTTAAGCGTGCAAAATCAAAGTCCAATATCGTTTGCACACAGTTGGTCGAGTAATTGTTTTGACAAATAAATAATAATATTCATTGAGCTTAATATATGTTTTTAATAAAAATTAAACTAAATATGTGCATTTTTTAAATAAGTCACAAAATCTGTTTTATTGATCAAATAATTTCTGTTATAAAAAAAATAATGATATTTATTGGGATAAACTATTTTTTCAAATAAAAATAAAAGTATATTTTTAATTAAATTTACATTTTTTAATTAGTCAAACAAAAATATTTTCTTAATAATTAATTTTTAAATAACGCCAAAACTTAAATATTAAAAGAAAAAAAAATAAATTTATGAATTATAGAAATGTTGTCAAAACAATTACTTGGCTAAGTGTGTACAATCAGCAAGATAAAAAAATTATATTAAAAATTAGAAATAACCCCAAAACTTAAGTTAAAATATTTTTTAAATTAAAAAAAACTAAATTTGTGAATTTTTGAAGTGTTGTCAAAACAATTACTTGGCTAAGTTTGTATAAGCGAGATACGAATAGGAATACGAATAGGAATTCGAATAGGAATATATTTAGGCAATTTATCCAAGCTGTCTGTGGTTGGTTGTTAAGGTGGCGTGTTTTGTTTGCTTGTCTCTGATAAGAAAGTAGTGAAAGGGGCATTCTTATTGCGAACTAAGTGCTAACTAATAGAGTAGTGAGCATTTTTGGCAATGTGCGGCATTATTATCACTATCATTATCATTATCACTATCAATAAAGAAAGACACGCTGCTTGAAACAAGCGTGTCTTTTTTGTTGTTGTTTTTGCTTGAGAGTCTAGTTTCTAGGTGGGTGATTTTGGGTGGTGGTTGGATTTTTGTTGTTTAGCCATCTAATTGGATTTGCTTGCAACAGATTCTTTGTTATTATTCTTGTTGTTGTTGTTGTTGTTGTATGTATGACTGCGAGTACGCAGTATATTTGTTATTGGTTTTTCGCCGTTTCCCACTCTCGCTCTCTCTCTCTCTGGATGGCGCTCTTTTACCACCTGCTTGTGCGTCAGAGAATAACAAAAACACAGCACACAGAGAAACATACACGTATGTGTCTGTGTGTGTATATGAATACATACATTTTTGCCTCGTTTCGCTTTGCGCTTCAATTATAGCCAATTTTGAAAAGCGAAACATAAGGATTCAGCCATTGACTTACGTTCATATTTACATACATACATAGCTGGAATGCCATTTGAGTCTTATTAACTGAGAAAACAAACTTACATGATCTGAGGAATCAGCTGCGCTGCTCGCGGCAGCAGCAGCGGCAGCATCGTCCGCCTCGTTGTCTGCCTTCCTGCGTCGCACTTCAGCCATACTTATGCTTTCAACAAATGCCGCAATTAATTTAAATATTAAGTTTTTTTTTTCAAATTACTGCTTTAGCGCAGTTGTTGTGCTGCACAAACAAGCACTTAAAAATTAAAACGTCCGTTTTTCGCTTCAACACAACACACCACTGTTGTCAAATGTAGTTACAAAGCTGCCAGCTTGTTTTAATAGTCATGTCGCAACACAAAAACGGGTTGCCAGGCTTGTTTCTCGTATTTAAGTACATTTTCATTTTGTGATCAATTTCCAAAATGGACTTAATTATGAGTCTTCTATTATTTTTGCGCTACAATTTTGCAAATTTGTCTGTGATCAATTAAAATCGTTTAATTGTATGAAAAAGTGGCCAGACATTCAAACTATCGGACCTTCTGCGATGCAAAGCTGCCACCCTGTTATGGTCGGCTCCAGAAAAAAGTTGGCAGCATCGCAATTTCAGCTATTTTTTTCCCCCTAAATAAGTTGGCAGCACTGTTGCCGGCGTCATTTGCAAATTTTGCATTGCTTTTTCTGTAAATTGCAAAGAATCAAATAAAATTAAAATAATGGCAGCGGCAATTGACGGCGTTTTTCCCGCAACATTGCAAGAATTGGTTAAGAAGTCAAAGGTGTTGGTTGTAGGCGCTGGCGGCATCGGTTGCGAAGTGCTCAAAAATCTTGTACTCAGCGGCTTCACGGAAATCGAAATTGTAAGTTGCATCGAATTGTAAGTTTGAATACCAAATTTACTAATGATTTCAATTTGTTTGTAGATTGATTTGGATACCATTGACCTGAGCAATCTGAATCGCCAGTTCCTATTCCATCGTGAGCATGTGGGCAAATCCAAAGCCCGCGTTGCACGTGAAAGTGCATTGAGTTTTAATCCTGATGCAAATATCACTGCACATCATGACAGTGTGACATCGTAAGTGTGTGGTGTGGTGAAATTGCAAGCGAGGTGAATTGGCAATATGTAGTAGAGTGTGGTGAATGCAAGGTGAATTATCGATATAGAGTTGAGTGTGGTGAATGTTAATTGTTAATTTAATCATGATCTGACTTAATGTTATTGTTATTATTAACATTGCGAGGTGAATTATTGATATGCGGTAGAGTGTGGTGAATGCATTCTTCATCCTGTTAACAATTTCACCATGATCCGATTGTTGTTAATGTTATTATTAACATAGTGAGGTGAATTATCGAATTGTCGTTGTGTGGTGAATACTTCACCTTGCTAGCAATTTCACCATAATCTGATTTACTTATATTGTTTTCATGAATTATTTTTATTTAATTTTACAGCACTGACTACGGTGTGAGTTTCTTTAAGAAATTCGATGTGGTTCTGAGCGCTTTGGATAATCGAGCTGCTCGCAATCATGTGAATCGCATGTGTTTGAATGCAGATGTTCCTTTGATAGAAAGTGGCACCTCTGGCTATAACGGTCAGGTGGAGTTGATTAAACGGGGATTAACCCAATGCTACGAATGTACACCGAAAGAAAAGCAGCGCAGCTTTCCCGGCTGCACCATAAGGAACACTCCCTCGGAGCCAATTCACTGCATTGTGTGGGCCAAACATTTATTCAAGTGAGTCAAACACAAAAAAACACCACAAATTAGTAATGTAAAACAACTCGATATATCGACTTTTGTCAAGTCAAAAGCCGATTAATTGATGTCTAAACATCAACCTTTTTTTTAGTCTTCAAACTTGCATAACTTGACCAAAACTTTACCGATTTTCAAGCGGAATATCATTTTAATCATGGTTTGGCTTCTAAATTCATTCTGCATTTAAATTTTTTTTATTTTGAAAATTTTTTTATTTTTCGACCATAGCCATGGTTTGATGGTAAGGGTCCCCCCTTTGATATTTTGAAAATTCAAAATTTTAAATCTCAAGTTTTCACTTTTAATCAACTCCTTATATCATAATTAGTATAAACCAACACTTTAAAATTGATTCTGAGACCTTTAATTTTTCTGTAAAAAATCGTGGCAAATCTGACAAAAATTTTGACTTGTTAAGTTGTTAGGTCAAGGGTGCGACCAACTTCAAACTTTCATAACTTTGTCAAAACTGAACCGATTTTGAAACGGAATGCCATTTTGATCATGATTTGTTCTCTTAATTCATTCTGCATTTAAATTTTACTGATTTCTTAAAAAAAATTATTTTTTGCTAAAATTTGGTTTTGATGGTAAGGGTCCCCCCTTTGATATTTTTAAAATTCAAAATTTTAAATCTCAAGTTTTCACTTTTAATCAACTCCTTATATCATAGTTAGTATAAAACAACACTTTAAACTTGATTGTGAGACCTTTCATTTTTCTGTAAAAAATCATGGCAAATTTTACAAAAATTTTGACTTGAAAAGTTGTTTGGTCAAGGGTGCGACCAACTTCAAACTTTCATAACTTTGTCAAAACTGAACAGATTTTCAAGCGGAATGTCAAATTGATCATGGTTTGACCTTTAAATTCATTCTGCATTTAAATTTTGAACTATTTAGAATATATTTTTTTTTTATCATCAGCCATGGTTCGATTATAATGTTGTTTTTAATGTTGTTTTCAAAATTGAAAGTTATTAAAAGAGTGTTGTTTTTGTACATCACTACATCAAATATTGATCCATATTTAATTTTTAAATAATACTTGCAGTCAACTATTCGGTGAATCTGTGGAGGATGAGGATATATCTCCCGATGCCGCTGATCCCGAGGCAGCGGAAGCCAACAAAGACGGTGCCGGAGATGCAGTTATCTCCGATAAGGATAAGGATGACGATAAGAAGGACAAAGATAGTGAATCCGAATCCCAATCTCCATCCAATGGCAATGTGGTGCGCATCAATACGCGTCAATGGGCCAAGGATTGTAATTATGATGCTGGCAAGTTGTTCAACAAGTTCTTCAATGAGGATATCAATTACTTGTTGCGCATGTCGAATCTCTGGAAATCCCGCAAGGCACCGGTGCCCGTGCAATGGGACACCCTGTTGCCACAGGGCGTCCAGGAACAAGAAGGATGCGCGTTGGCGCGTCAACATCACAAGGTGTGGACTGTGGAGGAATGTGCACAGGTGTTTGCCAATGCCCTCAAGGATTTAAGCGTGGCTTTTCTGAAGCTACAGGGCGATGATACCTTGGTCTGGGACAAGGATGAACAGCCGGCCATGGACTTTGTGGCTGCCTGTGCCAATGTGCGTTCCCACATCTTTGACATTGAGCGCAAGTCGCGATTTGAGATCAAATCCATGGCTGGCAACATAATTCCAGCGATTGCGACCACAAATGCGATTACGGCTGGCATTTCCGTAATGCGCGCCTTTAGTGTGCTCCAATCCAAGTGGGAACAGTGCAAGGCTGTCTATGCCCGTCTCCGTCTCAATGGACGTAATCAGTTTCTGGTGGCAGACGCCTTCTTTCCGGCACCGAATCCCAATTGCTATGTGTGTGCCAGTGATCCGGCTATCACATTGCGTATCGATACCAAGCGTGTCCAGGTCAAGGGATTCCGTGATGAAGTACTCATCAAAGCACTCAATATGGTCAATCCGGATGTGACTGTGGAATCAACGGGTTCCATTGTCATCTCATCGGAGGAGGGTGAAACGGAGTGCAATGAACAGAAGATGCTTTGTGATATGAATATCGTGGATGGCATTATTCTCAAGTGCGATGATTTCTTCCAGAACTATGAGCTAAGCATCATTATCTCACACTTTGATGCGGAGCGTGAGGATTTCCTATTTGAAGTGATTGCGGATAAGAGTCAATTGCAGCCAAAGCAGCAGGAGAAATCGCCGGACAAAGAGGAGAAGGATAAGGAGACGGAGTCCAGTTCCACTTCCCGTAAGCGTGCGTCTAATGGCAAAGATTCTACGGATGATGGTCCCTCCACCTCCAAACGTAGTCGACCCACTGAAATCGAAGACGACGACGACGATGATGATTGTCTTGTTGTTGAGGAGGAGGAGGAGGAGGATGCGCATAAGGATAAGGAGCAGGATGATGTGGAGCAGATTGTTAGCTCCACAACGGATAAACTTACCGTAACGAGTCCGCCAAAGACGGCTGCTAAACGCAAACCCAGCAAAGAATCCAAAAATGATGATATTACCGAAATTCTAGACTCATCCGATGAAGAAGAAGCTGTGGGTCCTACTAAAAGTAAACGCACTAAATTGGATGAGCCTCAATCGGTGGAAGTAATCAGCATTGATTAATTATCTTGATCCGTACTTTAATGATTCGTACTTTATATAATTCTCAAATTGAAATAAACACTTGAATTTAAAACATATTAACTAAGTTTACTACTATCCTGGAGGAAGAGATCATAAATATATATATATATATTAATGGAGAATAAAGTGCATTAATTTTACTCATATTTTTATGTTTTCAATTAAATGAAATTGGCAAATATAATTTGATTTTAAAATAACTGATATGTTTTGTTAGAAGAAAAAAAGAAATCAGAAGTATATATTAATAGAGAATAAAGTGCATTCATTTTATTTTAATTTAAATGCGTTTGATTAAATAAAATCATATTCAATTTCAAATATATCGGATGCAAAAATGCAGCTGCAGTGGAAACGTGTTATTAAATGCTGCCAGTGGAAAACTATGAAAAGGTTGGCAACTATCAAAACGTTGGCAGCGCGACCTGTCAACTTTGTGCCATCTGGCAACTCTCAAAGCATATGTAGTCAAAGAACGGTGCGTGTTTTGTGTAATTTATTTAAGTTTATAAATTAAAACGTTAAGGTTCTTCACAGATGTCCTTTGCCAGCAAACTACTACAATCCAGCGTTCGGCTGTGGAATGGATTCAGTGCCAGTCGCAGTTTCCATGGTCTAATGCGTCCCACAATCATTGGAGCATCGGTTCCCAACGCAATTGGACAACAATTGATGCCGGCAACAAATACAACTACATTATTGGCGCCTTTAAATGCACTCGTTCAGCAGGTGGCAGGATTCAAGGTTAAGGGTCGTCTAAAGCGTCGCTGCAGCGATTGCTATGTTGTGGTGCGTCAGGAGCGCGGTTATGTCATCTGTCCAACGCATCCGCGCCACAAGCAAATGTCCATGAAGAAACGTGACTACAAGTCCTGGATCCTCACACATGCCACACAATCCAAGGAGAGAGGATTTTAATGCAATGTTTTTTTGAATAAATGTTTATTAGTTACAAACTATACCGCTTGAATTTGCATCTGAAATTGGGTTCTTTTTTTTTTGCATCTTGGGAAGCTTCCATTTAATGCAGACTAGTTTTAATTAATAATAGCCTAAAAATCATTTTTTAATTTAACAGCTTTTTATTACAAGCATAGATTTGTATTTATTTATTTATTTTTGTAGCCGCATATTCTTTAACTTTACAGCACTGCCCAACTGTTTTTAGTTTTAACAGTTTTACAGCTCTGTTTAACAGCTGACTTTTTGTTTATCTACCGTTTTTGTTGCCCACAATTTTTATGTAGCTTTTAATTCAATGTATATTTATATTTATAAATAAATATATATTATTTACAATTTATTGCTAAATGAAGATCTCATTTGAATTGTTCGCCACTCACAAACAGATATAGTTTTAGTGATCGAGAGAAAACTATTGCACTCAATTGACAGCAGTGCTCGCCAGCACTGCCGAACTGTTTGTAGTTTTGACAATTTTCCAGCACTGTCAAACAGCTGACTTTTTGTTTATCTACAATTTGTGTTGGCCGCAATTATTGTTGTGCAGTGAATTATCTCGATTTCCTGACAAAAATACAACTTACGTCAGTGAAAAATTGCCGCTTGAGGTCGCTGCATTAATCGAGACGTGCAAATAATCGGAGCCGGCTTCTGGCCATGACGTCCCATTTTATGAGCGTGCTGCGTCAGGCCTTCAAGACATTTGATCGAGCCAATTTGGCCAGCTTTAATTCTAATCTGCAGCAATTGAAGCAGTTAACGGATCAGTTGACGTATCGGGATCTACACATCAAGGAGGAGCTGTTCCGTGAGGATATCGAGAGTGTGGACAGTGTTCCGCCCGCTCCTTGCACCTATATGCACATCTTTGAGGATGAACGCTTCTCGATGAGTTTGTTTATTGTGCGTGGCGGGAATTCGATTCCATTGCATGATCATCCCATGATGTACGGATTGCTGCGTTGCCTTTGGGGTAAACTCCATGTGCAGAGCTATTCCCAGCTGCTGGCTGCTGATGCACCCTTGTCCTATGACACAAATCCCACACTGGTCAAGGTCATGGCCGAGGAGCCGTGTTTGCTTACGCCGGAGACAGCGAGTGCTTTACTCACGCCACGTAAACGCAACTATCATCAGATAACAGAGGCCGGAAGTGCAGACGGAAGTGGAGACGGAGTCGGAACTGGCATTGCTGCCTTCTTTGATATTCTAAGTCCACCCTATGATGCCAATATGCCAATCTTTGGGCCACGTCGTTGCCGCTTCTATCGCCCCAACTCCAACACCAAGTCACAATCCCAATCCCTGGCTAATCATCTGGAGCTGCAGTGCATTCCATCACCATCCAGCTATTATTGTGATTTGGCCGATACGCCGGATTCGGTGCTGCAATGTGGATTTATCTGTGCCGCCGAAGCATTTGCCGCCAATGTGAACGATGTTCAGTAAAGCATCTATATATATATATATATAAATATATATATTCGATAATTATATATACTTATAGCCCTAATTTATTTTCACTCCATATCAAGCGTTTTCTGTGTTATTTTTAAAAATTAAATAAAAATTGCCTCCTTTTTTTTGTAATTATGTTTTAACTCAAGTATGCAGATAAAAAGTGCGATATTCTACAATTTAAAAAGATAGAGATACTTCACAATTTATTATCAATTTGCAGTTAAGCTTTAGATTGTGATACTTTATACGAATTCCAAATATCTTTTAGGGAATTAAAAAAGCAAAGAACAAAAACTATGAAATCATGATAAGGTAGATAAAAATATGTAGAGGTTAGAAATTAGGAAATACAAATTTGGAAGACAAAAATTAAAAATTTTCCAAAATAAGCAATTTCATACAATATAAAAATATTATAAATAAACAGTAGTAAAACACAATTGGAAATAAAACAAAATATGAAAAAAAAAATCAAAACTAGGAATATTGTTTAGATAATGTTATGTCTTTATCTCTAGTAGTATATAATTTGAATCAAAAATCGCGCGAGTTTTGATAAAATATTTTTAATTTAGACTTTTTCTAGTTTTTGTCTTCGCTTTTTTTCATCTTCCCAAACTTGTTATCCTATTGGTTTTCGAGTTTTTTACCTTTTAAAACTGTTTTTAATTTTGGTCTTTCCTCATTTTCATCTCCAAAATTGTCTTTTCCCATTTTTATTTCCAAATTTTCGCACTCTAAGTAATATTTTTCGAAATGTAATAGAGAATCTCAAATTGTCAGTTACAGAAACAGCAAAATACAAATATTAATCGGCATTATCTTCAGCTTGATAAATGCTTTGATTTCTTCTCTTGAGTTTCTTAATATTTGGACTGACACAAATTGGAGTAATCTCCTCCTTGGCATCCTGTACAGTGGGGATTATAGTTGCTTCCTCAACTTCCTCCGGCTCCTCTTCAGCCGGCAGCTCAATTACATTCTTATCCAAATCGGACACTGTCGGAGCTGGCAGCAATAAATTTAATTTTCTTTTAGTTGTGGCCAATATGGAAACGGATTCCGTATCCAGATTGACTTCTGAATCCTCCGTGGTGGTATTTGGAGTACTGATCTGTGCTGGACTCTGCTCCAAGCTGCCAATCTGAGGTAGTTGCTTGCCATTAGCCAGCATGGCTAAGCACAGTGGATCATCAATGCCCAAGAGTGCACAAAATTCCGTGCACTGTGGATTCAATTGTGCATTTGGTTGTTCCACATACATTTGCTTATAATTCTGTTGCTCTACGGCATCAAATGTGGATGCAGTGCGGCAAAAGTTGAGCGGTATCTCAAGATTACTGAATTTCCTGCTTATATGCGATAATTCCTCCTTGGTGGGTGTGAAATTACAACGTTCCTCCATGGCACCCGCCTTTCTGCCAGGCAAATAGTAATTGTTATCCTTCACCGAAATCAAATGATTCGTTGTGTACAATATAGACAGCCATTCCGGATCATATTCCAGCTTTATTGGTGTGGTTTCCGCTTCCTTTGTGGGCATGTCGAGTACTTGTAGGAAACGTCGCTTGGGCAGACATTTATCCAGTGCCAAGAACTTGGTAACCGCTGGTGAATGCCTCTCCATGCTGTTCTCGTTATCCGGCTCCTCCAGTTCACTGTCAGAGGAAGCGGAATCGGAATCCTCGCCAGCATTTTCAGTTTTCCTTGCGTTTCTATTGTGCTGCACCAGGGCTGCAAATTTGCAGTGTAAATGCGCTGCAAACCAATACGAGGGCTGCACCACTTTCAGGAGCTCCTCTAGAGGACGACTGCCAAGTTGTCCACTGCCTATGTCCTCCGCAAAATGTGGCTTAAAGCGTAACAATTGCGCTTTATTGCCGTATTCTTGAATGCCTCTGGGCCAATCGTGTGACATGAATATATCCACTTTGCCGGACAGCTGCTGCAAACGGAACACTTCCAATTGCCGGACATGGTAGACGCTACGACACGTTTGCTCCGTATACGGCGGAAACTCATGATGACCGCGCAAAAAGTCATGACCCTTGTAGATGCCACTAATGCCGGCTATGCGTATGCCATTCACATTCACCACCCCCGCATAGCCCAGATAATAGATATTGGGTGCAACCCAACCGCCGTACGGTAATTCTTGTAAATAATTGGATGCCTCGTGATTTCCGCCAATGAAGATTGTCAGAATTGGCGCCAAACGCTCTCCGCTGTAATATCTGCCAAGTATATATAGATAAATAACTTTTAACCGCCTGTAGTTAAACTCCACTCACTTGTAGAACGTACACATGTCCATGTATTTCCGTGGAACAGCCATTGTTTGTAGATCCGAAACATTACGGGTGGACTGAAAGTCGCCGCAACACAGCAGCAAGTCGATTTTAATGTTGCGCTCCTTTTCGATACCCTCTATTGTATCATAAATGCGCTCCAGTTCGCCGTGGGCGCATCCTTCAATGGCAATCTTCATATTTGTGCTGCTTTAATTGCAATTTTTAATTCACAAATCAACGTAAACAAACAAATGCGGCCTATGCGGGAGTTGCCACACAGTGAAAACACTGTTCGGACCGAAGAGGTTGCCACACAGTGAAAACACTGTTCTGACCAAAGAGGATGCCACCCCAGCTACATTTTCCGATCTGGCAGCATTAATTGCAATGGCAGCTTTATTTCTGCCAGGTGGCAGCCACTTTTAAAATAATTGCAGCCAACTGGCAGCACTGTTAGCGCTGGCAGCGTTTGTTGTTGTTTCTCTGTTATTTAAACAAAACTGCATTAATTTGCCGACAATAAAAATATCCAATTTGAATTTTAAAATATAGTTTAGTTACACATTACGAGTTCAACATGTCGCTACTGATTAGAGCCGCTAAAACTGCACATCAGCTCATTCATAAGGTTTCTTTTCATTTAACATATGTTAACCCCGTTAATTGACCTTTGTCTTTTATTAACATTGTTTTTCTTTGTTTATCAATTAATTTATTTAGGTACCTGTGCGACATTTGAATTTGCTGGAGTTCCAGTCAAAGGATTTACTGCAGAAATATGGCGTGGCAATACAACAGTTCAAAGTCTTGGATAATTCAAAAACTGATGCGCAAGTCGTTCAAACATTTGGTAAAGCATGTTTTATATAATCTTTGGCTTAATTGTCGCTAATTTATCGCATACACACAGATTGTCCCGAATATGTGGTCAAGGCACAGATTCTAGCCGGTGGACGCGGCAAGGGAACCTTTGATAATGGCTTCAAGGGAGGCGTACACATAACCTCACAGTAAGTTTACTGATAACGCGTTGGTGTTGCCAATTTAGCTATTTTAGCTTGTAAATGCAATCAGTGCTGTCACATTCAGTTAGCTAGAAATCCGTCTTAATATTCTGCAGAAATTTTATAATTATTGTAGAAAATATGTTAAATGGTATTGTTTTAGAAGAATTATAAAACTACGGTCATAGAAGTTTTATTTTTAAAATTTTAACTATTCCGTTTTTTGTTTTAAACAAAATAGAAATAGAATAAAAAGGTCAAAAAGCAAATGAAAATATTACCATTAAGTAATGGTTAGAATGGAAAACTTTCTTTGTTAGCAATTTCTTAATGCCATTTTGAATATTTCTAGTTACTTAATTTTTATTAAAATCTATTACTTCAGAATCTTTTTCTTTAGATGTAGATTGATGTAAAAATCAAAAAAAATCAAAAAATATAAAATTTTTTGAACAACTATTTCGGTAAAAATATCTTATTTTAAATTTTTTGAAATATTTTGGTAACTGATTTTTATAAAAATGAAAACTAGAAATCTGAAAACATCCCTTTTTAGCTAGTTTTATAGTTAAATTCTGCCAGCACTGATAACGATATTTGATAATTGATAACTGATAAGACAACGGACTAAAAATAAACATATTAATTATTTGAATTTTACAGCAAGAGCGAAGTTCTTTCGCTGAGCAAACAAATGATTGGAAATCGACTGATAACGAAGCAAACACCCAAATCGGGTATAATGGTCAACAAGGTGATGGTGGCCCGTAGTATAAACATAATCCGGGAGACTTATCTCTGCATTTTACTGGATCGGGAGCACAATGGACCCGTATTGATTGCCTCGCCCGCCGGTGGCATGGACATTGAGGCCGTGGCCGAGGAGACGCCGGAGAAACTGAAGACGGTGCCTCTCGATATTGCCAAGCCAATTCCGGAGAGTGTACTCCTGGATGTGGCCAAGTTTCTGGAATTCAAGGGTGATGCTGTCCAGCGTTGTGCGGATGAAATTCAAAAACTCTACACACTTTTCAAAGCTGTGGATGCTGTGCAGATTGAGATTAATCCGCTGGCGGAGACGGACAAGGGAGAAGTCATCTCGGTGGATGCCAAGTTGAATTTTGATGATAATGCCCAGTTCAGACAGAAGGACATCTTCAATTTGGACACCACGGAGGAGGACACGGATCCACGTGAAGTGGAGGCAGCCAAATATAATCTCAACTATGTGGCCATGGATGGAAATATTGGATGTCTGGTAAATGGCGCCGGACTCGCCATGGCCACCATGGACATTATTAAACTCAGTGGTGGAGAACCCGCCAATTTCTTGGATGTCGGTGGCGGTGTCAATGAGGATCAGGTGGCCAAGGCCTTTGAGATACTCACCTCCGATCCGAAGGTCAAGGGTATTCTGGTGAATGTCTTTGGTGGCATTGTCAATTGTGCCACCATTGCCAATGGCATTGTGGCGGCTTCCAAGAAGCTGAAGCTCAATGTACCACTAGTAGTGCGCCTGGAAGGCACCAATGTGACCAAAGCTCGTGAGATTTTGAAAAATTCTGGTCTTCCCATCCAGACAGCCAGTGATTTGGATGATGCTGCCCAAAAGGCAGTGGCTGCACTTTAAATTTAAGCTGAATTTTATCAAAGACGCACAGTGTTGAGCATTTCAAGGGACAAAACACAATAATTTTACGTTTTAAAGACTTTTTAATATAAAAATATATTTACACCGTTAACATTACGTATTTCAAATTTTAGCAGTGCGCGTAAATGTCGCTGTTAATAAAAATTGCACGTTGTTGCTGCCCTGCTTTATCGATAGCTAGCTTAGATG
Source organism: Drosophila phalerata (assembly GCA_951394115.2). Taxonomy (NCBI): domain Eukaryota; kingdom Metazoa; phylum Arthropoda; class Insecta; order Diptera; family Drosophilidae; genus Drosophila; species Drosophila phalerata. The sequence continues at coordinate 39,265,763 of OX596004.2, read as the reverse complement.
AGATATTTATCGTTGCAGTAACGATAAATTTTAGTTTAGGTATTGTAATATCAAAACTTTGCAAAATTAAAAAAAATGACATCTTCAATATTAAGAAAAATACCAAATTAGGTGAATTTTCTTGGCTGCAATCAAATTTCTTATTTGATTATATTAGCACAAGTTGCCAGATCGGAAAATTATTGTAGAGTGGCAGCCTTTGCAGCAGTGCTGGCAAGTTTTTAGCGGGAACAATAGCTGTTACTCTGTCTGAAGAGCAAAGTTTTTATCAAAAATATTTATAGCAAAATACAAATTCCGATATCTTTGTGAGCTATATTTAATCGTAATTTGAGCTATTAATTTTTAAAAGATACAAAACAAGACAAAAGTGCTAAACAAAAATAAAAGAAATACTAGTTTTGTAATAAAGTTACTAAAATTGCTAAACAACAAAACAAAACAACAAAACAAAAATTGCTAGATAGCTGACAACACTTACTGAACTTTTGCAAAGTTTTTATCAAAAATATTTATAGCAAAACTTAGCTGACTTGATATTTAAAATAGCCAGATTTCCAGCTAGAAGCAATTTAAAAATTTTTGTAGTTAACAAATTCTGAAATTAGCCAGATCTAGATATAAAATAGCTAAGTTGGCAACAGTGGTAGAAAAGCGCTTTGCACCACACCCAAACTAGCAAGAAAACAAACGCAAGCGCAAACATTTAACGTTAAAACTGTGAGAAAACATTGCCAAATTCAATGCAAAAATCGCTAGATTTTGCACGCGAGGAATCCCAGGAGCATTTACCCGGTCCACACACACACACACACCACACACAAAACACACACCACACGGTCATCATGAAACGGAGAACATTAGCTGGCAGTTGTGGCGTTGGCGTCTTTATATTTGCATTCGCCTTTATTGCCATTGCCTTTGCCACGCCCAGTTGGCTGGTGAGTGATTATCGGATAACGGGCGCCAAACTGGACAGATTGGGTTTGTGGGTGCACTGCTTCCGTTCGCTGCCGGATGTGAATGACGATAGTCAGCGAAGGTTCTTTGTGGGATGTCGTTGGGTGTATGATCCATTTACCAAGGGATACGATGAGATACGTGGATTTCTGCTGCCCGCCTTTATGATAGCCACCCAGTTCTTCTATACACTCACGTTCATTGGCATGCTGGTGAGTGCCATTGGTGTCCTGGTCTTCTTCCTCTGTGCTGGACCGGATCAGAAGCATTTCATACATCTTATACGCGGCTTGGGCTATATATTGCTGGGCTCGGGTGTGAGTGCTGCCATTGCGGTGATTGTGTTTGCCGGATTTGGCAATCGGAATGGTTGGATGCCGGAGCATGCCAACAATTGGTTTGGCTGGTCCTTTGTCCTCGCCTGCGTGGGAACCGTTCTCACCCTGGTCGCTGCCACCTTATTCCTCACCGAGGCCCATGTCCAGCATCGCAAACGTCTGCAGTTCAAGGAGTCGCAGACACGCTTCGAACTTGTGAGAGGTTAATCCCCGGAGATCTACAGTCTGAAGACAGCTCTCCTGTCTACAGTCTATACTCTCTCCAGTCTGAAGACGGCTCTCCTGTCTACAGTCTATAATCTCTACAGTCTACAAGCTTCTCCTCCAACAGGTGACAATAATCTTGGGTATGTTGTTATAGAACCAGTTGTCAATATCTACTTTATTTATTACTATTTATTTCAAGTCGACTAAAAATTCTTTCAAAACTATCGTAATTAGAAAATATAATTCAATTTTATCATAGTCATAGAATTTTCATAATATTTTTTTTAAATAAGAAAATGAGCCACATTTATACATGGTTTTTAAATCGGGTTATTTCGTTTTTTTTTTTATATTTTGTGTGCATTTTTCTTAAAAATCTTGTAACCTAAATTTTGCATTTAATTTTTTAATTAAGTGTACTTGACTATTAGTATTTGTTTGCTTCTCTATCTTTTATAAATGTTCTAATTTGATAATTTTAAATCGATTTTCTATCATATTTCTTTGTAATTTCGAAATTGTTTTTTAAAAATTGCACTTAATTTCAAAATTATTTCGTAATTAATAAATTAACTAAATTGTGCACATAAATGCCTTATAGCTATGTGGTGTCAAAATTTCATTCTTCTACGACTTATGGCTTGACCCTCACAATGCCCAGTCAGTCAGGACAAACAATTTTATATTATCCCTTATACGTTTTATTTTTACTTAAAAACAAATTTAAAAAAAATATTAAAGCTTGACAATGCACAGTCAGTCAGGACAAAGAGTTTTATATTATCCCATATTTGTTTTTATTTAAATTTTTTTGTATCTTAGTTGCTTATGTTTCTTAGAAGATATGAAAGTAAAAATATTAAAGCTTAATTTGAGTTTATTTTTAAAAATAAAAATGAAGCATACGTTTATTAATTCTTATCACAATAGTTAAAGAATAATTTTTAATGGGCATATATACTTTTCCAATCTCATTAAATTTTATTTAATAATTTAATATCTTCTATTCTAATTTAATTTTAAATTTTTAATGAATTTTTTGTCGACTGCTAAGCAAATAAAAGTTAAATAAATATAAATAAATAATATTGACAACTATTTCTAGTATGTAAATGAAGTATGCAACATGTGGCAACATTTTAACCTTCAACATCTTTGTCTTTTGCAGCACACCAGACACAACACATCAAAAACATTCCGTCCCCACGATACTTTTCCAAGAATCT
>OX596004.2:38914431-39262832 GCA_951394115.2 Drosophila phalerata | reverse complement strand
CTGGTTGCAGTGCTACCAAAATTTGAACGTTTAAATAGTATAGACTTGAAAATATAAATCAAAAATAATACAAAGAAAAATGTTGTAATTAAAAAAAAACGCTAAACCTGAGACTAAGCTTAAATACATTCAAAACGCCAAGAAATTTTCTTGTGTTAACTATTATTCTTGAAAATTCAAAGCTTTGAAAATATTGCAAATAGCATAATAAGTTTAAAATGACAGCAATGCTAAGAAGTAGCAACAATTAGTTACACACGTGCCTTAATTAGACAACTCATTGTAATATTTAATAGTGCCTTAATAAACAAAGTATTGTTAGTTTCTAATACCCTTAAAATTGTACGCTGCGACGACAAACCGATTGGATTGCATAAACTTCTACTAATCTAGTGCCTTAGTTAAGAATTGACATATCCAAAACTATAAATCAAACCTAGTTAAGCACAACAAAACGATTAACGTCCAATATATAATTTAAGACATTCCATTTTTTTCGAATATTGTATACATTTTACACTCGTGTTTACCTGCTATAGTGAAGGTAGCAAAGGGCTCTATATATATATATATATATATATCTTTAAAACTCTTGACCAACTTGTAACCCTCACAATTTTACAAATTTTTGTACCATATTCAAAAGGTATTAAACTGTTTTACTATATTTACAAACATCTATTTACATGTAACTTTTTTGTACAAACGACTTTTTAGCTAAAGCGAAGAATAATAAAGATTTTTATTGTATACAAAATAAAAACACTATAATATATAGTGTATTTCCATATACAGTGCAGTAATTGTTTTGATTAAATTAAAGTTCACATATTTTAATTTACAAAAGAAAAAATTTCTTGTATTTAATATATTCTTATATTACTATAAGTTAAACTATTATTATAAATATCTAATATATTTAATTATTTCTTTGTCAAAAAAATTACTAGACTAACTGTATATGCTGTAATTTTGTATTCTGTGGCAGCAAAATCCCACAACAAAAGCTCTCGAAAGAGTTTTGTCTCTAGTTTTTTCCCATGAATTTTGTATGGTTTTAGGAATTGTATTGAGTAAATAGAGCTTTACTTATAGACTTTGCAATGTTAATTGTATTTGTTAATTGTAGCAATAGTCAAAGCTCAGAGAATTCTCGCCAGATCTTCGAAAATTTGTAAGAATTATCAAAAATTTTGAGTATTTAAAAAATGAAGGAAAATTTTAATAGAAAAAACGTTTACAGCAGTAAATTTCGAAATCAAATTTTTGTGAACTCAACTTTTTTAAATCTCCAATTAATTTATTTAGCCAAATATTGAATTCCTAATAATATAATTCATAAATTAGTTTTCGAAACTAATGTTTTTAAATTTTTGTACCCTCTTTTATTTGTTGAAATTCTTATAGGGAATTGTAGCAAATAGTCAGAAAGATTAGATCATATATCTGAGATGGAAATTCATCTTAGATTCTCAACTAATTAATTCAGTTGGCCACTTAAATTTTGTTTTAAAATGGAAATTGATAAATATATTAAGTAAAACGTCTGCGTATTTGGCCATAATTAGTCAGACCTGTTGAGCTTAAGTCCGAATTAAAATAGGAATTATGGAATCCCACACATACCATTTGGTAAAACAAAAACCTCAAGAGTCGTGAGGACGTGTCGAAAAGGCAATGAAGATATTGAAGCGTGAAGAGATCAACGCAATCTGCATTCAAATGGTGAAGATTGATGGATGGTTGGATGGATGGATAAATAGTGAATTGAACTGAATTCGCCACAGATCTGATTAGCACTTGACGAACCGGATGCTCGACTGACTGACTGACTGACTGACTGACTGACTGACTCATTCACTCATTCAGACATTCGATCAGCCTATTCAAAGATAGCCTTGATGATCGTACATAAATGTGCTAAACGCAAATTTATTATGGCAATCCAAATAGGAATCTTGGCATGACCTCACATCCATCTAAAAGCAAACCGACAATTCGCAAATTCCGTTAGTAAGCAAATAAAATCCGCTTAGTTTAGTTATTAAAACAACAAGTGCAAATTCCATAAAGAAACAACCGTTCGGATTAAAATAATGTGAGAATAACGTCAAGTCGTGTTCAGCAAACCGAAAAACTGAAAACACAGAAAAAACCAAATTCTAAATTCCGAATGACGGCATAAATGTCAGCTTTGACAGTTGCGAGAAAAAAGATTAAAAAAAATATAATATACTATTATTATAGTTATTATATTTAGATTTAAGACAGGCTTCATTAAGAATGATATTTTATTAAGTACAGTAAACACACGAAAAACTAGAACGGAAATTCTATTAAAAATTCTTGCAAATTCTTAAAATTTGATTAGTTAGGCCTTAAGTATATATATTCTTGATAAGATCTAATTATCTAATACAAAATATATCTTAAATAAATAGGGTAGTGTCATAAAATTCAGGCGAAAAATTATTTGACTTTTATAAAGTTCTATTTTATATTTGGTGAAAATTTCAGCTTTCTAGGTCTTACGGTTTGGACTTCTCAATGATCAGTCAGTGAGTCCGTCCGTCAGGATATAATGTTTTCTATTTGATACAAATTTTCGAATAGAAAAATTTATTTTCCTCATAAAATATAAAATAAATTTTAGTAGTATTATATTTATAGAAACTACTTACCATTTAGTAGCCGATAGTTCCGAATGATCACCGTATATAAAAAACATTTTGCGCTATAAAAAAAAAAAAAAACAATACGGAAAAATGAAATTTATTTATTCAAACGAAAATAAATATAAATTAATAAGCATAGACAAAGATTAAAAAAAAAAAATAGACAATTCAAAGACATAAATACAAATAAATTCTTTGTTAATTTGTATTTAAGTTTAAGCAGTTTCAGTTGCTTTTTAAACAAATTTCGTTTTCATTTGCATAAAATGTGGCTGCTATCAAGAACATGACTAAAGGACAGACTAACAAATTGACAGACAGACAGACAGACAGTTGGTCGATTGCTTAGTTGCTTTGCCAGCCTGTCAAAATATTAATTTCTTAGCAAAGCTTCATTAACAAAGGCGATGGACCTGTTCCAAAGTGCCTAACAGAGATTAATTACCAAAAAGAGCCGCAATGAGAAGCGTTTTGTTAGATAACATTCTTTTTCAACTTTTTGTGAAGTGAATGAACGCATCGAAACCAAAAGTTTTGTGGAATACAAGACAAAAAAAAAGATGAAATAAAAAAGAAAGGTTATTGTAGGTTTGCCGATGATTCGATGCCCTTGCAGAGCCCTTGTTTCATTTTAGACTGATAGTTCTTAGGGCAGCTATATGATATAGTCTACCGATTTAAACTAAAGTTGGTCAGAATGTGTAAGAAAATACGAAATGTATATTTTATGAAATTTGTTAATATACTATTATAAAAAACATAAAAGTTTTTCATACAAAAGGTTGATTTTCAACGATTGTTCCTATCGTAAATATATGATAAAATAGTCAGATTTTTGCCAAATTTGATTAGAATTTATAGAACAACATTTGATACATATTTTTTGAAATTTGTTGAGATATCTCAAAAAACAAAAAAGTTTTTCATACTTAAGGTTGATTTTCAAAGATCGTGAAGAAAATGTGTAAGAATATATGAAATGTATATTTTATGAAATTTGTTAATATACTATAAAAAACATAAAAGTTTTTCATACTGAATGTTAATTTCCAAAGATTGTTCCTATGGCTGCTATATGATCAAACAGTCCGATTTAAGCCAAATTTGATCAGAATGTATAAAAAAACAATTGATAAAAATTTTTTTGAAATTGGTTAAATAACAAAAAATTTTCAACGATTGTTTCTATTTTTTATTTGTATTTCGTATTTTATTATAAATTAATTGGGTTGAAATATTCTTCAAAATTAAAAAATACATGTATTTATTTAATTTTTTGTCAAAACAGTTTGTGACAATATTAAACACCCTTTACAAGGGTATTAAAAATGCGCCCAGAGTGCGTTGTGTCTTTAAGTAAACACATTAGTTTGATTATTGTTTACCGCACGTAAACTTTCGTCTTTTGTCTCACTTTCGGATGCTTTTTTTGGGAAACAGTGAGTTTAAATATTTATTGCCGTCAAAGAGATGGATCTGCCATCATGTGAAGGTCTTTTGATCAGTTAGTCGCATTAAAATTTAATCACTTTATTTGTTATTAAACATACAAATAGAACTACTTTCATGGCATTTGAATTTATATTAACGTAGTGGTCAAAACAATCGCCCACAAATGATAAACGTGTCTAGTTTATTGGTTTATTTCAATTAATTGGATTCCTTTTATGACTATAGAATGAATTTGAATTTGGATTGAATCAAATTGTTGTTGTCGTTTCGTTGACCTTCAATTTGACCAGGACAAGTCTGATTACGATTCTGGCTTTGACGTCTATTGTATTAATGATGCCATATCTTCCTATGGTTATGCAAATTATCTACTATTTGCATATTTTAAAACGAGCTACTTTAACTTATCTAAAATGGAGCAGCTTTTGCAGGAGCTAAAATCTGTGTGATTAGCATTTTGTATATGTTTCAAACGAGCTCCATTAGAATTTTTTATGATTATTTTAGAAACTAGACACAAGTTTATGCAATCAAACACTTTCTTAATATTCATTTATTTTATATATATTTTTTTTTTTTTGATTTAAATTCCATAAAACTAAACCAGTTTTAAAGGAAATTATCTAATGGCGAACAATAGAAGAAGAACTGGAAAGTCTATTAGTCAGTATTATATAATAGTTAATATACTCTCCCAGTTTATTCAACCAAACACTTTTTAAATATTCATTTATTTCTTTTTTCTTTCATTTAAATTCTATAAAAGCAATCAAGTTTTAAAGAAAGTGACAAATTGATTTAATTAAGAACAATTGGAGAAGCTGGTTCTGCAGAAATAGAAAGTTCTTAAGACAGAATTATATAATAATTTTTATAGCAGGTACTGCAAAACTGGACGGACTATTAGTCATTATTATGTAAGAATATTTATTAAACTAGTCTTTCTTAATATTTACTTTTTGTTCATTTAAATTCTTTTAAACAAATCAAGTCTTAAAGAAAGTGATAAAGTTATTTAATTAAGAACAATAGAAGAAGAAATGGAAAGTTTCTTTGATCTGAATTATATAATAGTGAATACGCCATATTATGTCATGAATTGTGGGTAGAACAAGAGATCAAAAATTAATCTAGTTTACTTGAATTCACTTTGCACTGAGAAATCATTTCAGGTTGTTTAGAAAATAATTTTTATTCCCAAAGTTTCTGATTTCTGGTTATGAATCCTTACAGATATTGAGTCTTCCGTAACTCAAACAAAATAAAATTCTAAAAATATGTAAGGATTTTAGAATATACATTTTTTTTTTTTAATTTTTTTAGTAAATTTGGTATATTGAAACATAACTTTTTTCAATACTAAAAATGAAAATGATATGATATTTGAATACTTGAAAAATAGTAGAACTTTTAAATAACAATTGTAATTCATTACCTCTCATATTTGATTTTTTATTTTTATTATGAATCAAAAGTAAAAATAAAAGATTATTTGGTTTTCAGGATATCTCTTCGAGCAATATTTAATCTAGAATTTAATTATTCATTGAAATAATTTTTTGAGGTTTTTTTTTTTTAAATCCTGGTTTTGGGCTTATTTATATTTTTTAAATAATATCCAAACAATTTTCTGCATATGCTCAGGCTAATTTTAATCACTCAACGCTATTTATTAATGGGAATTTTGCTAGAGTATAAAATTGTCGGCTTGCCAAGTCAGTCATAAATTGATTGAATGCCGGCAATATATGACTTTCTTGTAGGCCATAAAAAGACCAAATGGCAAAACAGAATGTCGTTAGTTAATTCGGCCAGTTCCTTGAACTTACAAGTTAACACGTTACCCAAAATAAAAGAGATAGGCATAAGTTTGATAAAAAAAACATATGAATATTGCATATGATTCTAAGAGACAATAGTTTGAAGTTAACAGGAGGCACAACTTGTGCGATAGATATTATCATTTAAATGGTTAGGCCAACATGAAAAAGCCAAAAGGCAACAGGCAAATGAAAAAAAAAAAAATAATAAAAAAAAAAAACACCCGCCAAGCCGGACAGACAAGATAGGAGCATAAAAATAGTGCTGAGTTAATTCGTGTGCCAGCCACTTGATCAGATAAAAGAGCTAACTTATATGAAATTTATGTAAATATATCGAAATGGATATGGATATATGTGCGATATATAGATTTAGATTTTTTTGGGTGCGTTCAAAACTAGCTGACGATCATGAAATTTTGCTGAGTTATGAAAGTAAATTCTTAGAGCCTGTTGTATCCAGTTAAAGACTTGCTACATTAAATATAAATATATTTAACAACAAATCGCGAAAGCAAGAATAAATGTGATTTAGTTTAAAATTTATGCGCACAGTTTGGAATTCTAAATGTTGGGCTGAAAGTAAATTATAGACTAATAAAACAAGCTACCAAATGAATGTTGGCATTCAAAAATGTGGTTGACTTTTCTGGTCCTAGTTCAGTTTTGAAATCTTCTTGTTTGACTACATTTAAAAGCATATCATTTTTTTTTTTTTAACGATTTTGGTTTTAATTGAATTTTATTTGCCAATGTTTACGAGTAAAAAACAAACAAAAAAATGGCTAAAAGCAACCTAATTGAATGATTTGCATGCAAATTTGCTTTGTGAGCAGCTCGTAAAAATCAAAAAATGAACCGAGAACTCAGTTTTAAAAACCCAATTCCAAAACTAAACTAAAAATTAAAAGCTTATAAAACTAAAACCCGCCTCAACAATTAATATCAAATGTGACACCTGTGCCACAAATTTATCACAATCTCCTGTCGCAATCGTCTGCTAAAATGTTATTTAATTTAATTTTGCTTTAGTTAGAGTTTTAGCTTTTAGTTTTTGGTATTTTAGTTGTTTGGTTTAATATTTCTTCTTCTCCTTTTTTTTTTGGTTTTTAGTTTTGGATTAGTTTAAATTAATGTTAGTTTTTATTTGTGAGACGCTTCAATGCCACTGGTCTTATTTTGTTGTTCTTTTTTCTTAATGTTGTTGCCTCCGATTTGTTTGTATTTCCTGAACGTATTCTTCAAATGTGGACAAACTAACGCATTATATAATGATAAATCAATAGACACCTCGTTTGAAGTCACCAAAAATTTTGAAAGTTTCATTTGAGACGAACTGAAAATGACTCTTAAATGTCTATTAAAAAATACATAATAAATTATATTTTGTTCAGACAATATTCACAACTCTATTGTTGTTGTTTGTGTTCTATATGAGAAACAAAAGATACAGTTAAAAGATACTTATTGTTTGACCTATTTATTCAATTTGCTAAAAGACACTTATTATTCATATTATTTTTCCTTATTTCTTTATTAAAACTCATGTCAAAATAATAAATAGCTTTAAAAGTTTTTTTCTCTGTTTATTTTTGGTTGCATGAATGAAAAATATATTGAAAGTGAGTTTTAAGTTTATTTTAAGTACTTTTCTACATTGTAAAAAAATATATTTCTTTATCATCTTTTGTAGTATTTAATAAAAAATATTATTAAGATATATATTTTCTCAATTACTTTTTAATATAGCACGAAAAAATCTATAGATTCTATGTTAAATATTTTCATATTTTGCAATTATTCTAATCAAAATTGAATTCAATAACTAAAACTCCCTTCGAATCAAACACCTGTTTTTTTGAAATAGAGTATTATGATAAGTGTTAAGTTTTGTGTGCCTAATTTATTTAATAAATCATAATTATCATAATAAGTGCATATATCATTTGAATACCTTAATATTTAGTCAACAATTTATCAAAGACGGATTTCACATTCCACAACAAATAAACTAAACAAAACAGATTTGACCGATTTTAATTTTAAATACCAATTTTTGAATTTAAAATGTGTGATAAATAAATTGGCAATAATTTTACTTTGATAAGAACGCGTCTTATCAATGGTATCTGAGACGGAAGTACTCAAGTTCTCGTTATGTTCATATATATATTTATATTTCCGATGATGATGCTGATGATTTGGCAAATCAAATGACCTTTACATTAAAGAAACAAGAAGATTAGCATATAGAAACTGTCTTGTTTCAGTATTTTGATGACTCCAATTGATTGTTGATTGCTGATTGATTGAAATGAGCTGGTGAAAATATGTTTACAGTTTGTTTAACTGACAAATTCAGATGTTTTTTAAAATTTCAGAAACGCCTAAAGAGCCTTCGACAATCGATTCTTATTAGTTAATTAAAATAATATAATAAATATATGCAAGAAAGATAAATAAAATAAGATAAATAATTATGGTATTTCTCGCATTTGTTTTATAGACTCTACAGAGAGAGAAATTATTAAAATTAAAATTTTAATACCTTCGAATTTCGATTATACAAATTTAATAAAATGAATTTAAAATAAGATTTCCTTATGAGATTAAAAATAAATTTATAAAAAATTAAATTTTAGTAAATATCCAAATTTTGACCTGGCATTTTACGTACGACATACTATATTGTTTTGCTCTCTGTAAAAATCATAATATATGCAAACTATTTGTCAATAGGCCTCAAACAAGTTGTTTTTCTGATACCAATGATAAGCTGACATTCGACCAACTGAGTTGACTGTCATTTTGTGACAGGTCTGTCATTTGTTTCAGCATTATCTTAATTTTAATTGGCCATAGAAACGACACGTATTTTGTTAGATTTGTCTTTTTCTGAAATTCTCACGCATATTTGTAACCAAGGGTTAGGCTTATTTTGATTTTAATTCACGCTCTGCAAATTTTGCTAATGCATTTTTAATGAAGAATCCGAATATGAAACAGAAGAATACAAAAAAAATATGACATCATTTGTATTCTGTTCTAATTGTAATTAAATGAAAAACTCAGGAACTCATTACAAACAATGAAAAACAGATGAAAACAAAGATTAAAGTCAAAAGAAGAGTTTGCTTGCCTTTCACATTTGCTGACATTAAAGGATTACATTTAATTTAAAATTTTTTTTTTTTTTTTTGATAAAGTTGTGAAATTAAATGACACGCCTGGGAAATACCCACGATGATAGCAAGAACGCCAAGCGCAACTTTATAGTTGATTTATCTTCTTATTTTTATTTTTTCTTAGCCAACTGCAATATTGGTAGCTCAAGGTCGAGTATGCGACGACCCCTCAAGTTCACACCAGCTGCAGTTAAACTTAACTCAACTCAACTCAACTGAACTGAACTCAAGACAAGTCGAGAAAGTCATTCAACTTTATGCATGAGTTCGATGCTGATAAGCTTACATAAGCATTCGGAAACGAGGCATGCAACCGGCAACCTGAATTGGATGCTGGCTGACTGCAACAAGGTCAATGCATGTCACAGGAAACATCGATGATTCATGCCCAGAAATTGTGAGGGACTTTGTAAGCGTAACATGCGAGTATGTATGTAAGTCAGGTCACCTTCTGATTCAGGAAAGCGTATTAAATTTTAAATTGATGGGCTGAACTTTTTTATACCCTTACAGAGGGTATTGTAATTTTTTTTACAAAATTTGTAACCCATTAAACAAGGCATGGTTATCCTTAAAATACTATATATTTAGAAGGAATGGATTCGAGATGGCTAGTTTTCTCAAATCTAAAGCAGTATATATGTCAAATTGGATTACTATATCATAAAGCTGTCATAGGAACGATCTGTCAAAAATTAAACTTTTGTACGATTTTTTGTTTTTAGAGATACCTTAACAAATTTCTCAAAATATAAATTTGGCATGGTTTTGTACATTATATCCAAATTTGGTTCAAATGGGACCATTATATCACATAGCTGCCATAGAAACGATCTGTCAAAAATCGACTTTTAGTATGAAAAACTTTTATGTTTCTTAAAATATTCTAGCCATTCTAGTGAAATATCGTTTTTAGTCATCCTGACCAATTTATGCTTAAATCAGTGGACTATATATATTATATAGCTGACATTGGAACTGTAGATCGAAGTCCACGTTAGGTCTACAATTGTGTTTTGGTTTCTTGAATAAACTTAACCAAACTCGCAGATTGCGTATTTAGTATTATCTTTTACATACTGAACCTTTTTTTTTTTTCCATAATCGAACTATAATATCATATAGCTGTCATAGATATAATAGGTCGAAATTGTATACAGGGCACTGCAAGGGTATCAAATCTTCGGCATGGCAAAGATAAACTTTCATTCTTGTTTTTTGATGGGATCAGTCATCAGCTTTTGAGTCAGAGCTCTCAGTTTCGTTGACATTTGATATTTCAACTGAATTGCAATTTACAGGCTTTCTCAATTTGGTTAGATCAAGATCTACGGACTTACCCAAGAGATTCAATCGGAAAAAGAAGTCAGCATGGATTCTTATTATTTCTGTTTTTTTTTTTCATTTTTGTTTTTCTCAGCAAATACTCGCATATGATTTTGGGTTAAACTCTGTTTTTAAAATAAGGTAAAGATACAACTCGTATTTGTCAGCCTTAATTCGGTTTTTGATAGTTTATGAATATATTATAAATATTCAACTTGTTTTTCGACTTTGCTCTTGTGCTTTTGTTCTCATCAAAGGTCGTTTCAACAAAGTTTTCATCATCATCCGCTGCGTGGGCTGACCACACAATTTACAGCCATAAAAATTGTGTTAAATTATTGAAATATATATTTATTTATTTTATATAGTAGTATTTATTCACATTTCACAGCGGTCGATATTACATTCATATATTGTATTTTTTTTTTGCCAGCAAATTGCATTGCAAATTATGCTTAATAACATTTGTGGATTTTGTATTTTTTTTTTTGCCATATATTTTAGCTCAATGGAATGCTGTCAAAAATGCATTTACATATTCGATACCGAACCGAAAATGCATTAAATACGCATTAAGACTCAATTTTTCACTTTTGTTTTCAATATTTTTTTATGGCAGAGCTTAAGAGAATATCGAGTATATATTTTAAAGTTGTGGAGGGTTAAGCGCTTTATAAATTATAAAGTTTCACTTCGATAAGAAACTAGAAAAGTTTTAAGTCAACTAAAGAGCTAGGAGCAGGGAATTATAATTGCTTTTAAATAGAATAAATATAAAATAAAAAAAACTGAAAAGTAAATATTTAAAATATCGAAAAAAAAACATTTTTTGCAAAAATTTAACTGGAGTACATTATGTTTTCCGAGAATATAAAAAAATTAACAATTTTTTAAAGTTGATAATTTTTATATGCAGAACCAATTACCAATGACCTAATAATGATGAAAATGACATTCTGCATATAAATCTGTAAAGTTTTGACGAAGTTATGCAGGTTTGAAGTCTGGGAAGCTTTTATTTAGACTAGCAACTTTAAAAATCAAATTTTTTTGTCAATTTTGATATGATTTTTTACAAAAAAAAAATTAAACCTTTCAGAATCAAATTTTTATTTGGGCACCAGGCGTTGATTATAATCAATTTGTAATTACAAATGAAAGTTCAAAATTTAAAGTTTTGAAAAAAAAATCGAAAAATAAAATTTTTTTTAAGTTAATAATTTTTGAATGCAGAATTAATTTGGAGACCAACATCGGTTAAGTTTTGGCAAAGTTATACAAATTTGAAGTGTGGAAAAACGTTGATCCCTGTATATCTTGTATATATTAAGCTACATACATTTGAAGTGTAGGGCACCACAACTGTCTGTATGGCCTACCATATCTTAATCAAGCCCACGAGGCATCGATTTTAAAAAGAGATCAGGCCAATTGAAAGCGCCAGCTGTGCTGGGCCAAAAGGCGCTACATGCTGTGTATTCGAATGTTTATATTTTATTTTTTTTTTTATGGTTTTTTATACTTTGGTTGACTTTGCCTTGACTTAAGCATTGTCGTTAACTTCATCCTGTTTTACACAGCATTTTAACTGTGTCAATTGCAGTTTTCAAGAGCAACAACTACCAGAAAACTAGTTGTAGGATTTATCAAAACTTAGCTAAATGTTTCCTTTTTGGTCAAATCTGACAGCGACAAATCCGCGACAACGTTGCGTATGCGCAATGTGTGTAAATGTCAGAAATGTGCAACATTCTAAATTTAAAAATATTCTTAAGCGGATCATCAAACGGAAACATGTCGTGGATCAACAAGGTGTCTCAATTAAGCCAAATGAATTAAGTTTGTGATTGAGATTAGGCTATTTAATCGATTTCCTATATAGCATATGATCTCAGCTACCGTGTGTGATTTCATAATGAAATTATAAACGATTCGTCTCGAATGTCTGAAAATGTACACACATATTGTGATCTATAGCTAGTAATTTATTTTAATTATGCCGCGCTGAATTAATTAATATACACGGAAATCAAAAATTCGCATTCTGCAAGCACTATCAAAAAATCGAAAAACTACAAAAAAAAAAAAAAAATTGCTATTATGTAAGCATTAATTAAATCAATAAAACTAAGCAACTATTTTTAAAATACTGCATACACACATTTGCTATTCAAATTATCTCTCCGAAAAAATCAATAACTGGTAGAACAAGAAGAGCTACTATCTATTGCTAATAGATCAGTTTTCGTTAGGTTCGTTGCTCAGAATAAAGTCAAGAAAAATATACATATGAATTTTGTTAAACACGAAAAACCCGAATTTTCAATTAAAGACAAAAGGAGTAACCAAAAAAACAAAAAAAAAACATATACGAATAAATCTTAAAATATTAATGAACAAAATTAAAGTAGAAAAAAAAAAGAACAACTTGAAAGTGAAGTTAAATTCTTAAAACACGCATGGTAAGCTAAGGGTAGTGAGAGGGAGAGAGAGAGAGAGAGCGAGAACGGTCGTTCAGTAGGGCTGTCTCTTTTGTTTTTGTTGGCGAGAGAGTAGCAACAATTTATTGAGTATACGCAGCGAGTTCCAGCTGCAACTAAGTTAAGCTCATCTTTACTCTTGGTCGTATAAATTAACCAAAAAAACAAAAAAAAAACTTGTTTCTCACACACACACACACTCACACACTCACACACACACACACACTCGCACGCACTTTATACAGAGACGCTGACAATCAACTGTCACCGGAGCTGCTCCCCAAACTCATTTTGCGATCGTATGAATACTCAGAAATGTTTATATGTATTGGATTCGAAGCTGTCTCTCAACTAACTGAATTTTTTTGCTGCTTTATTTTTTGGTATATTTTTTTTTTTTTTGTGCTGAGCTGCGTTGTTTATATGGCAAAGACGGGCTGCGTTCATCTTCAGTTCGTCCACATCGGTCAGCACGGTATGAGCTCTAGTTAGGCTCCCTTTTTTGCCCCTTAAGTAAATACAGTGAACAACGCCTAACTCAAACAACAGCCCAACTGAAATTCAACACCACAAAAAAAAAAAAAAAAAAACTCTACTAACAACAAGGACCATACAAAATATATATTAAAAAAAAAATATATATTTTTCAAAAAAATAATCACAGTGCTTGTGCAAAAATATAAAAATTATTAATTTCACAAAAAAACTTTTTCTTAATTTTCTTTATATATTTCAAGATTGGAATTTTTAGTTACTGAATAAATATATATAATTGCTGGCGTTTCTTGTGCCAATTTTCAATAAATTCGTTGCAAAATGGCGCGTGCAGTTTTATGCATGGTGAGTGTAATAAATATCAATTAATTAACACATTATAAAATATACCTAAAAAAAATACAAATTTCAAATAAAATTCGACTTGTCTTAACTGTATATTTTTAATGACATTTACTGTAAATGTAGCTTTGAAAATTTATTTAAAATCTGTCGCATAATTAAAATACTTGTATTATTACGAGTTTAAACGTAATATTGACCGTTAGATCGAGTCTTGAGTCATGGACAGAAATTTCAAAATTCCCATCTGTACTTGTACAGATTAACACTTAGCGCTTAGCTAATAATATTAAAAAAAAAAAAAAAAAACAAACTGGTAGGATTGGTAAATGAGAAATGCAAATAAATAATCGAAATTTGAGTTCAAGTTTTGCTTTTGTCTAGAAATGCCTGAATACCAAGGCTGAGGTCTTTTCAAAATGCTATCAAAATTAGTAGGTTTATTAGCAGACTTTAGTTTTTCAATATATATATAAATATATATGTATATATTTTACAGTTGAACTAGCAGATCCGGGTCAAGCCTTAACTACACTTAACTGCTCACTATTTTATGGTATTCCACGTATATAAATTTTTTTTCAATAATTACCGGCATTTTAGCAAATAAAACGCCGGTGATTTTCAACGATCTCAAGTTTTGTTTGTTTTAGTTATGCGCAAAAAAAAAAAATACGTTTCGCCTAGTTAATATACATGTTCTTACTGCTATTTTAGTATATTTATTATTGGCAATTCTGTCAGAATGCCAGTCGCTAATCATTGGCTTGTTGTTCCCCATTTTTGCGTCAGCTGACAAAAATGCAAAAAATATGCAAAAAATAAAAACAATTTCGAGTGTGAAAAAAGTTCACACCAAATGAATTTTGCATAAAACTCTTTACTTGTATTTAAAGTAGATGCGCAGATTGTCATTAAAATTGGTTATAATCTTTGCTTTTATTTCGGTTTCAATCGAAAGTGAATAATTTAGCTATTGTTTGGTATTTATTTCAATGCTTTTTAAATTTAATACGAATGCAAATTAGCAAAACTGCGTTGTTAATAAACCATTCAAATGATTCAATTTGGATTCTGATAGAAATATCTGAATTTAGAGAAATTACTCATTCTAAAGAATTTTAATTTCTTAACCATTTCTGATTTGAAACAAAAAATATTGAACACAAAAATTTAATTAAAAGTGTCTTTTTTTTTCTTTTTAAATAGTTATTTCTAAACTAAGAACAGTCTGATTTGTGAGAAATATGTGACTGTAGGATTTATTTTAGGACTTTTAAAAAATAGGTGCATTTTTAATATCTTAAATCTAATATTTTTAATTAATTCAGTTCACTTGTAGTATCTTTAATCTATAGCTAAATATCTCATACGAATTCAAACATATGTATATATATATTTCTCATAATTTCGAACAATTATTGGTTTGGTTTTTGTCACATCACGACACGCTACCAAGGACTTTTGAGTGGTCTTTTTTTTTGTATCAAGAAACCGCAAAAATTGTGCTCAGAATTCAGCAGATTTTTCGCTAGTCAATGCTAATTGCCATAATTTTAGTACTAGAAAAACAAAAGTGGCCAAGATGTTTGAGAATTTGACAGGGGAAAATAATCCAAAATTTATGACAGACAATTGACAAATAAAAGAGGTGTCGTAATGAGTCTCTAAGCGATTTTGATATACATCAGAGTCAACACCTTTTTTTTTTGCATAGATTTTTGGGTTTGTTTTGCAGGTGGCAACCTGCAAAAGTGACTACCGTTTTTATTTGATTTTTATTTTATTTTTTTTGTTTGGCATTGTCACACGTGCCACAGTTTTTTGACCCGCTGTGAGGTTAGGCATGCCCCAAACAGTTGAACCGTTTTGCATTTATTTTTTTTTTTGTATTTATTTTTATCAAGATTTCTCTGCTCGTCTTTAAGCCATTTGCTCTTGGTCTTGTCTCCCTGGCCACATTTTGGCTATATGGCTTGCAGACACGTACACAACGTGTTGGCCAATTTGTTTGCTCTGTTCCAACTTGGCTCCCTATCACAGACCTTTTGTACACTTTACTGAGGAAATAATTAATCTTATTTCTGCCACATTTCTTTCACATTATTAACCAAAATTACGCTGTAAATTAAATTGGGGTTGGGTTTCTAATTAACTTTAATAGTAGAACATGCTTTCAAGCTGGGAACGTAATGATTCTAATTTTCTTAAATATGTAAAAAATGTTTTTTTTTACTTTTAAAAACTAAAACTTAAGTTTAAAGTTATTTTCTAGTTATTCAAATTTATTGAAAAAACATTAAAATTTGTCATTTTATCTAAAAATTATACTTTTACTCATATTTTTCATTTTTTACAATAAAAATTGCAAATAAAAACTTAATACACATTTCAAAAATACCAGAAAATACTACAAAATATCTGCAGGTATTTTTTGGTAAATTTTTTATGGTTATGGTATGTGTATTCAAGATTTATTTTCAATTTTATTAAAATAAAAAATGCAAAATTATAATAAAATTAATTTTGTTATAATTATAAATTTAAAGGAACATTTAATTTCAAGCATACACTTTAAACTATTATTTCATAGTACTTATTTTTATCAAATATAAAAAGGCAACTTTAATTTTTGTAAATTCATATGGAGAATTAAAGTCTATGCTGTATCAAAAATATATTCGCTCTAAAATTAGCTGAGTTATTTCCATTCATTCGGATAATATGTTTCAGTTTGTATATTTTTTAACTTAAAACTGTTTATTGTGATTTTATGAAGAGTATCTTTACTTCGTTGTGGAAGAAGTATTTTTTTTTCATGCTCTAATCGCAGTTGACACTTGAATT
Organism: Drosophila phalerata; assembly: GCA_951394115.2. NCBI lineage: Eukaryota > Metazoa > Arthropoda > Insecta > Diptera > Drosophilidae > Drosophila > Drosophila phalerata. The sequence continues at coordinate 39,246,210 of OX596004.2, read as the reverse complement.
TTAAAAAGTCGGGAATGTTTTTGTGTTCGTTGCACTTGAAGATCTCGCATTTAGATACGCTCCCGAGTTCTGTGACATCTGCTCCGAAATTCTTGTAATATCAAGCTTCAAATTCAAATGTATCTGTAGCTGTTGCTTTTGAGGTATACCATTTGTGAGTCATAAAAGTGTTTTGACCAAGTGTTTGGCATAACAAATAGCTGAACATACACATATAACTCGAAGACGAGCTGCTAGTTTTATAGCCTTTATTTGGGCCCAATATAAACTGACCGTCAAAATGCTGTTCTTTAAGCCATTAAATGATGGCGTTAAACGGTTGATTGCGTTTTACAGTTTTCTTCACAGTCATAAATTGGCTTTATTAGCAGTTTCAATCGAGTTTCTTAAGATATAATGTAGTCAGAAAATGACTTGAATATTTGCAAAAAAGATCGATAAAATATCGTTCGATTGCAACACTGACATTTTGCACACATCAAAAAGATTAAGTACAGTTGGCACATAATCGAAATAGTTCGATATCACGGCTATAAGCTTTTATCCTGAGTAAGAACATTTTCGGGATAATATTAATAAATTATTACAAAATAAATTTTGCCTTAATTTTAAAGAAATTTTCGTTGATAAAATAATTTAAGTACAGTTGCGATTTAGTTTTTAAGTTTAATAATATAACTCTACTTTTTCAGGCTTTAAATTCACTTAAACTTCTTTCAAGTTGAAAGCAATTTTTAATAGCTTCTTTTGTTGTCTAATAAATTCATAAATTATAGTATTTATTTGATAACAATGGCAGATACTTTTATTGATTACCTCATAGTGCATTCACTTTCAGTTCTTTAAAAACACATTCACTTTTATTCACTTAAATACTCATCAATTTCTTCACTTTCAATAGGAAATAAACGAAAAATGCTTTTAAAGGTCTTGACTTATTAAAACAACCGTCAAAGCAGTTTTTGTTCAAAAGGCAAAATTCGATATTGTATATCTATAATTCAAAATCTAGAAATGCAAATTAGCTATTGAAAGATTCATCAGCGATAATATCAAACAAAAAAAAAAACTGAACAAAAAATCACAAAACCGCAAATAGTCAAAGCGAAAAAAAAAAACGAAACTGCTTGAAGAATCGCCGAGTGAAGTGAGGAGTTTAAAATCTGGAGGGTTTCTCGTTTAAATAAAAATGAAAACGATACACAAAACGAGTGGAATTTGATAAATGTGATTGCTGAAAATGTCAAAAGTCGCCGAAAGAAAGTAAAAGTATTTTTATAAAAAAATTATATAATTATATAAGAAATATATTTATATAAAATAGAAATGATGTCAGCTTTAGGTTGGTCTATTAAATTGAATTAGTTGACTGAAATAGCAGCTATTAAATGAATTCTTGATCTGCTGACAGTTTGGCTAACAATATAAAGATTAGATATATTTATGAGATGTCTGCTTTATAAATAAGGCTTGTTCTTAAGAGAGTATCTATTGTATCATGTTATGACGTCTGTAGCTAAAATCAATGAACTCATTAGCGCTATTCTTGATTTAGTCAAACAAACAAATTTCTGCGCTAATTAATTCAGTGTCTGGATTAACTGGAAAATCCAAAAAAAAAGGTCGTCGAACAGTTCTGGATATTCTTGTTTTGTTTTTGGCCAATGTAGCTTGGAAGTCAAACTAAAGTCAGGTCTTATACATAAATATTAATTTGGTAAACTTGTTGCCTGGTTGCCTCATTTAAATATTTGTATTTATTTTTATAAAAATTTCACAATCAATTTAAATTTATTTTACTTTATGCAACAATTTTAAAACGATTTCAAAAACTGCAGCTTGAACGATATTTTTATAAATAAACTGCAGCCGATCGATTAAGGTCAAAACTCCGCCCAAAGCAGTTGCATTTTATGATAAAACATGTATTATTATTTTTTTTTTCCTATAGTAGTTATTGTTGTCTTTTGCGTGCACCAAAGATGACAATTGACCTTGAGGTGTAAGAAAAGAAAAAAAAAAACAACTTAAGAAAAAAATAAAAATGTATAAAATACTAAAGAAAAGGGCAATCGAAATGGCAGAGATTGAAAACGAAATCGTGGCTAAAACCTGTTTCCAGTTGCCTATAACGGGCATGTCTTCGATAACAATGATTACCAAACTCATAATGATCATTATGATGATAGCGATGTTGATTATGTTGATGTTGTAGCTTGCCATGTAAACAAAGTGTGTGTGCGTGCGAACAACTCGATTAATATAGATATATATATATACAATGCATATATATATGTTATCTATCTAGATACATCTATGAATTGTGACGGTTGCCTCTGTAAGACCGCCCATCTGTCTCTCCTCATATGTCTGACATCTTATGCAAAAGTATGCAAGATTCATTGCTTATTGTTTTTGTTGTTCTCGTTGTTGTTGTTGTTGTTGTTATTATTGTTTCTTGGGTTAGTAACAGAGGCAACAGCAGCGACAAGGCTGCCAGAACTTTTGGGTCATACACAGGGGCGTAGACAGGTGCAGGGAAGGGGAATAATCGTCTCCCCTACAGCTTAAATAATGCAGAAATTTCTTAGAAAATTTCTTAAGAATTCTCTAACAAAAAGAAAAGATTTCAAGAAAGGGCTTCAAGAGAAAAAAACTTGTGCAAGCTAACATATGCTAACGATTTTAATTTAAGGACCAGCTTTTAATTGTAAATTTTTTCTTTCAAAAGTTTCGTTTTCACTTTATAGACCGGTACTTCAATGTTAAGTTAAGGAGTTTAATAACTGAATCAGATATGTTCTACTTCAATGTCTAGTTAAGGAGTTAAATAGCAGAATCAGATATATTCGGTTATAAAATGTAAAAAATAATTTTAAATATGAAAATATTTCTTTGATAAAATTTAAATTTTAAATTTGATAAAACCGGCCCATAGAATGTGTCTTATGTAAGGATAACTTTGCTATAATGCAAAAATATTAAAAGTATTTATAGAATCTGTCACATGTCTAAATTTCATATATACTTACACTGTGAATATTTATTTGATACACTCTGTCTCTAAATATTAAGCTAATACCGAAAATTCTATTAAAAAATATATATATTTTTAATTAACATTTTTAAAGTGCACAGGGTAAAAGAAGAATTTTCTTGTCCCCCCAAGTTTTTATTTTGACTACTCCCTTGATCATACATAACTCAAAACTCAACTTCATTTCAAACTCAGCTCGCATGCAACTTGCAGATGATATATGAGCGGCAAGTTGCCACTGATGTTGCAGTTGTTGCACGCACCTCAACTCAGACGTGTGTATGAACTTTAAAATGCCGCCTATTCGCAACAGTTGGCAACGCGGCAAGTTGTGGCCCACATGCCACAAGTGTTTTATTCAAATTGTCAATATAATTGATTTGGCTTGAGATTCAATTTGACTAGACTAGACGTTTCTTGCCTCACATTTGAGGCAAGTAAAATCAAATGAATTCAGTCTTTAACCCTGATAAAAGGCTCTCAATGTTATGCAATTTCACATGTGGGTGGTATTTTGACTGTTTTATGGGCGTGACAGACCAATTAATTGTCTCAATTATAAAAAATTTCAATACTCACATCTGAGGGTTTGTCGATCGTATTAAGTATTCAGGGTTTGATTAAAATATCCCGCTGTGTTACTTCAATTTATTTCAAATCAAATTTCTGATCAACTTTGAAATTTGCTCATTTTTTACAGCTGACTGAAAGGAATTGAAACAAAAATATTTCATAAAATTAATTAGACTTTGGCTTATTTAAGTTGACCTTAAAAAAACGTTATAAACTGTTAACAGCTGATCAATTGTAAAGCTTAATTCCTATGTATAAATAAATAGACATTGTAAATTGCATTTTTATCTAAATCACTTGTGACTTATGTTTATTATAATATTATAATCTGTAAACAATGCCTCTTAATTGTCAGGCTTAACGCATTTTAAGGGCCATAAATTGTTGCCAATGCGAAGCATTTGAAATGCGATAAGGTCAATAATTTTATAGCCATGGTATATTAATATAATATTGCTTATATTATAAATATCAACAACATCAAAAAAAAAAAATATCGAATGTATAGTAGATTCAATCGTTGGACAGTTTATTTGTATATTTATTTGTTCGGTAGCATCGACCATCAAAGATTGTTTAGATTAAAGAAGAAGAATTTGCACCACAATGACCATTGGTAACTCATTAATGCAAATTGATTTTTTAATGGCCAACAAACGAGGCTCAAAAACTGCGCTTTGATTGGCAGCCTCAAGATTCCGGACTTGTTGCAAAAAAAAAAAAAAAAAAAAAAAAAAAAAAATTTATGCAGCTGCCAAGGTGCCAATTTTTGTGATGGTGCTCCAAAATATCCACACATTGAAAATCATATTTCACGTCTTGTTTCGATATGTATTTTTCATTTATTTATTGCAGCTGCTGACAACAAAGGTCGCCCTGTCTTCTCCAATCTCCTCCAGTCTTCTCTAGTCTTGTCTTCTCTTGTCTCTAGTCTTGTCACCCACATATCATGCGGCAATATTAACGGTCTCTATCGCTGTCTCACTCTCTCAATCTATTTGTCTTTGTTTGTTGTGCGTTGCACGCATGATTCATTTGCAACATTGACCTTTTTCAAACCTCACAGTGAGTTTTATTAATGTTGTGACTTCAAAAACTTTGGCAGCTCCACACAAAAAAAAAAACAAAAACTTTTCGTCAATTTGAACAGTTTGAAAAATTTTGAAAAATTTTTTGAGTGGGTTTTAACTGCAAGTAAATTGGAGAAGCTAAATAAAAGACAACAACATGTGTCTAGACTTGTTGTACAAATTTAAAAAATATGTAAAACTAGAAGATATCCCGTTTAAAGAGTATATATTTTTGAAAGTTGGGAGCCTAATGAAATAGCAGAAATAAATTAACAAATTAACAAGAAATTTCCTGAAAGTATAAATATATTTAAAGTCAAGTAAAAGCAGTCAATTTAATTTAATGTTAACTTTTTGTAGCATATCTTTAAAAATATGAATTCAATTAAACAATAGATATTAATTTAATTTTTGATTAATATAAGTAATTAGATTTGAAACTTTAGAGTTGACAAGGTGAAAAAAAACAAAGATATACTCAATAATTAATTATTTGTCTTAATGTTCAAGGCCAAATAGTGTTAACTTTTTCTTTTAGTAAGCTCACATTTTTTTTGAAGAATTTTTGCATAATGAATTCTAAATTTGGGATATGTTTTTGTCAAGTATTTGGAACTGGTTTCGTTATAAGGAAGTTTCCAACATTGCCGGAACTTAAAATGAGTTATAGTCCACAATCTAAGCATATATGCTAATCTACTTGCGACGAGTGTATTATGCTAATTATTCAACAGCTTGTGCTTTTAATACACTCGTATCTTGAAGATTGCGTATAGCTGATATTCTTAAGCCACATTCAAGTGTCTAGAAGAAGTGAATGGATGCAGTCAAATTAATAGAAATTTTTAACGCTATTCAATTAATTTTTATTTTATTTGGCTGAAAACTAAGCTAATTGAGCATAGCTGTCAGCAGAGTTTTAACTGGTTTTATTTTGCGTAACTTTCGGATGCAGCCAAAAGATACAAATGTATCTACAATTTGCTTGCGACAAATGCGCACAAAATTGACAAAGGTGCAGCTAAAAAAAAAATAAAATAAATTTTAAAATCCAGTTCGACTTAAACTTTGTCATCTTCTGACGTTTGACGAGTCAAATCTACTGAAAACAAGAATCTTAGCCGTGATTTAAATACTGTATATAGAAACGCCTTTGACATTTTAGCAGAGCCCATGAGAGCGGCATTTTTGGACACATATTTTTTCTTTTTTTGCAAACTAAACGTATTGAACCGGATCTAAATGGTTGCTGATTTGAATACGTAAATACAAAAACAAATACGACAAAAAAAAAAAATTGAGACTAACTGCCTTGAGTAGAGGCATCTTATTTGAGTCATTTCTGTGGACTATGTAAATTAAGTCGATACCAAATAAAAAGCAAAAGTTTGTGGGTGTGTCTTGACTAAGAGCAGCGTTTTTTAAATAATTATTATATAACATATACAAAAAATGAATATTGATCTCATTTAAATTTAAATTTGTTTAATATTTATTTCATTTACTGTCAACTAAATGTAGTCAATAATAGTTATATTAAATAACTATTTAATATATTTAAATTAAATTTCGAACTACGATTTTAAATGAAAGATTGCGAACAATTTTATAAAAATTATATTATAGCTTTATTGAAACCAATGTCTTAAATTTTTATAATAAATACTCCATATTCTATTGAATTTTTAATATTAAATTTATGCATTAAATTCAGATTTATGATTTGTTTATATCCTTTTAATTTTCATTCGACTTTTTACAGTTGTTTATAAATAAATTCAATAAATAAAATGGAATATTTTTTTTTAAGCTTCTAATTCAATATTAAATTAGAATAGGGAATATTTCACTATATTTTCAATTAAAATTTCTAAAAGTCCCAATTTGTATAATTTTATCAAAATTTAAATTTGCCAATAAATACATATGTTTTTAATAATTACTAATGCTTTATTTAAAATTATTTTCAGGTCGTCGCTTGCATTTATTTGCAATGCGTTTACTCTGCCAAATTTGATGCAGAGAATCGACGTCTAATTCTCGATATTAACGATCAAAAGACAACGAATCAACAATATTATTCCTCAAACTTTGACACAAGTAAGTAATGACGTTTAACAATTTGTTTAATAACATGGCTTAATCTCATTTCCAAAAAAAAAAAAAAAATAAAAATCATACAAAATAATAAAAAAGATATAAAACTTTATCGAAATTCTCTCTTTTCTCACATAATTGTTATTTGTAATATATTTGTATTTTGAAATCTTGTATCATCGTTTTATCGTATATATATATATATACATATATCTCTCTAAATCTATTTCTCATAACGACTTAATCTATTTGCACACCATTCATGCAGTTTGTTAGTTAATATATATTTTTTTGTGTAAAACGTATTTTAATACCAAGTAGATCGATTTGTATTTGTAATTTGTTTTCGTTTTTAAGTAGTTGATTTTATTCCCACTTTTGTTTTAAGTTATTGTCTTGGGTTCCCCTACCTGTAGGTCAAGACTTACACATTAATCCCCCCCTCAACGAAATCAAAACATTCGACAACAACAACAATCAATCAATCAACAAACAACAACAACATTTATCTATTTGTAGTTGTTTTATGATTTTACCCCTCAATGCTCCCCTGTAGTTCAGCTTTACTAAACTCACCGTAGAAATCGTAGTCAAAAATTGTAAATATATATGCTCAAAAATCAACAAAAAAATCGCTCTATTTCTATCTCTCTCTCTCTCTCTCTCTCAATCTATCTGTACTACTCTCTCTTCTTTCTCTCTCACATAAACACACACAATCAATCAATCAATCAATCAACCAATCAATCAATCAACCTCTGTATCCTCTGTATCTCTTTTATATATATTTCCTATATATAGTTTTATGTATTTATTTTGTTCTTAGTGGAAAAAAGTTATACATAAAATATAAAAAAAGGCTTCGCATACTCATACTCTCTACTCTCACCCATAAACCCAACCCGACTCCAAGTACAATGTCAACTAAAAGTATACTCCCTGAAAAATGACCCTATACACAATACACAACAATCATACACCAACAAAAAAAAAAAAAAAAAAAAAAAAAAAAAAAAAACATTTTCTGTACTTCAAATTTCATCACCTTATGGTAGGCAATATCGTATATCGTATTATCCTAAACTCTTGCAGTTGCAGCGCCCAAAAAGCAGGCTATATATTGATGTTAGGCAGTTTAGAGACAGGTCGAAACAACAGCAACAACAACCACAACAAGTACAATTCACAGCACAATTTTCAAAATCAATCACAAAAAAAAAAAAAAACAATTGAAAAACCACACAAAACCAAAAGTTATACTCTATCAACATTATCTTTCAAAAATCCCCTTCCCAACAAAAACAACAACAACAACAACAAAATATACCAAAAATCCTACCAAAAAAAAAACACCAAAATAAATACCAAAAATACCGACTTGAAACTCAGACGCCTATCGTTATGGCTACGATGTGGGCAAGACTGGAAACTTCCATCACGAGACGCGTGGTCCCGATGGCGTTACCTACGGGTGCTATGGCCTAATCGATCCCTATCATCTGCTCAGAGCCACACACTATGTGGCCGATGTGCACGGCTATCGGACTGTGGAGCCGGAAAAACCGGTGGAAACTTTCCCACCCGGTCTGTACAATGAGACGCAAGGCGGTCGCTCAGAGCCCGGATTATTGAAGCAGTGGGATCAACTCTATTTCCCCATTGGTTGTGGCAAATTCGAGGGCGGTGCCGTTCATGATATACCCTACTTTGTAACGGATGATGTAAGACAGATATAAAAAACTAATTGTGAAGCAGTGCGAGATCATGGAGAAACTCAATCGTATTTCTAGAAGAAGAACAAGAACGTTGGAACATCGGGTTCCACACACTCTTCCTCAAACATACCCGTGCTCAAGGGTGAGGCGCAGAAGAGTCTGCCCATACACAAGACGGGAGTGCAGGGACCGAAGGGTCTTTTCGATACCGATAAGGGACACATCCATGATCAGGCACATCCTGGCGATCAGGCACCATCCTTCCATTCGGTTGCAGCTCTCAGACCTGGCGATAGCAGTGAGCTTAAGACATGGCACAGTGTCCAGTGTTGGAAAGGATTCAAATCTTTGTGTTTCAGATAATGGACAATATTCGCCAGATCCGAATCCCTATAAGCATTTTGTAGGTTCTGAGGGAGGATTCGGTGGATTTGGAAACAATAACGGACCAATTGGTCCAAACGGTGGATTTGGTCCTAATGGCGGACCCAACGGACCCAACGGTGGTTTTGGTCCCAATGGAGGATTTGGACCAAATGGCGGTTTCGGACCTGCGGGTTCACCCGGCCCCAATGGCCCTGCTGGACCCAAAGGACCATCAGGACCCAAGGGTCCTCCTGGACCCAATGGACCTCCCGGACCAGTCGGCGCGGGAGGCGGAGCCTCAGGAAAACCGGTATATAAGGATGGCGATCGCACTGGCAGCGGTGCTGGTGGCAATATTGGAGGTGGCGATAACTACGGACCAGGTGGTGGTGCTGGTGTCGGTGGTGGTGATCGCTATAGCACTGGTAACGGTGCCGGCGTCGGTGGCGGTGATCGTTACAGTACTGGTAACGGCGCCGGCCCTGGTACCGGTGGTGCCTATGGTGCTGGTCAAGGCTCTGGCCCTGGTACCGGTGGTGCCTACGGCCCTGGTCAAGGCTCTGGCCCTGGTACCGTTGGTGCCTATGGTCCTGGTCAAGGCTCTGGCCCTGGTACTGGTGGTGCCTACGGCCCTGGTACCGGTGGTGCCTATGGTCCTGGTCAAGGCTCTGGCCCTGGTGCTTACCGTCCCGGTCAAGGTTCCGGCTTTGGGGGCGGTGATGCCAACGGTCCTGGACCTTTGGGCGGTGGTGACGCATACCGTCCTGGCAGTGGTGGCAGTACCGGCAACGGTGATGCCTATCATCCAGGTGGTGGTGATGCCAACCGTCCAGGCCATGGTGGTAATGTCGGTACCGGTGTCGGTGGTCGTCCAGGCAGCGGCATTGGCATTGGCGATCATCATCAGCCCGATCACAGTGGCGACTACTCTGGAAGCTATACGCACAGCAGTACCGGTTTTCCTGGGGCCATCGATTACACATCAGGTTAGATCAATTGAGATTTGTAATGCGTCGACGTGCAGTTCAAAAATTTGACCAAGCCGCAAGGGATTTTTTCTAATAATGGGTTCTCTGATGATTTCTGGGATCTATAGATGAACTCCAAAAAACCTCTGGATTCTTCAAAAGATCTTTGGGATCTCTTAAAAATATTTAGAATCTCTAAATGATCTCTGGAATCTATAAATGTTTTCTGGGATCTCTAAAAGATTTCTGGAATTTCTTTAAGATCACTGGGTTCTCTGATATTTAAATATCCCTAAGGGTTGTTTAGATTCTTAAAGTCTGTTGTCTCTGCTTCTTCCACGGTTTGTTCAAATTTTCGTCTGCTTGTCGGCCTAGTTTTAAGCTTTTTTTTTTTAAATCCATATATTTTTTATGACTAAATTTACGCTAATGTATATAAACTTATGATCTATTTTAAGCAGATTCTTGTTTATTTTCAGCCAAGAAAAAAAAACCACACATATAAATATACTATTTCTATAATATTATTTTGTTGTTATTTCAAAACCAAAAAAGTCAAAGATCTCAGGCACACGCACAAACACACACTGCAGGGCAACTTTAGGGCACCTACCCCCCCCAAAACACCCTTTGTTATCGTTATCGTTATCGTTATTAGAGCACTTATGCTATGAGCGCACAATCAAGCAATATTTAAATATATATATATCGAACTCTCTTTCTTTATCTCTCTCAATTTCTATCTGTATATCTATATCACTCTCTCTCTCTGTCTGCCTCTGTCACTCTCTGTTTACTATCTGCACGAGTTATCTCAATTCACAATCGATAAATCCAACATGTTATCGATCAAACAATTTTCTTATCACTGATTTTGTTTCTTCAGTTCAGCATTTGACTGAAAAACCATGCACCAAAAATTACAGTTACTTCACATTCATGCACGAGATCTTCACTTCTCTTTTTTCACCAACACCCACACACATACACACACATAAACACACACACACAAAGCACACACCCACATACATTTGCACCTTCAAATCGCACACACTTTTTGATTGCCTCGGCTCATTTGTCAAGTATTTACACACTGCACATTGCCACGCCCACATACAAAACGCTTTAGCAACTATACTAACTATTAACGGTTTTGGTAAACAACTAATTTTGGTCTTAGTTTAACCTACTTACTAAGTAAAACCCCTTTAACTAAACTCTAGTAAGCATGACAATTTGTTTATTGGTTTTGGATTCCCTTGCACTTGACCTAATCTTAAGTTGTCCAGTCTTATCTGAATGTACCCTGTAGTACTTAGTAGTACCAAGTAGTTGTACCTATGTACGTATTATCGTAGTTAGTCTCTAGCTAAATTAAATAGTTGAAAAAAGAAATACAAAGAAAAAACAACTGAGTTTTAATCACTTTTATGAAACATTTATTAATCGTTTGCATTTTGTATTGAATTATCCTTTATTTTCTGTAGGAAACGGTAAGAATAACGGTAACTCTAACAGCGGAAAGTATGGCGGTAAGTTATCAAGAATCTCCTATAAAAAGTATTTTCTTTTTATGCTAATATTTGTCGATATTTATCGGATGCAGCTGTTGGCCATGGAAAGTACTATCATGATGATTCTGGTAAATATGTTCATGTTGAAGGCCCCACTGGACCTCCAGCTCCCCCATATGTGCACATAATCGGACCTGAGGGCGGCTATGGAGGTGAGGGCGGCAATGGAGATGGCGGCGGTACCGGAGGTTTTGGACCCAACGGACCCGGAGGCCCCAAGGGACCCGGCGGACCAGGCGGTTAGTTATTCTAGCTAACTCATTCAAACGTAAATTTTAAACATAATTCTTTTTTAATAATTGTAGGACCAAAGGGACCCAATGGACCACCCGGCCCTCCCGGACCACCAGGTATGTTGCGAGTGAGAACTCTCGAGTAAAAGATTAATAAAAGTGCTACACCTGCGGTATTCTTGATATTTAATAACGATAATTTGAAATGTAGGACCACCCGGACCTAACGGACCCGATCGTCCAGGACCTAAGGGACCTAAAGGTAAAGTTAACATGTTTTTATCAAGACAAAATACTAAAATATTATTGTAGGACCACCAGGACCTCCCGGACCACCCGGCCCAGACCGTCCCGGACCAAAGGGACCCTACGGCCCACCTGGCCCACCCGGCCCAACGCGCCCAGGCCCACCAGGACCACCCGGCCCAACCCGTCCAGGCCCACCAGGACCACCCGGCCCAACACGTCCAGGCCCACCCGGCCCAACGCGCCCAGGACCACCCGGTCCAGATCGTCCAGGACCCCCTAACCACGGTCACAATGAATTGAGCCCACCCGGTAATTCTTTATTAAAACTATATAAATTTCAAATGAATGTAGCTGAATATTAACTGAATATTTTGCGCAAATTTTCGTAGGACCACGTCCAACATTCAGCCCTAACGATCCCAGACATTCCGATAAGGAGACACCCGGCTATTTGCCACCAGATGAACCGGGTAAAATTGCACCAAAGCTCCCATCCCATTCACAAGTCATTGAACCGAATTATAAGCCACCAACAATTAAGCCAAATTATGTTCATAAGATCGAAAAGCCAGTAGTACCACCAACACCACTAACCTATATTCCTCCTTCTTTCCCTACCGTTCCCAATCATGTTCCTGTGTATCCCAACAAACCGATAACAACACAGCCAAAGGTCCCGGCTATCACTATTAATAAGGATAGACCAACGCCAGTAACAACGGGTAATATTAATATCCATAAGCCTGTGCCACCCGTACAGTACATACCACCCGTACAGACACCAAGACCGTCACCAAGTGTACCGACTTATAGACCATTAACACCAAGTGGCTTTAAGCCGACACCATCACCGACATTTAAACCCATTTACGTACCTGAACCCATACCGACTAAAAAGACAACCGACTATTACGTACCACCACAACCAAAACCTCAACCCAATGTAACTCCACGTCCCTCTCCCCCATTGCATGTGCCGTCAATACCGCCAAGCAGCAGCGAAACCTGCGTTTGTAATACGGAAAAGACGCACTCATCAAAAACCACCACCACATCCACCTATACCTCCACACCCACAACCTCTAACTGTCCCAATCTGAACCCGAATCCGGCCTCGGTTGATTTTAACAAACAATTCGATGGCTTCAATGGAAACACGAATTTTGGCAGCATAATGAACGCCATGTCACTTAATCAAATACCCGTCGTGCCACAAGCACCTGGATTACCGGCATTCTATCCACCCGATAAGCTACCCAAGGGTGCTGTGATCGCCTTTATGCCGGTGGTCATCTTGCCACAGGAATACTATACAAATTGCGAGGAGAACTCTCTACATTCGACTGCCAATAAATATCAGACACTTGATCCTTTCCCACTGGGCGTACAACCGGCTGCAATACCCAATGCCTTCAGTGTACACTCAATCTTCTCGGGCCAAGCACCGAGGGATCAATGCATGTGCCCATGCTCCTGCACCCAGAACTTGTCCAACAAATCGTACAAGAAGCGTGAAACAAATGCTGAGGATGCTCCCGAACTGAAAACTGAAGTTATTGAAACGGTAGCTGAAGCTTCTGCACCTAAGGAAGTTAAGGTTGCTCCTGTGGAAGCTAAAGTAGAGACAGTTGTAGCTGAGGCTTCTGTCCCCGTGGAAGTCAAGGTTGAGTCACCAGTTGTGGAAGCTACAAAAGTTGAGGAAGTCAAGGCTGAAGCTTCTACACCAGCGGAAGTCAAAGTAGAGCCAGTCGAAGCTAAGGTAGAGTCACCGGTTGCTGCAGCCTCTACACCAGTGGAAGCTAAGGTTGAGGTACCAGCTGCTGAAGCTAAAGTTGAGTCACCAGTCGCTGCAGCCTCTACTCCTGTGGAAGTCAAGGTTGAGGCAGTACCAGTACCTGTGGAAGCTAAGGTAGAGTCACCAGTTGTTGCAGCTTCCGCTCCTGCAGAAGTCAAAGTTGAGTCACCAGCAGCTGAAGTCAAAGTTGAGTCACCAGTCGCTGCAGCTTCTACCCCCGTAGAAGTTAAAGTTGAGTCACCAGTCGCTGTCAAAACCGACGAGATCAAAATATAGACATCGAACTAGACAAGAACATGAAGAAGCACATCTACGTTAAAGACGTCTGGACGTCACTGAAACTAAAAAACCCAACGCTCCCAAAATATGCTTTCAACCTTAATCCCAGCACTGCAAAAAAATTCCCACAGCACTTAATCCCAAATCCGAAGCTTCCTCAACTAACCCCAGCTAAATCAGCTTAGTTGTAAGTGTTTTTAGTAACGAGAATACTCTCTTTTAGCCAGAAAATCAATAATCGAAAAAAAAAAGAATGTTAACAAAAAAAATTAAGAAAAATGTTACAAAAACAAAAAGAAAAGAAAATGAAAAAAGAAGAGAAAGAAGTGCCCATAAATGTGTTCGATTTTGAGAAAGAATTTGATCAAAATGCACTCCAAGCTTCCTGTCAACTACTATTTGACTCAATCTATCTGACTTTACTGTTATAGTTTTGAATTTTCCAATTTTCCACATCCGTTTGTACGATGGGAAAAATATGATTGTTTGTGACATGTTGTTTATTATGCATTTTTATTTGTATTTCTATGTATTAACATGTATTTTGTTCACTTTCCTTAGATTTTAGTCGATAGTTTATTTAATCTCTACTCTACTCTAATGATTTAAACACGGAGAAATGAATTGTTATGTCTAAAGAGAAAATTATGAAATTAAATAAAATGTAAGAAAAATCAATCATGCTGTGTTTTCATTATTTCAACTTTTTTTCCCGCATGTTTAAAGCCACATGGAATAATTTACAGTGACGCCTAAAAGTATGCAATGCCTAGCCACAATGCCGGGGTAACAACAATAAATAGCACACCTGAGTTTGTCGGAGCTCACCTGAGATCCAAACCTAAAGTCAAATCCATAGCATTTGTCAGCAGAGAGAATTGTGAATTAAATCTTCATAAAAGTTGAAGCCAAATTATGTTAATAATGAATTGTTTGTTTTACGTCGAGTACACTTTGAGCGTACATTGCTGACTCGTATATACCCTGTAAATAGAGGAAAAATGGCAGTTGAATATATACACCTGAGTCCATTGAAAATGGGTAAAATGTGTTTGGCAGACCCCCAAAGAATATATATGCTTGATCGGAATCAACAGCCGAGTCGATTGAACCATGTCCGTCTGTCTGTCCGTCTGTCTGTCCGTCTGTCTGTCCGTCTGTCTGTCCGTCTGTCTGTACGTCTGTCTGTCCAGAAACCATAAACCATGTCGATCTCAGAAACCATAAGAGCTAGAGACTTCAAACTTGGTATGTAGGTTCCTGGGTACCGTACGCAGATCAAGTTTGTTTTTATTTTTGGATCGGACAACTATATCATATAGCTGCCATAGGAACGATATGTTGAAAATGAAGTTTTAGTATGAAAAAGTTTTTTGTTTGTTGAGATATCTTAACAAAACTAATAGAATATGCATTTAAGTTGGTTTAATATATTCTGACCAAATTTAGTTGAAATCGGACCACTATATCATATAGCTGCCATTGAGACGCTCTGTCGAAAAATCAAATTTTAGTATGAAAAATTTTTTTGTTTGTGGAGATATTTTAATCAAACTGATAGAAAGTTGAGTTATAAGTTGGTGTTATTTATCCTCACCAAATTTGGTAAAGATCGGTTTCTTATATCATATAGCTGCCATAGGAACAATCGGTCGAAAATCAACATTAATTACAGAGTATCTGGGCTCAGTGTATGCTACAATCGAGCATAAATCATTAAAGTGTTCTGGAGTTCCTAAAATTATTTTTGATCGACTGTTATACATAATAAATTTTATTTTAATTTTAAATCATATTTGCTAAATATTTATAAAAATATTGTTTGTCGACTGCTTTTAGTTGAATATACAAAAATAAAATACGATAAGCAAAAAGTATATTCTGCATATTTAATAACGATCTGACATTTGCTTCACAGCGTATCTGCTGGTCTATCACTCAGTACATCTCTCTCTAATGTTCTTTTCCTTATGCCTTCTCTATCTCTTTCTCTCGTGGAGCATTTCAACTTGTATTAACTGCGGCTCGCTGCGCATGAAATTGTTACAGGCATGAGATAACTTTTCAAAATATTTACAACAACAGGTAAATTTGCAGCTGAAGTTTTCTTAAAAAAAGTGTATGTTGATTTTTACAATTTGTGCTTGGCGAAAAAATCAATATAACCCCGTCTTAAAGAAAAAACGCTAAAGGAAAACTGAAAATATAAATACTTACTTAGACTTGCTGGCATTGGTAAAACATAGAAAATTTACAAAAATGGCAATGCAAACTCATCAAATATGATAAGATTATGCTTCAACTCCACAAAAGAGAGTTGTCTAGTTTACTCTTACATAATAAGTGGAGCTAAAAGAGCCGCAATTTGTACAACATTTCACCTTGAATCGTCAACGTAACCCAGTTTTTGTTCAAGTTTTTTACGACTGTGACAAGTCAATATTGAAAAAAGTTTGTAATTCCCGCATTGCTGCAAGTCTCAAATCATTTTCACACGTTGAACTATAGTTGTCAAAATATAGATAAAAGATATACAAGTTGAAATATGACAAGCTTTCAAGTTTAACCCTCTAGGTTTGTTTGGGATATATGCAGAATTATTTGCGCAAATGTTTTTTTTTTTTTTTTTTTTAAATAGTTTGGGAGAAATATGGAATTTGGCTTCAGTAGTTTTTGAATAAAAGAATACATATATGGCTTACTAACAGTCATATTATAATTTCATATGAAAGAAAGCTTTATTTTCTTGTAGAAAAAAATTGTTCTTCAACAAAAAAAATTTTTTTTTGTTGTGAAAACTTCATTTGAAAATTCATTGTTCATCAAATTCATTTTCGTTCACGAGAGGCGCTTTAACAAATTTAATAATAACACGAAATATAGCAACATTAGAATTATTTTTATATTGTTTCCCAATAGAAAATAGTGCAAATATAATGGCCAATAATAATAAACTTCGCTTAAGTAACATTTTAACTAAAATAAATTTCGTTAAAAATGAAAAGCCATATATGGCACTATATGCGCTAGAGGGTTAAAAACACTAAAAGAAGAAAGTGAAATGGCATCCTAATTCCAATTAGATTGGTTGTTTTAACAGTTCCTCAATTTGTGAACACACCTTTGAGTTTTATGAATGAATTTGCGAGTGCGTGGGCTCAAGGGCAAAGTATTTGTATTTGTATTTGTATATTTATTTGTTGGCTTATTATCTTAGCCGTTAGCTTAGCCAAGAAAAAAAAGGTAAATAGACAAAACAAAAATACACGATAGCTGGCAAATATTTAACACAGCGACCCATGCCACAGATTTCCCTATATGTATTTCTCTCTGTGTGTGTGTATGGATAATTGGAATTAAAGATATAGTATGTAAACACTATGGAACTGAAGTTTTCATAAAAATAGCGAGCAGTCGGACGAGATGAAAGAAAGCGATCTGTGAGCCAAGTTAAACAAGACATTTTGTTTATTCTTTTTTTGCTTTTTTAGTCTGTGTGTATTTTGGGTTTCTTGTTGTTGTTTGTTCAAGTTTAAAGCTCAAACAACGCGTATTCCAAAAAATTTGAAACTAGACGCACGCACAAAATGACAGCGAAAATGAGGCATTTATTTTGTCACCTGCCCGGACAAATATTAATAATAATAATAATAATACATAATCAGCAGGCAAAAGGTCGTAAGTGTTATTTAATTTCGTAATACCAAAGAATCTAAAATGAAACTTGACATGCAACAGGGTTGCAAGTAAAACTAAATTACTAAATAATTTCGATAATATATAAAATAAATAATTATAATTCTTTTTATTTACAAATAATGCTAGATTACAATTACAAAAACACATTGATAATTAATACATTATTTTTAAGAATATTTTATATGTATTTTAATTTTGTATATACTCAAATTAAATTTCATAATGGAATTTATTTGCAATTAATAGCATTTTACGATTTTTAATGTCACATAACTATGCGGCAGACCATTTTTATATAATTTATTTTCGACTCATATTAAATTAAGTAGTTTGCTAAAATTGCAATTTATAGTAAATCCCAATTTTTAAAGTCGCATTTATAATTTTGATCGGAAATAAAATACATTATTATGCTTAAGAACATTATTTACATACTTTATACCAATGACATTAAATTAAGCACTTTAATTTGTTTATAATTAAGTGTAAATGCAGCCCTGACAACGTAACTCACAATTTTTAAAGTCACAAAATTGGGAGCTTACGCGGCGTATGAGTAATAAAAACAACGTAGCCGTCACTTTAACTGGGCTTCTAAGTGCGACTTGCGACCAGGCCCAAAGTTTTATATTGTTTCGGTTTGTTTGTTTCGTCGTCAACGTCAACGTCGACTGCGACGACGACGGCGACGGCGACGCAGCAACTCAGCCGGAAAATGAAAAATATAAATTGGCCCCACGGCTGGGAAACAGAATTATTTAACGTACAAACGTCGTGTCAGACTGTTGTCTTACTTTCGAGTCGTTCTTCAAATCAGTTAACTTATATACAGACTCGTCTCCCTTGGCGAATTCTATTCACATTATTCGCAATTCAATTCAAGACAATAAACATGTTGGCCAAGTGCTTGCCGCTTTTGGTAAGTATGACAAAGATAACAAATTCTGAAAGGAATATTCTGTTAATTTGAGGAAGCAAATCTCAGGATATACAGTGAACAAAATTTAAGGATAAAATTAAACTCAGGCGGTGTTAAAAGTTCAGTGATCTCGGAATATTTTTAAACTGAGCAGAAAATAGTTTTATTCAAGAATGGTTTTTATTTTTTCTGTGAGATAATAATTTGACTATCCGACGTCTTCTAAAAATTTTGTATAATTTAATGCTGAATCATTTGGCTTAATTTGAATCTTAGTCTGAGTCTAAGTCTTAATATTCTTAGTTCCACAGTTAAAACTCCAAATGTATATTATATATTTTATATCAACTTAAGCACTCAACAAAATACCATGTGAAGTTAAAGTAGAGTTTGAAAATAAACAGTTAAAATAAATTTTATAAGATTTAAAAATTTAAAAATTACTAGAAATAAAATTAAGTAAAGTCTAGGGGAATTCAAACAATTTTAAATATAAAATTATTAATTTTAATTTGGGTAGCAATAAATTAAATATTTTGGTTTTATTTTTATATTTTTACTATAGCTAAATTAAAAAATAAATTTAACTAGACGCTTAAATTATTTTTTGTTGTTGTGTAGCTTGTGAAACGTGAATTAGATAATGATTTTTTGTTCAGTGTACTTATATTGCAGTATATTAAATTTCTATTACGAATTTTTTCTCATTTAATTTTTTTTTTAACAATTTTGAACTTGAATTCAATTATTTTTTTCCGTGTAGTTCCTCGGCCTTGTGTGTGGTGCTTGGGGAGAAGCTTTGCCGGCAACTCAGAATGCCAAGACAAATGATTTGACCACCGCAGAAACCTCAGCAAAATGTAAGATTTTTAAGAGTTTTTAAAATGTTAAGTAAATGCTTAAATTAAAATACTTTTCTCAAGTGTTAAACTTAGGTAGTTTATTTGGCCAAGGAACGGGATATCCGAATTATGGCTATAATTATCCCAGCAATGGATATAATAACAACAATGGTTACTACAACAGACCCAATACGGGATATTATCCGAATACGGGATATTATTATCCTAGCAACAATTATTATCCCAGCACTGGAGGCAATTATTATCCCAGCACTGGAGGCAGTTATTATCCGAGCACAGGAAGTGGTTATTATCCGAGCACAGGAAATGGATATTATCCGACAACAAATATTCTTGGAACATCGGGATATGGCGGCTATGGCGGTTATGGAGGTAATGGCGGCTTGAGACAATATTCTGGTTATTGGCAGCCCGATTATAATGGTCAACGCAATCGTGGTTATGGTTATTATCGGCAAACCGATCGCAATGGTTTGCCTCGTGATTACAACAACAACCGTGATCGTGATCACAGTAACTATGGCTCATATCGTGGCTATGACTAAGTGCTTTTTGTTGTCTTTTTGTTATTCTTGATCTGCTTTTTGTGTACATATATAACTTGCTTACCTATTAATAAATATGCTAATGGCTACTAATTTAGTTTAAGCAGCATTTTAATTCCATATATATTTTTTAGCAGTATAAAATATTTTTATAATATCATTCATTTATTTATTTTTTAGTTTGTTTCACTTTAATTTATTATTTAAATTATTTTCTAGCTTTATTAATTTTTAATTTTGTTTGGTTATTATATTTTTTTTAAATCTATATATTTTTTTATATTATAAAATATTTGTATAATAACATTATTATTATAGCTCTCTTAATTTTTATTTTGCTTATTTATAATATTTATTTTTTTATATTTTTAAATTTATTATAATTTTTTTTTTGTTGTACCAATAACTCCATTTATTTTTTTTATTTTTTAGAATTTTCTTATATATTTTTCTTAAATTTTAAATTTATTTGATTCTTGAATTTTTGATTTTAAATTTGAATTTCAACAAGAAAAAAGGTTATCTTCGGCACGTCGAAGTTGAAATACCCTGTTTTCAACATTTTATTTTTGTTGTACCAATAACTTCATTTATTTTTTTTATTTTTTAGAATTTTCTTATATATTTTTCTTAAGTTTTAAATTTATTTGATTCTTGAATTTTTGATTTTAAATTTGAATTTTAACAAGAAAAAAGGTTATCTTCGGCACGTCGAAGTTGAAATACCCTGTTTTCAACATTTCAACTTATCGTTCCTTTGACTGCTTTATAATATAGTAGATCAATTTAAAAAAGCTTGGAAAAAATGTGTAAGAGAACTTTACATAAATTTTCTCTAAGTTTGACTGAAATATCTCAAGAAACCACAAAAATTTGTATAATTGATTTTCGTCTGATCTTAACTATGGCAGCTATAATATGCAGTAGTCCAATCTTATCTTTCTAATGAAAAATATATATAATTTATAAATTTTACTATGCTTTGACAAACTGCTTATACCCAATTCCAGGGTATAAATGATCACTTTCAAAGACAAGTTTCATTTGAGAACGATACGCCCAATTGCACCCAGAAATTTGTCATTATGGGTGTCATATGAGAATCTATTATGCAATTATGTCTCGCTATGTGTGTGTGTGTGTGTGTCTGTTTGTTGGTGTATGGGTGTTTAATGTGTGTGTAATGTGTTGTCTTAATCAACTTGTCTCGTCGTCTGCCAACTAAAAGTTACTCTTATTTTCAGTTGACTGCCTAAAAGTATGCCATGTTTATTTTGTTTAACACGCGTTGCCAACTCTTTGTTGAAAAACAAACGCATTGTTTGCGCTCTCCCTCCTTCTCTCTCTCTCTCTCTTTCTCTCTCTCTCTCACACTTCTTTTCATTCACAGGCTTGGTGCGTAATACATATGGCTAAAGCGTGAGTGAGACAGCAACAGAGCAGATGCCGCAAAGAACTTCAGCAACTTTTATGCTGAGCAAATTAATAAAATTTAAAAATATTCAATTTCATTAAAAAAAAGCTAAATTTTTTTTTTTTCCTGTAATATAATTTCTAAATAATTACTATCTGTCGACTGATTTTTGTCAACATTAAATAAATAGTTAAAACAATTTAATTTTCTATAATTTATGTAGATGTACAATTAAACACACTTTTAAATTTTTTTAAATAACTCATTAATTCAACAACATTTTTTATATAGATAATTAAATATTAAAAACCTTTTGTATACAAAATCAGAATAGAATACTCGAATTTTGTTGGTTATAAATGAAATACTATTTTCCAATTTTATTTTAAAATAATTATTTACTGAGCATAATATTATATTATAATTTCAGAGCTGGTAACGAAAAATATTCGTTTTCTGTTGATGTATCAAATAATATTTAATAAAGTTAAAGTGTAAAATCAATCATATGCAAAAACAGATGAAATTTCAATAAAAAAAAGCCAGAGTAAAAACAGCCAAAAAAAGCCACAAAAGTTTGTACAGAAAAAGGTCAAGTGTGGCAACAATGGTTTTGCTTCGGCAAGCAGCAACAATAACAATAACAAAAGCAACAATAACAACAACAGCAACAACAACAACAGCAACTTCGTCGTTAAGTTTTACTTGCACTTTATTTGCAACTTAACAAAATATTCAACCGCAAATGCAGCAGCCACGCCCACACCGCCCACATGAGTTTATCATGGAAAATTTGACATATATCTTGCGACATAAGAAGCAGAAGAAGAAGATAATGCCAGCTGCCAACGCATTTTCAGGGCCAACTTTTGTGGCTGGCTTTTTTTTTTTTATGTCTGCATCTTAACTTATAGAGTAAAGTCGTGTTTATGTTTATACTTGTGTTCCTTTGTTTTTCGACGGAGGTTAGTTATGGTAAGCGAAGGGGTAGAGAAGGGTGGAGGGGTAGTGGGAAGGGGAGGAAAGGGTACACAAACCCACACAAATGCAACGAAGCGTGTTTTGTGTTTTTCCCCCAGTTCGGAGAATTCCGCTGAAAATGCTTCAGCGTTTTCCATTTTCCATTTTCCATTTAACATTTTCCAGTTGTCAGTTGTGAGTTTTTCGAACGGGCAACTTTGTTGACAGTCTTAAGACGCTGCTGATAAGGTAAAACCAATTTTCTTGTTACAACAGAACAACAATAAAGTAAACACAACACAACAACAATAAATAGCGTTTAGATTTTAAGCAGCTGTTTCCGATAATAGTTATCAGTTAAAACGAAATAATAACGGGCTAAAATGATCTGAAGAGATATATATATATTTAAGGATTATAAAAGATAATTGAATAACATGAATTTAATCAATTACATTTTTCATTTTGATCTAAGTAAGACATAATAAATAGATTTACTTCAATATATATTTAAAAATTATAGTACAATTTATAAAATTTTAATTTTTATTGAAAAAAAATTACCAACTTACGTAGGCTGCTACATAAACGTAAAATAAAACCAAAAATTAAATTTAAAAAAATACATAATTCATTTTTGGGTCTTATTTTTTTTGATACTGCATTCCATTTTAACATGGAATATATTAATATTTAAATTCTCAATGTAAGTTGTATTTTATATTTAATAATTTATTTGATCACTTTATAATTTATTGGTTTTTAGTCAAAATACACGAATAGTTATTTATTTTTGTATAATTACATATATATTTCAAAAATCTTCATTTTTCCCAACACAGTTTTTTTTAATCTACAGATCTCTATTAAAAAATTTTCCCATGCTTCACAAAAAAAAAAAAAACACACACATTTTGATTAGCTAAAAAGACAAAATAATCAACTTTTTAAGACCTTTGGGGAATTTGGAAAATTTTCCCATCTTTGAGCTTAGCCAAAGTCAACACACAGAACATCATATGACAGTAATTAAAATTTGACTCGTTATTCTTCCACAAGAACAAAATATTCCATTCGTTAAATTCTTGAATCTATCAATGCTCATGATGTCTTAGTCTCACCCTTCCCCTCACACCGCCTTTCTTTGTCTTTCGGTATCTCTCTCTCTCTTCTTCTCTCAGCTGGTTCCATTCAATGAATGCGAAGCTTCCTTCCGCAACGGCCATAAAAAACGTGATGTGTAGGGGTAAAAAAGAGCAAAGAATTGAGGTACATATATATTTTTGTTTAGCAGACGAATAAATACTCTGCACTGGAAAAAATTATTTGTCATTGACGCTATTTTTGGACCAAAAACCTGAGTTTTGGGAAAATAGTTATAATTTTTAATCTTTCGAACGAGAATGCTTTGACTACTAAAAGTTCTTAAAATATTATTTGTATTTATTTTTCGTGTTTGTTTTCAGTTGAGTAATTAAATAAAATTATTAGATGAATTCTTTTTTTTTCATATAACCTTCTTATCACTGTGGTTTCTATCAATAATTATTTTAACAGCTTGATCAGAAATATATATCTATTTTATTTTACCTCTGATTCGCAAAATTTGAGCTGAGCCTTAAATTCAAATGCACTTTTTGGCAAGTGTATATCTAAGAAGCAGAAATTACCAGCAAATGATGTGCGGAATTCTATTTATCGTTAGATTGTTTAAAGCATTCACACACACACACACTCATATACACACACACATGCACATTTATGTGGCCATAAAAAATAGCCAGATTCGCACAATTTTTTCCCCATTTTGTGGTGCACTAAAATTATGATCAAATGAAACTAAGCAAAAATGTTGCTCATACGCAATGTTAGCCGTATTATTATTATTATTGTTGTTATTATTTTAGCTGCAGTGCTTGTTGTTGTTTATGATAAACGAACTGTAGGCAAATAAAAAATTAAAAATAAAACAAAAATAATTAAAGCATTAAAGAGTACACAGAACGTTGCCGTCTACAATAAATAAAATGATAAAGAAAATGTAAATTATTTATTTGTCGGGGGGATTTAGCATCGTCACGCGTTGAAATCTATTGTTAACAACATTTTAATTAACGCCAACAATAACAACAATTATATAGACAGAGGCCAAATTAAAGGCATACGAATGCCGCATTGTATTTGTTATTGGATTAATCGAACAAAACTGGCAGTTTATTTAGCGGCAGGCAATTGCCAAATATTTGCCTGGCATATATTTTATTTTTTTAAAGTAAAGCCACCATGAAATGTAAGCCGAATACGAGTACTCGTGAATGCACTCACAATTGCAGTTCCAACAAAGTTTACTTTAATTTGACAACTTTGTGTGCGGAAGCAATTATTGCTATGGTTGCACTGAAAGAAATTGATCGTATAAAATCAACAATAAAAATAAAGTAGGGAATGTAATAATACTAAGCTATAATTTAAAAATTTTATAATAAAGACTGAAATGAGTTTTAAAAATTTAATTTAATTTTAAACAAAATTTGGTCAGGATGTAAAATATAGTAACCAATCGACCCCAATTCAATACACTTTCCAATTTTCAATTGCACATCGAATTTCGCTAAACGCTGTATTATTGCACTATAAAATTGGTTTAGCTATATTGTGTTGAAATTTTAGCCTCCTAAGTCTTATGGCTTGTGCTGTGTAATGATCAGTGAATAATAAATGAATCAGGACAAATAATTTTATGTATACAGAATTTGAATTGATGCCTTGTGGGATACATTTTATTTTATTTATTTATTTATTTACATCAACTAAAATCAGTCGACAAAAAGTTAAATTATGAAGAAGATAAAACAAAATTAAAAAATAAAAATTAAAATAAAAATTAAATTAACAATAAAATTATAATATGATATGACTGAGAATATAAAACTGTAAGATTAAATTAAGTTAAGTTAAGTCTAGGGAATTTAAAAAAATTATTTCTGATTTAAATAAATATTATTATCAAAACTTAACGTAAGAAAATTATAATTGTTGCTCTAGGAAATTCTATACTTTCTGGGAGCTAGAAATGAATTGGAAAGCGGTGATAAAGATCTGGGATTCTAAACACGCTAATCTTCTATAAACTCTAAGACTTTCTGATTTTCACAATATTTTTTTCACACTTTCTTTAAGTGTAACATTTTTAATTGTAAGTTTCCACGAATCATACACAGTTTCTCGTAGTGTAAATAAGTTCAGAGCCAGAGACTCGACTGTGAAACAAGGACAACTCGAGTGTTGACAACTGACAGAACTTTAAGAACTTAAGCAGCTCATCTCACGTACTTATCTCAAGAGCATTGAGTTTGGCCAGAAGGAAAATAATAAAATTGCTTGTTCAGGCAGCAGATGTTTGGCTAAAACTTTTTGGCCTGCGGCTAAATGGACAACAAAAAAAAAACTTTTCCTAGCACTTCATAATTTGGCTTCATTCGCAGATGCTTACGGCCAAGATTTGTTTTTTTTTTTTTTGCCATTCCTATTTCATGGTTTAAATTGAATTGCAATTGAGTTAACAGTGTTGATAGATATGTTAAATAGGTAGCAAATTCTGTCTTACCTGTTGAGGTAATGACATTGCCTGAAGTTATGGCCAATTTGAATTGGTACCCAAATCAAAACATGCGATTTAACATATATTCAAATTGTACACCTGTCACTTGAATATTTCATATACAAATGGTTGGCAGGTGTCTTGCAAAAACGTTTAAAATTCCAGGAAAAACTGTTCAAAAAAAGAAAAGAAGATATTCTTCGGACAGAGTAGGGACGATTAAACTGTCAGCATAAGTCTATTAACATCGACAAATAAACAAGATTGAAACCGTAACAAAAATATTAATAAAATATAAGCCTCAACTTTATTTCTAAGTTAATTTAAAAGCTAGCCATAATTTTATTAAATTTGTTTCAAATCGCTAACATACTATTTATATACATATTCCCCAGAGAGTTGTTCAACTGGCATGCTTAACTGATTAACACCTTTGTGAGTTGGGCGTGAGTTGGATTTGATTTGTTAAAAAAGAGCCACGTGCCTGACTTTCAGGTTTTGAATGTAAAACAGTCGTAGTACACAGAAAAAAAAACATAATTACAAAATGGTTACAATGAAAAGTCTTAGAATAATATATACGGAGAAAAAGCAATTCCTGAAAACAAGCAAGCATTGCTTTCAAATGTCTTAAAATTTTTTTTTAGATATTTTACTAAATGAAATAATTATTGAATTAAACTAAATTAATTTTTAAACTGAATAAATTTGAATAAAAATTTTTTTTTATTATTTTGTAAATTATATAAAATATTTCTCAACATAAAAATATTTTTAGAACTGGAAGAAAGTCGATTTTTATGACTTTGAAAATGTGTTTGCAAAAAATAAACCTCTGACATTTAAGGAACACCGACATTTCGAACGGTTGTTTTCAAAAGCAATTGTCTTCAAAATTTCTAGAGATTTCTAGAATAAAGTTTAATTTTTTACTAAAAATTTCTGATATAAATTTTTGAAAACAATTTTTCCGAAAAGTGAATGATGTTGCAAAAATGTTAAAATAAATTTTTCTTAAAAGTTAATAATTTTCATATGCAGAATCTGGTAAGACTATGGACTGACAACTTTACAAGTCCAATTTTTTGTCAGTTTTGTCATAATTTTTTACCCAAAAATTATTCTCCACGGAATTCAATTTAATGTTTCGTTTTTTTTACTAATTTGGGCACCAGGAGTTGATTAAAAGTGAAAATTCGATATCTGAAATTTTGAAAAAAATATTTTTTTTGAAAACTCAAAGAAGGGAGTACATGACGTTGTCGGGTTGAAAGCTAATAATTTATAAATACAGAATTAATTTAGAGACCAAATAATAATCAACTTGATATTCCGCATGAAAATCGGGCTATTTTTGGCAAAGTTATGCAAGTTTGAACTATGGTAAAGGTTTTTCCAGTGTACGAATTAAAGTTTGACATTGACATTAAGCGGGTTATAAACGTGACCAATTAAGCCTCTTTCACTCTATCAAACAACAAGAATTATCCATTTCCAGTTGACATCCAGCGATATCAACAGTGACTATAAATGATTAAAATCATTATCATAACATAATTTATGATTTACCTCCCTTCTTTCTTTCTCTACCACAATTCCTCTTCGATTCCCCGCAGTTATTGTTTAATGTGCATAAATTAAATCAAAATGCCTGTCAACATTTTGCCATCTGCATTCAAGTGGAATTTAAGCGTAATTGCATTTAATTTTATGCATAAATATCGAACATCAAGTCGCTGGAAATTTGTTCGAGTGTGTGTTAACAATGTAAATACTTCAACGATGATAGACTATAAAAAAAAGTACTTCATAACTGGATGGAATTTTCGTATACACGAGTACAAGTCCATTAAAGTACAGTTAAAGCCATAAGAATAACAATATTTCGATTGACGAAGATGGAATACTCTAAAGAGCTGTAATTAATGACTTAACTGTCAATTAAAGAGCAGTTAATGGAATTGACTGGAGGTCTATTCAAATGTAATTAAATCAAGAAAATTAAATTCTTTCCTAGACAAAGATTCAATATTCTAACAGTCATTAATTTATTTCAATCATTTAATTTTCATATTATTATTTATAGAATTAATTATTTTCTACAATCTATTTTAATTGTTTATTTTAATTTTAAATAATTTCATTGGTTTACTAAAAGTCTGTTAAATATCACATACCCTTTAATAATTCACATACTACTATCGAGTAAATAAACAAATTGAATTTGAACATTTAGCAGACAAACTGGTAACAGTAGCTATAAGAAGTCTCTTAAAAGTTAGACTAAATACAAATATAAGTAAAGCTCTTTCCATTTGTATTGGTGTGAAAAATATCATATTATATCAAAGAGTTGAAGCGAATCGAGTGACTTGAAGTTTATAGTGTGCACAAAATTTACTTAATTAGTTTGTATTTAATTCAATTCACAAGTAAATAATAAATATTTATTGAAATAAAAAAAATATTTAAATAGATGACGTCTTGTAGTCTGCTTTCTTCTTTTGTAACTTGCAGAGTTATTTGTGAAATCATTTAGAGTACTTTTAAGAGCTTAAATTAAGCGTAGCGCCATTAAGGTTCACATATATATATATGTATTTTTAAACGATCCGAATTCAATATATATATTCAAAAACATTTCGATCAATTTGGTCTGCAAAATGTGAATGTCATCAATTGAAATTGAAATGATATCCCAACACGCAAATGTCACTGTCAATTGAAACAATTATTGATTGACCGCAAAGTACACACAAATTTATACACATGCATATTAATAAAGAGCTCACTCTGATACCCTGTAAAAGAGCTGAGTTAAATGTCTGTTGATCGTAGGAATATAATTAAAAAAAGTTATATAATAAGAGTCATAGTCGCGGCTCATTTTATAAAATTTATAATCTTTATTAGTTTACTTTCGATTATAAAGTAACTGCTTGTATACGATTATTAAACTAACCGTAGATTGACCCTTTCTTATCAATGTGTACTAGTGAGTATATATTTATATAATTGGCTCACATAAAGATACTAATGTTTGTTTTAGAGATAACTTATGAAATCTTAGTCAATAGACTATTTAAGTAACTAATTGAATTAAAATAATCGCATTAATAAATGAATGATTTAATGCTTTGGTTTATATTGTTATCGAATCGAATCGAATCGATAAAAACAATCTTCAATCTTTTGCTGTAATCAAACTGACAACACATGTACAATATAATAAAAGGTGGGTAGGTGCTGCTCTGAAAAGATAAATAAATACGACTTTTTTTTTGGTTTTTTGTTTTTTTTTGGGATTCAGATATAAAGCAGAGACACGCCCATTTCCATATTGTTGTTGTTGTTGTTGTTGTTGAACGCAATGTGATTTTTATTATTGGTGTTCAGTGCGAAAATTGATTAAGATATTGCTGCACCTGCGTTTAGTCTACCTTTTGCTTGTACCACATGACGTATGCGTATTTTTTTTCTTTTGCCTTTAAGATAAAGTGCGCTGCGTTCTCTCTGTCTGTCTGTGTGTGTGTGTGTGTTAGCGTGCGCACGCCTGCCTTGTTCGTGTACATGTATGTGTGTGTGTGCGAGGAATCAATAGAAGCGTATAACGCTTTGCCGGGTCCGCACAAAAAAAAAAAAAACCAAACAGGGCTGCCATCAGTTGCTTCTGTGCGCTTTCATTGTGCGGTTGGTCGACGATCACATCGGACGGACATAACACGGCGTATACGTTATATACTTATAGCGCGTGAAATCAATGAAATATAAAAATAATAAAATAAAATAAAAAACACGGCGTATACGTTATATGTTATATATTTGAAATTAAATGAAAATTCGAGTGTCACGTTTTAAATGAATTATTATTGTGCTTTGGCATTGACATGCAATTTGCAGTGAATTGAGCCTTAATCAACGGCAACAACAGCAACAACAACAACAACAACAACAACAACTGTCATCAAAAATCCACTCTGCACATCAGAGTAATTAAAATTATAACGGCATTAAACTATAAACAATTGTTGATTGCGTGCTTTTGATTATCAGCATTAAAACAAATGGACGCATAATCAATAGCAAAATAAACTAAAAGCAAACCAAAAGCTAATTGCATTTGAACCAACAGACAACAGACAGCAACAAATAAAAGTGTATATGCGAGTGTGTGCAAAGTCATTATTTAATTATTATTATTATAACTATTATATTTGCATAAATTGAAAAAAAAAAAAACAAAAAACGTTGCTGTAATTAATTTCTCACGCCGGCAAAGTGTAAAATTCGCTTCAGTAAAACAAATAAATGTTAAAATAGGAAATATTGATATATAAAAACCAAAAAGTTAAATGAGAAGCATTTTGCATTTCCGTTTATGACATTTGAATGCATTTCAATTGCATTTTAAATTAATTTTCATTACAATTAAGAGCATTAAATGCATTTGCGCCCTGTTTATTTGGCAACGCAATCGGAATACTAAATAATCGACACAGACACCATTCAACTACAAAGTAGTCAAATAATCATTCATTCAGACAGTCGATCGAGTCGCATAAATAAGCTACTCAATTAACTCTTACAACTCTTTAGACACCCTACACACAGGTAAGATAATCTTTTTAATCATTGTCTTATCTCTTAAATCCCTAAATATTAAGAATTTTATTACTTGGCATCTAATTTAATTCTGCATCAAAATTGATTTATTTAATTTTTTCCCCTATCTGTTAAATTTTTGTCACTTTAAGTTGTCATAACTTTGATAAGAATTGATGCGAAATATAATTTTTATCATTATTTGGTCTCCAAATTAATTCTGATGTCTACTACATCAACTTTTATTAAACTCCTGACTTCAAACTTGCATAACTTTGGCAAAAATAATTAGATTTTTATTCGGAATGTTATTTATAATTGTATATAAACTGATTTCAAAAATATTATTTTTTTCAATCACTTTCTATTTTTACCCCTTAACTTTAAAGTGTCTTTAGTTTGTCAAAAGTGAACCGATTACAAAGAATGTAATTGATCAATTATTATAATAACTATTTCTTAATTAATTCTGCATTTGGAAAATTTAAATTTATTCAAAAAATTTTTTTTTTCTGAAAATTAATCACATTAAGTCTACACTTGTTTTTATCTTATCACAAGCTCATTAGACCTTGTATGATATTATTAATAAATGGTTACAGGGTATATAAACTATTAAAAATACAAACACTTCACGTTATTTGTTTGTCAATTGAGCAATTTATCGTGTGCTGTGTGTGTTTTAGAAAATTTATCAATGAATTTCATTTGGTTTTTTATTTAGCATCTGTTTGTCATGTGGCTGGGTACAGTGGGTGGTACAGTGGGGCCTTTAACGGTGGGTGGGCACAAAGAGCAAGCACCTCAGCATACCAAATAATTTTATGTTTACTTGGGGAAGTATTGTAGCACTTAATTGCGGATACAATTCTTTGAATTTAACAGAATATCAAGAGAGAATTAAACAAATATTTTGTTTGCAGTTTGTTTTGAACGAAACGGGAAATATAAACAACAAATTGATATGATATGAGGCTGAAAAATACCCAAAAAACAATTCTCATAAATTTATTGAGTTATTAAAAGAGAATTCAATAAATGGTACAAAAATATTTGCACATATTTTCCCATGAAAGTATTTTGCCCTAAAATTACGTCAACAAATTGCACTGTAGGTGGTAATAGTCCAGTCCAGGTGTTTAACCCTACACTTACATTGGCTGCCACGCCCAGGAAAACTAAGTGAAATGAAGAAATGTTCAAACAATAACAAATAGCAAATAACAAAGCATGTTCGCATCCGTTACAACCTTTCCCCGAATCCGAACTGTAATTATGCGCTACAAGTAGAGCCACAACAATATTGAAATAACCTCCCAGAAACCCCAAAGCGAGTTGACATCCAACCCAAGAGCCGCTACACCAGGAGAAAAAACGGATAGACTTGTTAAATATTATACTATTACAATTAAATAGGCACCAAAGCTAGAAACACTTTTATATTATATTTAAAAGGAAAATAAAAAAAATGTCATGCTAGCCAAAAATATTAAACATTAGTTCTACAACTATTACTACTATTTATAAGAAAATTAAATTATTTTGTTGTTAATGATTAATCAAATATTGTTAGAAAAATTAAAAAAAGTTTTTTTTAGTTGTATTTCAATTAAATATGTTTAATTGTTTTGTTATTATAAATTTTTATTCAATTTATATTTAAATTTCCTATTTTTTTTTCATTATTCGCTCATTATATTTGCTTTAATTATTTTACATATTTCATTTAAAAATCTTAGCTACAATAAAGAATTTCTTATAGAATTTGATGCAAATGATTGTAGACATAAAATTTAAGATTAAAATTCCTTTTGAAATGTTTTGAAGCCATAAAGTGAATTACAAAATTTAAATAATTAAGAATTTTTTGTATTATATGATTACTTCTAAATGTACTTTATTCATTAAATTCCTTTATATTGATTTTTCCATTAAGATTAGGCCGAAATATCTTAAAATCAAAGTGTGACTAATCAAATATTGGACCACTTTTTTTGCTGAGTGTAGCATTTCAAGTTAAAGGTAAAAGAAAAGGGGAGGGGAGGGCAAAGGAGGAATTTCGTTTGCTTCGTTGTTCATATTTATGATTGTAATGTGCTGAAGTGGAAAGTATTATTATATGTATGTTACTCGTA
The DNA here is from genome assembly GCA_951394115.2 of Drosophila phalerata. Lineage (NCBI taxonomy): Eukaryota > Metazoa > Arthropoda > Insecta > Diptera > Drosophilidae > Drosophila > Drosophila phalerata. The sequence goes on along the minus strand of OX596004.2, from coordinate 39,213,516 downwards.
TATTTGGGCCATGAAAACATGGCTTTAAATTCATTTTCCTTGTTTCCCAGACATATTTTCATTACTGCCTCACATTTTTCTTAGTTTGCCTGGTCGTGTAAACAAACAAACATTTTTTGTGTTGGTTTAAAGTCAAGCAAAATTTCGAGTGGCATTTTAATTTATGCTTGAGTTGCGTGTTCGATAAGCCTTGTCAAGAAGTCCTTCTGAGATGTCAAGTTCTTGTTCGGTATCAACTTTGATTTTCTTAGTTACGCTTGAATTTCGTTAAGAATTTGTCACGCATTATTTAATTGATAAGTCAGTTAATTACTGTAGCTTGTATTTAATTTCTAACAATTTTCAAATAAATCTGAAGAGCTTAACGATTTTTATTTTAGTCTGTTGTCTTTTCATTTTGTCACACTAATTAATTTTTCGTTTTCTATTTCAAAAGTCTTAAAATCACAAATATATTAAGGCAATGATTGCAGTTTAGTTTAAGTCCTTTACTATTTTTATTTGATTCTGTTTATATTTAATATTAAAATTTATTAAATGCCTCTAGTTGTTGTTCTTTGTTATGTCACATTAAATACTTTTTCATGTCAAAGTTCAAGTCATGAAAATCACATCATTTTGAAATAAATTACTTTAGCTTTCAAGGATCTAACTCACTTTGTTTAATTGTTTTCTTTAATACTGTTTACTTTTAATTGTTGAATTTAATTCTTGTTATTTTAAATGGCTTTTAAATTTCAAGTTCAATTTATTAAAATCACACATTGTTTTGACTCGTTCATGAAGACTTTTTTTGTATTGTTTGCTTTAAGTTGACAAATGAAATTAATTTTCAAAGAAGAGATAAAATTTTTTTTTATTGCAGAGGCCATAATATTTATTTAAGTACAAGGGCAAAATAAATTAGAAGAAAATGTTGTTGCTAGAAACAAATGTGTAACAAAACTCAATAGGCTATTAAATCCTTACTACAAAAGTTTTTAAAGAAATGATTAAAAAAATTTAAAAATTTCATAAAAAATAAATTTTTTGCGGAAAATACAATTATGACAGAGTGGGAATAAAAGTCAATTTTATATTTTTAGCTATGTTAGTTATGTTATTAATTTTTTGTCGACTTTAAATAAATAAAAAAAATAAATCTTGAATTAAATTTATTAAAATAATTAAACTCTTAACAAATGCTATAGAGTATTTACTAGTCAACCACTTATTGCTTAGAATAATAGCCTATTTATTTGGGTAACCGAATGAAATGCTTTTTAAATTTGAATCACGTTTTAATTTGTGAATAATTCACAAAAAAGACACTGAATTGGCATATGATGCCAGTTCGGAGAATGATGAATATAAAATTAAATACGAAAAGTTTGTGGTTAAGGTAACGTTTATTTTTTTATTAAGCTTCAACTCGGAGTTATTTGGCGTGGGAAGTGCTCGGTTTTTTTTTTGTTAGCTGTTTGCCTTTGATGAGCAGTTTCGTGGATTCATTGGCCACGAAAAGGAATGTTGTAATTGAAGCTCATTGTTTACAACGCTCACAAAAACGAAACGCGATACACATATACAAAAATAAACCCCCATGGGAAAATCGATGAAAAGAAAAGTGTGCATTCCTTTCAACGTGCAACAAAAATCAGGGATCGGTTGCATGCTTCGTCAATTTCCTTTTTAATGAGCTTAGTGCAAAAAGTTTCGTGTAAAAAGGTCACATGAGAAAATCTTTGACGTAGCTCATTTACCAGAATAGGTTAAAGTAACTGAAAATAGCTAAAAATAACTTGTTCAACCTAAATATCTATCTATCTATCTATCTATCTATCTTTTCATCTTATTCATAAATTTCATCAAGTTGTTTATTGCCAGGGTTGCCAGGCACAATTTAATGTGTCAAAGATTCACCGAAGCACATCAACATTTCCATTTCCATTCGCATTCGCATTTTCATTTCCATTTCCACTTCGTTTCCCTCCCATGTTGACACTTATTGAAAAATTGCAAATTTCTGCTGTAAAAACAAAATGCGAAAAGTCAATGGCGACGTTGTTAACTGAAGAAGCAATGCAAATACATGTATTTCTATGGCAAAACGGACTCAACGACAACCCACATCACTTTTCCCGTCTGCAGTCAACGGAAATTATTTGCAAATTTAAGCAAATTTCCCCATTGACATACCCTCGAACAAAAGGAAAATAATAGAGGCAACAATAAGTGCACACATATAAAAAGCAACAGTTTCTGAACAGTGGAAAAATTAATTAAATAAAATAATAAAAATAAATTGAATAAGAAAAATAAATAAAATAAAATGTAATTAAAAAGAATTTTACAAAAATATCAAAACAACCATCATTTTCTGCTGTCTTTTCTAAGATTCTGGAATTAATCTTATTAGTATTTATTTTTAAGAATACGTCAAGACAATACATTTTTTTCTTTCAGTGTACATACTTTAATTCTATTAGCTTATTGTTCTTATTCGGAAAATGCTTAGTATCTGTCCAAATGGTAAATTATTTGCCTCTCTTTTCATTATACACAACTATTTAAATTGTTTTTGTATTTTTTGTTTGTGATTCAGGAATTACTTTGAAGCTGACTACAGGGTAACTCCTGGTTTGTTTGTTCTCCTCTGTCGTTTTCATACTTATTTGTTAAATACTCTCCGAACAAAGTTAAAGGGTATTATGAGCTATTAGAATTTTTCTTTAAATTAATACAGACAATATTATCGTATTTCTTACAACGTTTTGTCATGAGTCGATAACCAGTTTTTTTCTATATACCCGTATAAATGAAATGCTCGATTTTTTCTTTAGAGTTAGTTTTGAATGCGACCACAGGATATTTTCTAGTCGTCCACTTTTGAATTTGCATGCTAATTGTTTGCATTTGTTCTTTTGTCTTGTTTGCATAAATATAAGCATTTTCTATATTTAGCAGTCTAATCTTGGACTTAAAACAATTATAAATAATACTCGCACCAAGCTTAAAGTTGCACATTCTAGTTTTTAAAAGTCCCCTCAAATTGGACTCTGTGGGAAATGAAGTTACGCATCATAAAACTTTGACATTTAGTTTTCAAGTTTTCTGCTTTAGATTGTGCCATATTTTTCATCTTTCATTTTCCAGCTGCCATCTTAAGAAATTAAGTAATTATTTGACAAGTTTGCTTAGCTGCACTTTGGGAATGCATTTTTTAAGCAAACTAAATGACTGGCATTTTTTTCTCTCTTCATTCTCTTTATGCAGTCTGCAATTTATAGAAATTTTCAAATTTTTTAAAATGCCAAAGGGCAGGAAAAAATTGAAAAAACAAGCATGTGAAATGTTGCGAAACAGCAATGGACAGAAGCAAATATTATTGTAACAATATGTATCCAATGAAAATGAATGTTGATGTTAAAATGATGAAACTCGTGCAGCATTGTCCTGAATTATTTAACAACTTTACGGTTCAAGTATCTGATATTTTAAGTAGCATTTGTTGACAGCCAGTTTAGGGTATTATTTATTTATTACGAAGTATCTAACGCCAATTAAGTATGTAGACTATAATCATAACTCCCTTAATATGTATAACAACTAATTACATAAGTATTTAATGATCTCTTAAATAAACTCGCATTATTTTTATTTAATTATTTATTTTTGATAGAAGCAACAACTTTTATAAGTATGCTTATAATAATTTTTCTTCTATGATTATGTGCATTAATTACTAATGATCTGCTTCCCAAAGTTAAAAAAAATTTATAAGATTTTTTTTATTAGTTATATCTTTATTATATTAAAAATATAAAAAATTCATTAGTAAAATCATCATCAAAATCATAAGTTATGTGTGTTTATTATCTAGTTGCATTAATTACAATTTATATTAGAATCTTCTTTTAGAATTCAAAATGGTTATTAAGATATTGTTGCATTAGCCACAAAATTTTTAAGTAGTCTAATTATATTTTGCATTTATTACAATTAAAACTACTAATTGTAGCTTGAATTAATATTCATGAAATTTTCTATGGTTTTATGCATTAATACAAATATTAAATTTAATTCATTTTTATTGTTATGTTTTTTTTTTTAAAATAATTTTTAATCCCTTGCAGAGTATTTTATTCTCATTTTTCTCGGATTCTTTTTGTTTGCAGCTTGTTTAAAGTTATTTTAAGTGTGAGACGGAACTAAGTGGACAACTTTTCTTTGAAGTAACTTAAATTAAAGAAAAGCTCTGTTTTGGCATATTACTAGGCATACAAATATATGTACTTATAATTAAAGCTCATTTTCGTTGAAAAGTACATGTCTGCTGCTTCTGTTGTAATGGTTTCATGTTGATCAATCAACAACATATTTTTTTTTGTCGTTTTATTTGATTTATGATTGAACCTGTGACCTAAAAGAAGTCATTAGTCAAAAATGCCGAGCTGTGAACATTGAGGAATAGCCTAACGGCAATATGTAATAAATATTTGTATTTATAACATTGTTCACATTACATGACTGTCTGTCTGTCGGCAGACAAACATTGTCACCCAACAACAATTAGTTGCATTAAATATTTATTTCGTTTTGTGGCATTTAGACGAATGTAAGTGTCTAGACCAACATGTCAGTAAGTCCTTTTAATATATAAAAGTCTTACTTGGAAGAAGCTTTTTCTGCTTGATTGGATCATTTTCTTTGTGTCACTCAGCATTGCATTTAAATGTGTTGATTAACTTGATTTATTTACAAGAAAGCAAAATAGAAATTGGTTTCAACTAAATTCGGTGAATACGTAAAACGGAAATTGCACTTAGACTTAAGCCGTAAGTGGAAAGTAAAACCAGAAACATATGTAAATGGATAAGCTCGTAAATTAAAATAAATAAATAAATTCAGCAGAGAGAATTACGTATACGACAGATAGTACATTTTAATTACATTCCATGTGGCATATCTCACGCCTGGCAATCAACACTAAATATATTTTCCTCAAATTTGCAAGACAGACAAAAACGTGAGGCAGACACAAAAATATTTTAATTTCTGCTGAAAAATGTTTCGAAAGCATGAAGAATTTGTGTTGTGTAGGTTTGTAGGTTGCGGGAGTCTGGGTACATTTGCTTTTAAGGGATTTTCACCTGGCATTTATTTATTTTGTAGCTGCAACAAAACACAAATAAACAACAAATTATGTGCAATGTTAAGCTGTCGAAACCAAACAAAAGCCAGACAAATGCCACTCAGTCAGTCAATCGCCTGTGTTGCCAAGTATCAAGTATACGCAGTCTTGTTAATTCTATTATTATTTTTTTTTTTTTAAAGAAATCAATATATAAAGTTTATGATTAAATTTCAAGCCGCAGCTGTCAGTTTTCCTACAGTATTCATAAATATTTGAACAACATGATTACAGGATAAACATAGGTTATCAAAAATAGGGTCAAACTTAAAAATTATACACGTGTATTCTCACATGCGATTTTTTTTTAATGACAAACGTGAACTGTTTTTTAAATATCTGCAGTTCTAAACTATGCGCATAATCGAAATTAATTTATTCAAACACGTGTAGAAATGTTGCATCATTACGTCTGAATAATTTGATCGAAATCGATTGCTCCTGTTTCATATTTTCAAATTTCCTGCGGATTTTCTTTCCATTATGCCGTTCTTTATGCCGTAGACCAAGTCTTTTTATATGCCATACTTGAGGGCTTATTGTGATTGATTAGCCTGCAGATTTGTCTGTCTATAAAAGTTGGCTTGAATAAAAGTATGACTTGTATTGGGAGTAAGGTAACTGAATCATTTCACATGCCACATTCCGCTCTCTTGACTTGAGCATTCTTATTCTGTTGTCAAGTGTTTTCACCTGATTTCCGGTTAATACTCAGCATTAAATGCGTCGCTAGTTTACGTCGAATACTCTCAACAAAAAATAAAAGGTATGACAATAAGGCAGATTTATTATGCGCAAAATCCAAAGCCGAAAACACTTAACATAAAACAGCACTCAATGGCACTTTAAAAATTTGTGAGTCTTTCGATATTGTAATCATTAGAGAGAGGAACTGATTGCCCAAGACGGAATCTGCGTATACTATTTTGTATATGAATTGTTTTATTATTTAAATATTTATTTGAGAACTTCTGTTTGATTTTTGGGTCTAAAATGGAATTTAATACAATTCATTTTAGTCTATTTTATTTAAATATTTATTTTCCAACTTTCTTAAAGGAATTTATATTTTATTTCAATTCTTACAAAATTAACCTTATCATTTTGATAGCATATTAAAAGTTAAATATTTTTTTGCAATAAATATTAAATTGTAAATTATAGACTTTCGTTTGTGAAATGTTATTATTACAATATTTTTCCAGTGAAAATCCGGTTTTTTTTTTTTTACTATTTATATTAATAATTGTATTATTAAGTAGTAACTTGTCAAATAAAAATCTTTTTTTATTTTCTTTAATATTTTCTATTAAGATTATTTATTTTTCATTATTTAGACTTTTTTTGTGGAATATAAATGATGTTACAAATAAGTAATAAAATTTTCAACATGACTAGTACAATAAATTATAAGTACAATTTTGTATTGCAAGAAGGCTGAATAAAATAAAAAATAATGATAATTTTATAGTCTTAAAAATATGGTATTATTATAACATTTAATATTATATTTAGTTGTTCTTTTTCTAACTTTTGAAAAATATTTAAAAATGTTAAATAGTGGTTTTTAGTCGCCCGCTTTTAGCTGACCTTAAATAAATAAATAAACATGCCATAAAAAGTTGAATAAGGGTAATTTAAGACTGAGAAAACAGAGGACTCTATCTCACTCCTCCTTGATTACACATCACACATGGCATGTGTTATCCTGGGGCAAAGTGCTCGTAACTTGCCACAAAGCGGCAGCAACAGAAATGACGCACTTGATATTTGCTTATTGCCGGAAATAAGATAGATGAGTGAATATATCTATATTGAGCATTCCTTTGGCATTCAATTTCCTCAACATTTTACGCTCACTGGCTCCACAAATATGTTCTTAAAAAAAAACTTAATTAAAATTTAATTATAATTATAGGCAGCTGGATAAGTTATATGATAGCTAATAATATTGTTAGCGGCGACTTTAAGTATGACAAAGAGAGGTGCAACTTGCAACATGTTCGTGCAACTTGTTGTGTTTTGACTTCAAAGTGGGCAAAGAACTTGAGTTTGGCCAACAGAGTTTTCCTTTTTGGCTGTTCTTCTAGCATCCTGTCGTCGTCCTCGTCCTCGTCGTCGTAATCGTGCCACAAAACCGAAGTCACTACTTGCCGCACAGTTGATAACGCACACTCGGTCGGTTCACATGTGCCACAACTCTTGCAACGGTTAAAGTGAAAGTAAAATCCAGTGAAAGTTGCGCCAGATTCAAATAAAAACTGTTAAAATACAGTCTAGAATTGCCTAGAAATTGTTTAACAGAATTTCTCTGGAAACTTTTGTGAATATTATTTAAATAATTAAATGCTGAATGGAATATAAAATAGACTGAATCCTGCTGACAACTTACAGCACCTGCGGGTAACATTCGCATTTATTACAATTACATATATAAACTCACACACGATTTCAGTATTTGGAATGCCTTTAGGTGTGGTTTTCACCTTTGTTTAGCTTTTTATTTGAATGGGACTTGGATTACAATACGTTCGCTCGATTTGAGCACGTGTTGTGCTACCTGGAAAATTAAATTAATTTTCTAACCATAAAGCAGACTGAGAGGCGTGTGTTTTAGCCATGATTACCCAAAGAGTTGCACAAACTTAATTAATATTTTATTATTAAATGAACGTTAACTAAAATTAATTAAATTCTAAGCTATGCAGCTGATTTTCGTTCGCTTACAAATACTCAAAAATATTAATATATGAATTTAATTTGTTACATTTATTAAAAAATATTTTTAAATCAAATCAATATTTTAAATATGTTTTTAATAAATATATAAATAAATGCCTAATTTATTTAATTTTGTTTTCTTAATACAAAATGTATCTTTAAATCAATATTTTTATGTTAGCTGATTTTTGTTTTTAAAGAACATAGCGTATAATTAAACGCTTGTATTTATTTAGTTCGAATTTATTTTATTTTATAAAATTCAAAAAATTTTATTACTTATGAGCTTACATATTTAAACCTAAACTTGAATCCATAAAAATTATGTTATATAAAAACTTTATCTGGAAAAATTGTCTAATGAATATAGACTAATTGAATTTTCATCTAGAATTTTCAATATATTTATAATTCTTAAAAATAAGAAACTTAGAAAAAATAATAGTTGAAATATAGAAAAGTTATATTTTTAGAACAGGGATTGTATTTTATTTTTAAAGTAAGATTTTATTTGTAATAATTGCATTAATAAGAGAAGAAAAAAAAAATTTAAAACTGCACTTATAATAATATTGCTTGCAATATTAAGCTTAAATTCTTTCTTAAGAAAGCCATAATTTAAATATGAATTTATATAATAACAGTTAATTTAAATATAAATTTATTGATTAAAGAAAGAAAAAATTCTGCATATAACAATAGTTAAATTATTTGATTTCTTTGTAAAAAGAAGAAATTTAAAAACGTGGACAAGAGACTTCAAAGCGTGCTTTTATTCCATGATTTCACAAGAGCTAGACAAACATAATTGTCATTTTAATATTTAATGCAGCACTTAGACTATTTTAATAGAGTTTATTTAACCATGGCCAGAATGCCAAAGAGAGGTCATCAAAGCAGTTGTAAATTGACAGGATGCGTGGTTAATAAGCTGTCAAAAGAGAAAAACCCGCAGACTCATTATGTCTGCGTGACATAAAACTCCCTGCTCCAATATCCTTTAAGAGTCAGCATTTAATATTCTTTGGGCAGATCAAAAATGTTATGCTCTTTTATTATCGACACAGGTGTAAAACCTTTTAATTAATAATTATAATCGAAATATCAAAATGCCAAAGGTCAGTTCTCATTAATTATGCGCAGCTCAGTGCAAAACTTAATTAACATTTAGTTCAAGCAATTTAAGAGAGCGTAAAAGCAGCAAACAATTAAACGAAGACAGCTAAAAGTTTTCTGCACAACTGAACAAAAGCCCAAAGTGGCAGCTTAAATTGTCCTCTGGGCTAAGAAGACAAGTAAATATATTAGAAAAGTAGCTGATGGGGAAGGAGTGTGACTAACTTAAGGCGGGTCAATGACAGGCTTAGACATAGCGAATATACCACAAAAAAATTTCTGTTGCTACAAGATCACCAACCAAAAAAAAAAAAAAGACGTTATATTATAAAAAAAATTCATACTCATTCCACAAAATGTAAGCCTCCTTTTTTCCAGTGCACATTTATTTGCTTATTTCTTTCTCCCTTCCTTCGCTTTTATTCCTTATTCGGCTTATTAAATTTTTCTTTTGCTTTAAACACTTTCAGCACCGTTTTTATTAACATTGCGTATACGCAATATTTGCTATTTAAAGCAGATACATATAGAAAATTTCTATTGGTCTTTTGATGCGATATACTTATAAAGTGAGCACAGAATGAGTATGAATATTATGAATATTTCAATCTCAACATTCACTTTGAAGTCACACGCTTTGAATGTCCGTCTGTCTATTCGTTGTACCTGCATATTTGTATTTTAATATGCGTCATTCAATAATATTTGTAAAACATTTGCTTTTTATTTGCCATTTTTTATTGAGTTTGCCAATGTTATTTTTATTTATTTGCTTCTTGATATGTTTGTCTATTAAGTTAATTGAAATATTGCGTTACTCAATAATATTTGAATAAATAAAGTTCCTGATTTAAATATTGATTGAGAGTGATTGAGATATTTTATAAAATATTCACAGCATGTTTTCTAGCTTCTTATATTTTTTTTGTTAAATTATAAAGTCACATTAAACATTGTTTTTTTCCATAACTTTATTTTATTGAATTTTCAGTAATATTTACAATGTGAATTTGTTTTTTAGATAATAACAGCATGTTTCTATAACCACAAAGCAGCTTCTTGAAATGTTTGTTAATTTATTAAGTTAATTGAAACATTGTGACTTTCAATAATAAATGATTTATTAATTTTATAATCACAGCATATTTTCTATATATGTAAAGCAGCTTTTTAAATTTAATTTAAATTATAAAGCTGAACAAAATTTGTCTTTAAATTTTAAATCTGAATAAAACATTGCATCGTCCAATAAATGATTTTTTTTAATTTCAATTGAGAACCACAAAGCAGCTTCTGGAAATGTTTATCAATTTATTAAGTTAATTGAAACATTGTGACATTCAATAATATTTGAAACAAATTTCCCATTTTGAATTTTGATTGGGATCGACAATGTGAATTCTTTTTTTTATAAAATAAACACAGCATGCTTTTCTGACCAAAAAGCAGCTTCTTGAGATGTTTGTCAATTTAATAAGTTAATTGAAAAGTCCTTTTGGGTCCATTGAGTTTACAACTTGTCAAGCTGTTGCTTAATAGCTTTTCACGCAGAGTTTGAATTTTAAGAAGATCCTTTGTATCTAAATAAGCGTGCAACTCAATGAGCCATAAAATGCTTTACACTTTTTAAAAACCACAAAATTGTAAAGGACAACCACAGACTGACTAATTGATAATCTCAACACATTTTCACGCTTTTCACATTTTCTTGACAACATTTGGATTTTTTCTTTTGCGTAGCTTAAAAGGATTTTATGGTATCCTGGCTCAGTCATAAAGTCAGGCAACTGTGTCGGTCTGCTGAGCTGATAAAGCTTTAAGTTAAATGAGTTGAATGCCACAAAATTTCCCATACTTCTACACCTGATGGTGAATGGCAAATAAAAGCCTTGCCACACATGAATACAATCTAGGCTGATAACAATGAGATTCCCCTTCTTTTCGACTTTTCCTTTTGTTGTCCTTTTTGGATAATGAGAAAAAAATATAATATATGAATGGATATAAGCTTTATTTTGGGTTATGCTTACATTTAATCAATTTCAGCAAAAAGCCTAAACTGACCCTGACTTTGGGGCTAATTTAAGAATTTTCCCATGTTGTAAGCGAAATCCGATTTAGGTGCAACCCGAATATACTATTACGTATAGTATAATTTATATTACAACAAATTCAACCCTTGAATTTCTTCATAAGTTGTAAAATCACCGGAAATTCAGTTGCTTTTCATTAATATAAAAACGAAAGATTTAGAGTAAAACTGTTGTGAACAATACTTTTACAAAATGTAATATCAATTATTTTTTAATTTGGTAACAATTAACAGAGTATTTATTAAATTAGTTTCGAGTGATACTAGAGTAAAGTCATCAAATATATCTATTAAATTAAATTCATATTTGTTATTATTGTTATTGTGAAAATTTCTCAATATATTTAAGGGTCCTGCTTATTTTTGTTTTTATAATTTAAATTAACATTTAAATTTAACAATCAAATTTAAATTTGAATACTTATTTAGAAAGTTTTTGAAATTATTGTTATTTATTTATTTATTTAATTACTTTTTTATTTATTTGTTTATTTATGTATTTATTTATTTATTTATTTTTTTAAATTTATTTTTTTATTTATTTAATATAAGTACTTAAACATTTTAGTTACTAGCATCATGCTAAGAGATTTATTTTGTTACATTTTTAGAGTAAGAACTTCTACAGAAGCTTCAAGCATTTATTATATTGTATCTTATTATTATTTATTCTTTTTTATTTTATTTAAGAATTCACTTTAATTTAAGTCTTTAATTTATGTTATAACATATTTGCTTGTTTCATTTCGCATCTGGCCATTTGAGTAGTTAATAAAAACAAGAAAATATTATTATACGTTATGAAAAGGTAAATATATGCACTAAACTTGCTTAAAAGCAAACATTAACATGGCCAAGGGTGCAATGGTCCAACAACCGTCAATGTCAACTGACCTGTGACAACAAAAACTTGGCTAACCAAATGTTGGCACCAAGCGAAATTCCGCAGCCAGTCTCCCACTTTTTGACACGCCCCCTTTTGTGACAGGCTGCACTTGACGTACATTTGATGGACAAGCTTAGGGTTGAGAGAAAGGCTTTCAATTATAGTATAAAACACAAGCTTTTGCCATGAGAAACCAGACAGCTGAACAGAATTCTCATCAGTGTAAACTGGGCTAAAAGCTGAAGATTTTGGTCAAATAATTGCAACTGCAAGTGACTTGACTCCTAGAACATACACTGCTACAAAAATGCTGTGAAATTTTAATATTTTCACATTAATATAAATAATTTCTCTCTGATTTAGCGTTAAATATGGATTTAGAAGATTTTTATAAAAATATTTATTTTAAATATGACTCATATTTAATTTATGTAATATAATATTAAAAAAACAATCATTAAATTTGTATTAAAAGGAATAAAAATTCATTTAAATTTGCTGTATTTATTTTGTTTCTTTTTTTGTTTTGTTTGTATTATTTATTTTATTATTTTATTTTAACTTAAGTTCGTTTATTTTCTTTTTTTTTATTACTTTTAATTTGTTATTTTATTTATGTTTTATTTTAATTTTAATGAATTTAAAATCTTTAAATTAACTTTGACATTTAAAAAAGTTTTTCAGTTAAATTAATGTTTATTAAATTTTACTTAAATACGTTTTCTAGTTAAATCTAAAATTTTAAAATCAAATATGCTTATATTTGTTTTCACTATGTGTTTTTTCTATCAGTGTAATGATGATGCCAACTTGACTAGTAGATGTTCTAGAAGATGCTCTTTTTCTTTCAACTGTTATCTAATAGGACATTGATTTATTGGTTTGCACTGTGACAGCTAGTTTATAAATGAAGGACTTCCAAATTGATTAGCCGCAACTCAAAACATGTGGGTTAAGAACACTTAGAAGCTGGTCAGAAGGTAAAAACAGATAAGCAGTTGGTTGGACAGAGATTGATGGACAGTCCAATTTAAAAGCTAAAAACTTGACTCGCATAATTTGTAAACTGAAAAGCTGTCTTTTCTCTGGAATTTACATGTTCACTCTCAGAAAATGCTCTCTTTCAAATTTCTGCCTTTTACAATTACTAAAGCTCATCTGCAATTACAACACATTTTAATTTTGATTAAAATTTCCTGCAAGAACTTTTATTAAACAATAATCCTCTGTATTTTTGACTGCCTAGCAGAAAATTTGATTTAATTAGAAATGCTTAGCAGCTAATTTCTAAAATCTGCATTAATTTAATTCAAAAAAATTAAGTATATTATTTTAATTTATTTTAATAAATATTCCTTCGTATATTTATAGCATTATGAATAATAAAAGATTCATTATGAATTACTTCGTTTTTACAATTAGATTTTTTTCGAAATTATTATGGTTGTCTTTTGTATTAATTAATTAATATCTATAATATTTTATGCAATCCAAAATATAGAACAGATATAGCATGATTTATATTATTTAATTTTTATTTGAGTTACGAATTTTTTGCAAATTAATTAACAATTAACTAAAATTTAAGTTAAACAAGAAATTCGCCGAATTTAATAAATAAAATATGCAATTATTATATTTTAAATTATTCAAAAATATTATTTTGAAGACTTTTAGGTAATATTGAGACTGTTATTATTTTGATAAATTAGTACGAATAATATTTTAATTTACTTTGCTATTTATTATTGTGGACAGTATAATTTTATTTATTGCTTTAATATGCATTTATTATTTAAATATTCTCTGAACATTTTTAATTTAAATTCTCTGCCATAATCTGCTTTTTATAAATTTTAATCCCCTTTTCATTTCTGTCTTGCTAGCAGGAAAAAGCTGTGGCATTAAAATGCATTGCTGCCATAAATAAAAAAGGCGTTCGAGCGAAATGAATTTTGGCTAAGCCAGAAATTCGCGCAGCTTTAACAAATAGACGCTACTTTGTCTTAAGGGAAAGTCGAAGGATATTTATATCAGCAGCATCAACAACAACTTAAATAACAGCAACATGGAAACGGATATTACATTTAACCAACACCAACATGAGGAAATGTTGCCGGGTGCTGAGGAGGAAGCTGAATTTGGTAAGTTGCCAACTCATGGGTATCTCATTTCTCAATCTCATATAGTTTTTTCTCATCTCTCTTTTGGAAGAGAACTAATAGTCTGTTGATACATCATCATCATTGTCAAGTTTATTTGTTTGTCCTTTATTTTCTTTTGATATTTTGATCTATGTCCGTCAGTTGGTAATTATATAAGTATTTATAACATTGTCGAATCTGATGCTTGTTTTGATAGGTCAGCTGATAATGAGTACTGAAGAAAAAGGTCAAACAAATTCATGTTGTTGAGGTTTCACTTAATATTTTTGTTGCTATAGCGATTATTTTTGGCAGCTGTCAATCAATCAGGATGCAAACAGGATGCAAAAGAAATTTAGTTTGTTCTCGAATTTTATCGGTATTTTTGCATTTCCTATTACGATAATAAGTAAAAAGTAGAGATTCAAAACTTAAATATTTCAATAACTTAAATATTGAAAACAAAATCAAGAAAAAAAGATAATTTTCTTAACGAAATTATTTAAATATGAATGCAGAATGAATTAAGAGGGCAAACCATGATCATGATGATATTCCGCATGAAAATTGGCTTAGTTTTGCAAAGTTATGACAGTTAGAAGTGAAGCCTCTGACCTAACAACTTTACAAGTCAATATTTTTGTTCAATTAGACCTGATTGTTTACAAGAAATTTAATCGTCTCAGAAGCAATTTTAAAGTGTTGCTTTATACTAATTACGATATTAGAAGTTGATTAAAAGTGAAAACTTAAGATTTAAAAATTTGAATTTTCAAAATATCAAAGGGGGGACCCTTACCATCAAAATCAACCATGGCTAGAATAATCGAAAAATAAAAAATTGTTCTAAATGAACAAAATTTAAATGCAGAATGAATTTAAAGGCCAAACCATGATCAAAATGACATTCTGTTTGAAAATCGGTTCAGTTTTGACAAAGTTATGAAAGTTTGAAGTTGGTCGCACCCTTGACCAAACAACTTTTCAAGTCAAAATTTTTGTCAAATTTGCCATGATTTTTTACAGAAAAATGAAAGGTCTCAGAATCAAATTTAAAGTGTTGTTTTATACTAATTATGATATAAGAAGTTGATTAAAAGTGAAAACTTGAGATTTAAAATTTTGAATTTTCAAAATATCAAAGGGGGGACCCTTACCATCAAAATCAACCATGGCTAGAATAATCGAAAAATAAAAAATTGTTCTAAATTAACAAAATTTAAATGCAGAATGAATTTAAAGGCCAAACCATGATCAAAATGACATTCTGTTTGAAAATCGGTTCAGTTTTGACAAGGTTATGAAAGTTTGAAGTTGGTCGCACCCTTGACCAAACAACTTTTCAAGTCAAAATTTTTGTAAAATTTGCCATGATTTTTACAGAAAAATGAAAGGTCTCAGAATCAATTTTAAAGTGTTGTTTTATACTAATTATGATATAAGGAGTTGATTAAAAGTGAAAACTTGAGATTTAAAATTTTGAATTTTCAAAATATCAAAGGGGGGACCCTTACCATCAAAACCAAATTTTAGCAAAAAATATTTTTTTTTAAGAAATCAATAAAATTTAAATGCAGAATAAATTAAGAGAACAAATCATGATCAAAATGGCATTCCGTTTCAAAATCGGTTCAGTTTTGACAAAGTTATGAAAGTTTGAAGTTGGTCGCACCCTTGACCAAACAACTTTTCAAGTCAAAATTTTTGTAACATTTGCCATGATTTTTTTCAGAAAAATTAAAGGTCTCAGAATCAAGTTTAAAGTGTTGTTTTATACTAACTATGATATAAGGAGTTGATTAAAAGTAAAAACTTGAGATTTAAAATTTTGAATTTTCAAAATATCAAAGGGGGGACCCTTACCATCAAAATCAACCATGGCTAGAATAATCGAAAAATAAAAAATTGTTCTAAATTAACAAAATTTAAATGCAGAATGAATTTAAAGGCCAAACCATGATCAAAATGACATTCTGTTTGAAAATCGGTTCAGTTTTGACAAGGTTATGAAAGTTTGAAGTTGGTCGCACCCTTGACCAAACAACTTTTCAAGTCAAAATTTTTGTAACATTTGCCATGATTTTTACAGAAAAATGAAAGGTCTCAGAATCAATTTTAAAGTGTTGTTTTATACTAATTATGATATAAGGAGTTGATTAAAAGTGAAAACTTGAGATTTAAAATTTTGAATTTTCAAAATATCAAAGGGGGGACCCTTACCATCAAAATCAACCATGGCTAGAATAATCGAAAAATAAAAAATTGTTCTAAATGAACAAAATTTAAATGCAGAATGAATTTAAAGGCCAAACCATGATCAAAATGACATTCTGTTTGAAAATCGGTTCAGTTTTGACAAAGTTATGAAAGTTTGAAGTTGGTCGCACCCTTGACCAAACAACTTTTCAAGTCAAAATTTTTGTCAAATTTGCCATGATTTTTTACAGAAAAATGAAAGGTCTCAGAATCAAATTTAAAGTGTTGTTTTATACTAATTATGATATAAGAAGTTGATTAAAAGTGAAAACTTGAGATTTAAAATTTTGAATTTTCAAAATATCAAAGGGGGGACCCTTACCATCAAAATCAACCATGGCTAGAATAATCGAAAAATAAAAAATTGTTCTAAATTAACAAAATTTAAATGCAGAATGAATTTAAAGGCCAAACCATGATCAAAATGACATTCTGTTTGAAAATCGGTTCAGTTTTGACAAGGTTATGAAAGTTTGAAGTTGGTCGCACCCTTGACCAAACAACTTTTCAAGTCAAAATTTTTGTAAAATTTGCCATGATTTTTACAGAAAAATGAAAGGTCTCAGAATCAATTTTAAAGTGTTGTTTTATACTAATTATGATATAAGGAGTTGATTAAAAGTGAAAACTTGAGATTTAAAATTTTGAATTTTCAAAATATCAAAGGGGGGACCCTTACCATCAAAACCAAATTTTAGCAAAAAATAATTTTTTTTAAGAAATCAATAAAATTTAAATGCAGAATGAATTAAGAGAACAAATCATGATTAAAATGGCATTCCGTTTCAAAATCGGTTCAGTTTTGACAAAGTTATGAAAGTTTGAAGTTGGTCGCACCCTTGACCAAACAACTTTTCAAGTCAAAATTTTTGTCAGATTTGCCATGATTTTTTACAGAAAAATGAAAGGTCTCAGAATCAATTTTAAAGTGTTGTTTTATACTAATTATGATATAAGGAGTTGATTAAAAGTGAAAACTTGAGATTTAAAATTTTGAATTTTCAAAATATCAAAGGGGGGACCCTTACCATCAAAATCAACCATGGCTAGAATAATCGAAAAATAAAAAATTGTTCTAAATGAACAAAATTCAGAATGAATTTAAAGGCCAAACCATGATCAAAATGACATTCTGTTTGAGCAAATTTATAAGTAAAATAAATATATTTCTTAATTTTGACATAGCATTTTTTAAGAGATTGATTCTTAAAAAAGCATTTATTTAGGCTCAGATATCAATAAAATAAACTTAAGAGAAGTTTCTAGCGCAAGATTTCGAGATTCATTTAAATAATTTGAAATTCAAAAGCCTTCAGCTATTCCATAACTTGACTTCAACTGACACTAATGTCAGACTTAACTGCCAACTGTCTGCTGATTTTAATCAGAGTCCTGTCACTTTGAGAGCGTCGCTAAATTATTTGAATTATTATGCCCGCTTTTTTTTTGCCATTTTCAATAAATAATCGCTTGCCATTTTCTTGACTTGTCTGGATTCTAGAACGTCTTTACGCTGCGCCCGCGGAAATTATCGCACTGCTCTCCATTTTCTACGGTGGCATTAGCATTCTGGCTGTCATTGGCAACACCCTGGTGATTTGGGTGGTTGCAACCACGCGGCAAATGCGCACCGTTACCAACATGTATATTGCGAATCTGGCATTTGCGGATGTCATCATTGGACTGTTCAGCATACCGTTTCAGGTGAGCGACAACTGCAATACACTGATAAAAAAAAACACACATTTTTCCTACAGTAAAATATAAAATTATCATCTCAAAGTTTCTTCATTAAATATTAATTGTTTATTATTTCAAAATAAATATTAAGTGTTGTTCTGAATTAAAATAAAATACAAATGAAATAATAATTAATTTTCAAATTAAATTGAAATTTCAGAGAATTAGTGTAATTTTCATATTTTATGCAATAAATATTAAAAAAATACTATGAATGAGCTTATTTTATTTATCTTTTGCTATCATTATTATTATTTTCTTAAATTTTTCATGATTGAGAGTAATATTTGTTTTCTACTACCTATAATATATTTAAAGTCTAGTTATTATTTAATAATTATTATAATATAATAAATTATAGTTTATTCTTTAGAATCAAAACAGAACTTGAATAAATCATACGAAAAATAATAAAATCGGAACTATTAAAATATTTATTATAATAAAACAAATTTTTAAATGTCTTACATTTAATACAAATTAGAAATACTATCAAAAAATTGATTTTAATGTTGTTTTGCTATTTATTTATACTTCGGAATGTGCATTGAATTTTTCTTTTAATTTATAGATTTAAATTATTTTTTTTTTACACACTCTAAAAAAATAATACAAGTTATTTTACAAATATTTAAAAATAGATAAACTAAAAAAGTTAATTTTATTTTTGTTAAGAAAATTGTTAAGCAAAAGTTAATCCTTTAAATCCAGTATACTCTACAAAAACAATATTTTTTATGAGTGTATTTTTATGTTTACTAATTATGCAAGTTCTGACCACTGTTTTTCCTACTCACAACACCGACATCTAATTAGCCATGGCTGAAAAAACATTTGTACTAAAGTATAACTGCAGTTATGCATGTATAAATGCTGTATGAATATTGTCAGGGCTTAGCATTAATTAAACATTGCGTATACGCAATGTATGAGCAGACAAAGGGTGTTAAATAAATGGAGTTTACCGATTTTTCGCCTGACTGTTAACACTTTGTGCACATAAATCAGTTGTAAATGGCATTAGCCCAGTTTCGATTTTTGGATATTGGTATTCCCTTTATGACACAACCGCAAACAAATCGACAAACAACGATTTCACTATAATCGAGCGTCAATTTAATTTCCGGCGCTTAAACACAACCCACACACACACACACACACACACACATTTTGCCGGATTAGAACTTTTGACAGTGTCTCCGTCATTAAATCCCAATTCCAATCCCTATCCCAATCCCAATCCCAGTAGCGCCGTCAACTGCAAAGGCTTCACGTTAATGGAGCTTTATATTTCAGTTGTCTATCGGGCCAAGTGCTAATGGGCTTAGTTACTTCGTGATGCCAGCACAAAAATGTGCTAAAAGCCAAATATGGTAATGCTTTATGAATTTCAATATTTCGAGCAACAATAAATAAAGTTTTTATGAGCAAAAAAAACTCGGAGCACCTTTCTCTTATAATCTATATATCTATTGATTGGTTTTGCATTTTCAAGTGGCAAATCTCAAATGTAGCAAACTGAATTTTAAATTGTTGTTGCCATTTACCATCGAGTGTCTGTGAATAATTGAAAAAGCTACACAAATTTCGTTGCCTTGATGTAAAATTTGCAATTGGAAACCAAATAAATAACATTTATATCAAGTAAGCAAAATAATAGAGAGAAAAACCAATAAAGTTCCTAAAAGCTTTGAAGTCAATTAAAGTTTACATTAGTATTTGTTTATTTGTGTATTTTTAGCATTTTAACGAGCAATTTTTAGATATTCATAGTTGGAAAATAGCTATGGATTGTATAAAATCATATATATTATTTTTTTAAATACTCATATTTACACAGAAAGTAGCCTTAAAAGCATTTAAAAGCTTTAATGTCAATTAAATTATTAGAACGTTTATAGTATAACTGATATCCTGTTTATCTCACAAGACTTATTTACTTAAGCTACTTCAGGAAAGAGACTTTGAAAGCACATTAATGCTTTAAAGTCAGTTAAATGAAAACAGATATATAAAACCTATATTTTCTGCAATTA
Source organism: Drosophila phalerata (assembly GCA_951394115.2). Lineage (NCBI taxonomy): Eukaryota > Metazoa > Arthropoda > Insecta > Diptera > Drosophilidae > Drosophila > Drosophila phalerata. Next base: position 39,193,352 of record OX596004.2, on the reverse strand, counting down.
AAGCTTTGTATTTGCTATAACTTCTAGATAAAAATAGCTTGAAAAGCACATTAAAGCTTCAAAGAGTCAGTCATTGGCATTGAAATATTTAAACCATTATAATAAGTCAAACTTAAAAGTCATTTAAGCTTATTTGTCTAGACAGTGAGAAACTTTGAAAGCTCATGAAAGCTTTAATTACACATAAATTTAAGCTGTCTTCAATCTGGCTTAAGTAATTTAAGCTGACAACAAAGAACTGCAAGCTTTAAAGCTATTTATGGAATTAACTATGCTTCAAGCTAAATACAAACTAATTTTCCGTAAATAATTAAGCAATATGTCTAGACAGAAACTACTTTGGCAGCCTAAGAAACTTGGAAGTTCATTTATATTGTCTTTCGTTAATCAGCTGCGACTTCAAGCTGCATCTGGCTTAAATTAATGATAAACTATACTATAAATAATGTCAAAATTCGTAGAACTTTGCTCTGTTTATTCCTACAAGTACAGAAGTCACACACTCGTAGCATAATAAATATTCATTAAGTTGACAATTAAATAACATTCAGCTGTCACAGCGAATTGTCAGTGTTATCAATAGACAAGTGAGTGTTCTGTAATTTGCACTAATTGTTTGGGGTTTCCCCCGCCCCCCTCGGAAACAACGCCTCTGAATAACATGCTTAGTATATGTGGATGCCACATGAACTCGACTCGATTCTCTGAATATGAAATAGCACATAATGCGCACTTAAACTCTATCTGCAAATGCAAAACCCACACTCACATATGTACAATATTCACATGTATTCACACTCACACATTCACACAAATCACAGATGTTGGAACAGAACCCACGCAGTCACCAATCGCATATATGTATATGGCGAATAGTTTTGGCAATTTATGCTCGACAAAATGCCTAGAGGGAGGGGAAGTTAGGGGTGTAGAGAGGAGAGAAAGCAGAAATGTCCTGAAAGTCCTGCACGCCTATTGTTTTCACTGTAAATGTTATTTGATCTGCGGTCCGGCATTTTACGCGTTTTAATAGGGGACAACTGTGCACAGATTTTGTGCAGTGTTGTCAGAAATTCAAAAGCAAAATAAATAAAAAGCTTAACATCAGTCAAAAGTGCTGCACTAAAATTTTTTAAAAATATTTTAAACGGATTTCACGTATTTCCTTATTTAAAATTTAGAGTAAAATTTTAACTAGAATTTAAAGCAACACATTTAACTTCGTTCAATATTTTATAAAATAATAAATTTATTTGTTTAACTTCAACTCGATAATAAATAAATAAAAAAAATATTATACAAAATTAAAATTTTGAGAACCAAAATCAATTAATTACTTTTGATGAAGAGAATATTTACGCACAAGTATTTACAATTTTTCTGGCAATCTTAAAAAAAGTCAAATAATTTCTTAAAATAATTTAGATATCTAGTTTTCATGTTTGTTTCATTTTACTAGCTATCGATTTTAAACTATCTATTAAAAAGCTAAAACGGCAACACTGATTTTGCTGCGAATTTTCGATTTATCTAATTTTTTTCCCCAAATTTTGTTTTTTCGCCCATTTTCAGTTTCAGGCCGCATTGCTGCAAAGTTGGAATCTGCCGTTTTTCATGTGCGGCTTTTGTCCCTTTGTCCAGGCACTGAGCGTAAATGTCTCCGTTTTTACGCTAACTGCAATTGCCATCGATAGACATCGGGCCATAATTAATCCATTGAGGTAAGCCCGACTAGCTGACGACTTAATAATGAGTTTGTCTCATTAAAATGGAATTATTCCTGTTAAACAGAGCACGTCCAACCAAGTTCATATCCAAGTTCATAATTGCTGGCATTTGGCTCTTGGCGCTCACTTTTGCCGTTCCCTTCCTGATTGCCTTTCGGGTGGAGGAAATAACCGACCGCATTCGAGGTAAGTCTACACTCAGCGAAAAAACTTGGCATAAATCAGCACTAATCAAAATTAAAAATTCCTAAAGATAAGTACATCTTTCTTAGAATTAAATTTCTTCAAAAGACAATTAAAAAATTAAATAAACATAAATGTTGCGTAATTCTAAAGAATCTTTTAATTTAATAAAATAATAAATTAATGTTATAGTTCAGCCACTTAAAAATATGTCTATTTTTTTTAGAGAAAAAATGGAAGCTGTATTTTTTTACCTTATATAAGAATGAACATTAGAGTGCATCAAATTGTATGTGCCAAAAAAAATGTTACAAATGGTACCCCATTTTCATAATCTACGGTCAATTCTAAGATGTTTTCACCAAGAAACCATAGTTCTAAAATTAATTCCTAGTCCCTGCTTTTTGAGTTGAAAAACGTGTTTTTTGATATTTTTATCCTGAATTATTACCATATCTTGAGTATTTTTTTTTGGAATCAAAACTCGTGTTAGAACCAGAACTTTCATATACAAAAACAAATTGTGCTTAAAACATAATTTTCGTACTTGCAAGGACTGAAAACTCAAAAATTTTCCACTAAAAAAGTGGGGACTAGGAATGGATTATAGAATTATGGTTTCATGGTAAAAACATCTTAGATAAGATTACGTAGACGTAGATTACGAATATGGGGTACCATTTTATCCAAAAAAATCGATACACCCTAATGAACATGCTTTTCTTCAAGTGTACTTTCAACAGATAGCTTACTTTAATTTGTGATTCCCTTGAAAATGTCTTTACAGAAAATGATGTGTACTTTAATTTGACTCGACCTTTTTGCATGAACAAAAACCTATCGGATGAGCAGTTGAAGGCTTATCGATATGCCCTGGTCTTTGTGCAGTATCTGGTGCCATTTTGTGTGATTAGCTTTGTCTATATCCAAATGGCCGTCAGATTGTGGGGAACTCGAGCACCAGGAAATGCTCAGGATTCGCGAGATATAACGCTGCTCAAGAACAAGAAGAAGGTACGTTTTTAAAAGTTATAAATAATGTTTGAAATTTAACTTTAATAAAGATTAAAATTTTGTAATTAAAGGGAAATTTTATATAATTGTTTTCATCCTTTTCTTGATTTTATTATTAAAAAATTTCCATTTTTTTGCAGGTCATTAAAATGCTAATTATAGTTGTGGTTATCTTTGGACTCTGTTGGCTGCCATTGCAACTATATAATATTCTTCATGTCACGATACCGGAAGTGAATGACTATCGATTTATTAGCATTATTTGGTTCTGCTGCGATTGGTTGGCCATGAGCAACAGTTGCTATAATCCCTTCATTTATGGCATCTACAATGTGAGTATATTTAATCTTTAAATTTGTTTAAATATGCTTCTCAATGATCCGGATCAGTCAAGTGCAAGTACAGTGAAGATTCGTAGCAAACTTCTCAGAGAATTGTGACAAAAAAGTTTGTAATCAACTTATTTAAATTTATCTAAGCTTTTAATTTATAATAAATTAAGTTTATAAAATAATGCATTTAAGTAAAAATACATTAAAATCTAAATATATATTTTTTTTAAATTTTGATATACAAATATTTTTATTATACAAATTTTATAAAATTTATTCTTTATTAAATTTTTCCCACACACTTAAAAAAATTTAAGCGATTTTTATAATTTTGGTCACTGTAAGCATTTTGGCATGTGCATTAAAATTTTATATAAACTGACTTTTTTTAGTTTATATATATAGAAAAATCTTAATGGTAAAAACTGAATGAATTTTGTATAAAAGTAAATAAAGTAAATCCTAATTTGCTTCTATAGATCCTTACATAATAGTAACTATTTAATTTTTAAATAAAAAAAAAATTGTTTGTTGTTTAAAGTTTATATATTCAAAATTAAATTCGTAACATTCCTTGTTTCTGTCAGTATTAATATAAATTTGCTTCTATAGACTCTTACATATTAGAAACCATTTAATTTTTAAATTAATAATAAAAATAATTTTTAGTTTAAAGTATATATATTTAAAATTAAATTCGTAACATTCCCTGTTTCTGTCAATTATTAGCTTAAAATCGCAGACAAATTCCGAGAATAATATTATAAATAGCATTCAGCATTTAATAGACTTTTGTTCCCACTCGAGTTAATTAAAAGCACGTGCCACTGTTGCCAATAATAAACACCTACAGCATATCCTGTCAAACACATATAAATCCTATCCGGACCCCAAACCACACAGGATTAAAACAACAATCCGCAAATCGCTGGCATAAAAGGCCCAAATATTTTGCGTTCACTTTGAGAAATGGAAATTCCCCCATTGAAATCGATAAATATCGACAGGCAAAAACACAAACACAAGACACAAAAGGCACGTAAAGTTTTTGTAAGTCCACCCACAAAATGCAGACAAAGGAAACAGTCTCTTCTTCTTCTTTTTTATATTTTCTACTCCTCCTCTCTCTCACTATCTCTGTCTTTCTCTTTACACGTGTGGGCGACAGTTGCCAATAAATAGAATATATATATTTTGAGACAAAAAAAGTTTGTCGACAAATATTTTGGTTTACGACCAACTCTCGAGGAGAGGGAAAACAACTTAGGGGAATAGAAGGGCCAAGTTGCCAAGTGTTGGCAATTAGGAAGTTTCGGCCAGGGGGAAACTGGGGAGTTCAAATTGATAGACCCAAGTGACAGATGGCACAATAAGTAGTAAAATCACGAGGCTCAACATTCATTAGCAAGTTTTGCTGCCAAAGGAATCTGTTTTTCCATTTTGTATTTGTATCTATTGAGTGCAGAGGTGGAGCCACTAATAGAGTGCATTAACTTGGTCAAGAGCTTGGCAACGGCTTTACATAAGAACTTTTAATAGGGACACAGGACACAGGACTCAGGACACAGAAGCTTTTCGATTGGGATTACAAATTAGCGTGGGAATACATTGTAAATATTTACTTCACAAATAGTTTAATTTATTTTCTAAATTTTTGCTTTTCTTACTTCGAAATTCGAAATTCTTGAATGAAAAAGATTTTGATGCAAAATTAAATTAACGGTCAAATAATGATATTCCGCATAAAAATCGGTTTAGTTTTAGCAAAGTTATGACAGTTTGAAGTTTTTGAAGAAGTGTCAAAGGAAGTCTAGGGAAAGTACGGATAATATAGACAGTGAAAGGAGAAAAAATCGAATTTTTTAAATAAATAATATTTTGATGCAGAACTAAATTCGAGGCCAAATAATGATTAAGGAGACATTTCGCATGAAAATCGGTTAAGATTTGCCAAAGTTATAAGAGATTGAAGTTCAAGTAACTGTAAAACATGAAATATACGAAAAGTTTTCTTTAAGGGTAATCTATGCAATTTTACCATGATCTTAAGATTTAGGATTTCTATTATTTTTCTCAGGAAATAATCATTATTATTGTGCAGAAAAAAAATAAAACTCATGAATAATCATTATTCTGTAAGCTTTATTTTATTCAATTAAAAATAATGATTATTACTGAGCTTTATTTTTTTGCTCAACAGAAATCATAAGTTAAATAATAAAATTCACAGAATAATGATTATTTTTGAGTTTTATAATACAAAATTTTAATGATAACAGTCCCTGATATTTTTATTCTTAACTTTTGTGCAGTTCAAAGAGCATTCAGTTGTCGTTTAAGTTCAATTCTATTGAGATATTTTCATTAGACAGCAGGATAAAATATTCTTAATATTTGTATTCTTAACTTTTGTGCTGTTCAAAGAGCATTGAGTTGTCATTAAAGTTCAATACCATTGAGATATTTTCATTAGACAGCCGGATAAAAGTTAAATTTGAGTGACATTTTTGTATTTGCTTACTCAAGTATTTTTTTGGATTTATTTTTATTTCCTTTTTGGCAGGAGAAGTTCAAGCGTGAGTTCAACAAACGATTTGCGGCCTGTTTCTGCAAGTTCCATACGACGCTGGAGCAGCACGAGAGAACCTTATCGATGCACACCCGAGCGAGTTCCATACGATCCACATATGCGAATTCATCGATGAGAATACGCAGCAATTTCTTTGGAAATGGCAGCAAAGGCGGCGGATTGCATATGAATCGAAATGGGAATGGGAGCGGGAATGGAAATACCAATCTAAACGGACATGTTTTGGCCAATAGCAGCTACAACAACAATGGACATCAAAGTGTGGTAACATTTGCCAGCGGTGGTAATAATACAATGCCACCATGGAGACGCAATAATTTCAAACCGCTGCATCCCGATGTTGTTGAATGTGAGGATGATTTGGCATTGATGGAACTACCCTCGACAAGTGAGGAGCATCCCTCGAGTATTGGCGGTGCGGGGGTGCAGTTATCATTGCTCAAAGCGGAATCGCGAGAAAGTTCGAGCTGTATTTGTGAACAGGAATTTGGCAGTCGCATGGAATGTGATGGAACTTGCATACTCAGTGAAGTATCTCGTGTGCAACAACCAACAACAACAGCCACAACAACGGCAACAACAACACAACTAATCAGGGGTGGGAGTGGCAAGCCGAAGGGCGAAACATTATGGCAGCCACTGTAAAGTTGAGCCAAGTACACTGATAAAAACCATCGGTTCCTATCATCAAAAATGTTGGCCTAAGAAAATTTTTAGTTTTTCAAAAAATAGTGTTGAAAAACATCGATAAATCGATAAATTGATTTTTAAAAAGTCAAAATTAGATACATCGATGTTTTAACATCACTGTGTCTTATAAATATATATGTATAATACTTAGTCACGAAAGTATTTTAACAAAATCAAAAATTTTACAAAGTATTCTTAAAAAAAAATTTTTTTATTTTTTTAAATAATAAAAATTACAAAAAGAAAATTCGGTCAAATATTTAAAAATATAAAAATCGCCCATTAGGTATATTTTTGACAAAACACTAATGCACATTTTTCAAAACCATTGCATCTTTTAAAAATCAATTTATCGACGTTAATCGATGTTTTTTTATATCACTTAAATTAAGACAACTTTAAGAGAAAACAAATACACAAAAAAAAAAGCTCCTACAATCAAAATTTTTTTTTCTCTTCAATTAAAAATCTATTTACTCGATGCGTTTTCAAGAAAACTAATATTTTTCTCACAAATCTTAAATTTATTTACTTATAAAAAGTGCATTGAGAACAATCAAGTTTTATTTTATCAGTGTAAAAAAATTGGGCTTACAGTCTGTGATTTCGTAATAATAAATTGTGATTACAAATTGAGCAAATTGAATGATGCAAATGCTAATGCTAATACGAATGCTAATGATCGTTATAAGCTGGAATCAAGCGAATCCTTGTACAGTATTATTAATATATATATTCAAAAAGTAGTCAACTTTATGCATGTCGAATTATATTCTAGATTTAAAACAATTTTCCAACAATGAAAAAACCATCAACATTAAATAAAACAATAAATATTTAGTTTTATATATGTACATATAAGCATAAATAGGTGTAAACAAAAATTTCCACAGCAATTGCTAAATAAATAAACATAAATAGTTGTATTTTTTTTATGTTTGCTCCCAGCTAATTTCTCACTTTTCGCATTTGGCTTTAATTAAAAGGCACATGAAATCAATTAACTAGCATTAAACGTAAATTACGGAATTAGTAATTATGGAACAATACAAAAAATTCTATTTATATATATTTATGTTTATGTAAATTGTGTGTAAAAAGGCTAATTAATGTAATATAATAAACATTTCGATTCATTAAACACATCGAACAGAAAAACCAGCAATAAAATTGTTTACTTTTGTGCGTTATGAACTGTTAATTATAGCAGTCATAATTAAGTATTATTTTCGGTCATAAATAATACAATTAAGTTAAACATCATTTTATTTAAATTTAACTGCCCAGCGTAAGCTTTTTAGTATTGACAGCTTATTTATGGCAAGTCTTCAAACTTGACATTGAAATGAAAAGCTTTTCGATGAGTTGCCATAAGAAACTAAAATTTCTCAAGCTGTCAAAGCTCTTGTCGCCGCGTACTTAGCGCGGACGCAAACCGGAAGTTGAGCAAAGCTTAAGACGATGTTTTTTTTAAAGCTTTGAGTTTGCTTAAAACGTACAAAAGAAAATGTTAAAAGCTTTCATGCTTACAGGGTGTTTAATAGACTTGTTAAAGACATAGTTGAAATATTAAATGATTACCATAGTTTATTTTGAAGACAAAATATTTTAAAGATAGTAAATCGAAGATTTGTTTCAGAAAAACAATTCCTTATCTTTTATTAAAAGCGAAAATTATAATAATTATTTAAGTCTCATAGATTTTAATGTGTAAGATCTTAAACATCGCTTATTTTCTTAAATTATTCAAATTCCGGGAAGGATAAATTATTATAAATTTAATTTGAACTTTACTTGAACTTTGAAGTCAAAACTTCGATTAACATTTTTCTTATCTGCTGAACAAATAAGGTGTCTAAATTTTAAATTTGGTGCTTCTAGCTCTTAGCATCCTCAAAAAATTTAATAACAATTTTTAATTTCTAGTTTTGCTTTTATATTTTATAAAGGATATTTGTATTATTTATAGAGTTTTTAATTACAATGATATCAATTCATACATGATTCTTTAAACAGTTTCGTACAATTTTTCTCCAGGCTTGGGACTTTCATTGTACAGACAGGTAATGTAATTATTCCAGTTCGTATCATATCTTTGAAGTAATATGCCGCAGCCAACATATCTAACTTTGTCATTGATCATATTTGCTAAAGTATATTCGCCATGTGATGCATTTGATGGGAAACTAGATACGAACGTAGAGTCCACTTGCTGTAGTGAACAAAATCCAAAAAGCGTTAATGCCTCCGTTATAAGAGCTTCCGGAAATATACGCTTAGGGTCTGTACGCTTATAAGAACTCTTGGCCACGTTTAAGAAACGAGGCGTATTCACACATTGACTGGCTTCGATATCATTACAAAAGTTTGTAACACGCATCGCCAGAATGGAGAGCTCATGATCCCACTGTACCTTGGGAAAGGGTTTGGCTGTTGGTAAATCTCCCAAGTACGGATCCACAGGTGTGACCGGTTGGGTTCTAGTTAAAAGACGGCGCAGCCAATTATGATAATCAATGATTAGGTTTTTTAGACGATCCATGTTAACGCCTTCACGTGGTTTCTTACATTGTGGTCCCCACTTGATTGTAGTTTATATGAAATTAACGGATTTGATTGGAAAACATTATTTCTTTCACTTACAAACGGATTATCACAAGCAATGTGGTTCACACCCGGCGGACAGAGACCTTTACGGCAATAATCCTCCGGTGGTTTTGGTGTACGCAATTCGATCCATGTTTCCCTTGTTAATTATTATCTAATTGGCGTTACAAATTACTAATTTGCTACGGGAAATAGTTTGAGTTCTCTTAATAATAATACAATGTTTGCTTTATCACTTGAACTATCGAATCTATTGGTCTGTATAATTGCGTCGATCTTTGGAATAAAATGTGGTAAAGACTCCAAATTTTGATTTTTTATATAATTAATTAGGTTCTCTGAGGTATATATATTTTTTTTTATTAAAAGAATAATATAATTTATTTACTAAAATGATTAACAATTAATACAAAAAAAATAAATATTAACAATAATTATTTTTTAAAATGATTAACAATTAATATTTAAAGGAAATGGTAATAATTATTATTTTTCAATTTGCATCCAAGAACATGTAGGATATTAAATTAACAAAGTTTCTAAAGTTTATTAAAATAAAATAATAAAAATGCTTAAATATTTCTGTAAATCTAAATATTCAAAAATATTGATATATCAAAAACTTGTATTTTTAGTTTTTTAAAAGTAAATAATTATTTTTTTATTAATTTTAATAAACGTTTGCTTGCAAATTAAATATGATTTAATACTTTAAGAGTTTTTATTTAAAGTTTGCCTGTGATATGATCAAACTGAGCTTATTATTTAATTTTAATTAACTTGAAATTACTAGCTATGTATAGTGTTTTTTTCTGATATCAAATTAAAATTTCTGCTTTGACAATTTCTTTTTAAAGTTGGCGTGTGATATGATTAAACTGAGCTAATAGCAGGACAAACAAAGCGGAACATCCTGGTTGACAAACACTAACAAAATATGACAACAACAACAACAATCGGGGGAACAACAACAACATAGAACCCTGTAAAGAGTGTCACGCAATAGTTGGTCGGCATATGTGCGGCTCTTGCTGCTTTCTTTTATGCCACATGCAATCAAACAACATATGCTGCACTCTGACTAACACACACACGCACACTCATACACACACACACAGACACACATAAACATACACATACACATACCCTGTTAGATACACAGTGCAAAACACGCAATGAACTGACTGACTGGACATGCACATGAACATGCGACATGTTCCATGGTAGACACACACATACACACACACACACACACACACACACACACACACACACACACACACAGAGAGACAGTGTCGGGAATATTTTCAAATAGATGGACACTTGGTTGCCTGAACAGACATATGAGAACGCCACTGTTCAAGTGATAGACTGTTAAAAGCCCAGTACTCGTATCTTCGCACAAATAAATAAATATAATAGAATATATAAACAAAAAGTAAAAAAATATTAGTTATATAAGTAAAATATTAATATAACAAGTGGGTGGCCCTGAGGCCAGGTACTCTGTGCTAAAAGTTGATTTTCGACCGATTGTTCCAATGGCAGCTATATGATATGGTCTGATCTGAATCAAAATTGGCCAGGATATATAACACCAACTTAAATGCATATTCTATCAGTTTGGTAAAGATATCTAAAAAAAAATGACTTTTTCATACTAAAACTTGTTTTTCGACCGGGTGTCTCTATGGTAGCTATGTTATATAGTAGGCCGATTTAATATACCAGCTGAGATGTATATTGTGTCAGATTGGTAGAACCAAGAAGTTTTTGATACTAAAACTTAATTTTCGACATATCGTTCCTATGGCAGCTATATGGTATAGAGGTCTGATCCAAAAATATAAACAAACTTGATCTGCCTATGGTAGCCAGGTAACTATATACAAAGTTTCAAGTCTCTATATATATACAAAGTTTCAAGTCTCTAGCTCTTCTAGTCTCTGAGATCGACGCGTTCAAACAGACGGACAGGCAGACAGACGGACTGACAGACAGACGAACAGACAGACGAAAAGACAGATGAACAGACAGGCCAACAGACAGACGGAAATGGCTTCATCACGCGGCTGTTGATCCTGATCAAGAATATATACTTTGTGGGGTCTGCCTGTATTAAATAAAGAATATCGAAGTAGATCTCAATTATTTTTCTGGTTATTTACCGATCGAGATGAAATTATCAGCATGCATTCGCAAGATAGCAAAAGTGTTGTGTATTAAATTTCAAGACTATAGCTTTAATATTTCTCTTATTATAAAATATTTCGGGATATAGGGATTTGTGTCGAAATTCTAAAATAAACTCATTTTGAGTGCACAACAAAGGAGTATTGTCCTCATATTTGGTTACCCTAACTTATATAGTATCAGAAATTTAGGTGTTTGAACAGTCACTGCCACACACTTATAATCTTTTCAAACCTGATAATTACTGGGCTAAACAGCGTTGTGTTCAGTGACAGCAGGGAGAAGTGGCACAAGGCACATTGGCTGTTGATAATTGAATAATTAACAATGTTTAAAATGGCTGGCGAGAGGCGTCTAACGATATGGGAGATAGACAGAGAGTGAGAGAGAGTAGCACTAATAGAGGGAGATAGAAGTTAGGTTAGCAGAGACTAACAAGGGTGGACAAAGTGCGTGTGTGTGTGTGTGTGTGTGTGTGTGACTGCAGTACAGGTCATCAGGTCAAATGAAACCGCAATGTCAGCGCAAGACCTCAACAGGCGCACAAACCATTTAGTTGAATAACTCATCAAGTACACCACTTACACACACACACACACACACACACACACACACATGTGTACACACTCTCAAATACACACTTATGTGTATATGAAATAATTGGGTTAGAATTTTCTTTAAATAATTGACAATTCGTTGGGAAAATCTTTATGCCAGGTGGATTGTCATTTATTGATTGACTTTGTGCTATATATCAACCCTATATTATTTGTAACAATTAGAAATATATAGAACTTAAAAGAACTTTCAATGTGTGTCGTGCTTTACAGGCGAACGGTTCGGTTTTATTTATTGAGGGCAAACATGCAGGAAATTAACGACAATAAAGGTGTGTATAAAGCGATTGGAGATATAGATTAAAGATATAAATTGACATTCGTTAAACTACATTAAAGTGTGTAAGTTATTAAAGAGTTAAACAAATTTAATTTATAAATAGTTAGGATAGGTAGATTTTTGAAATAATTCAAATGGAAATTTTGAATACAATGATGAAATTAGATGGCCGAAATAATTAGTTGACTAGGAATAAAGTTACAAAATCTTAAATAGCTAGGTTTCAACAAAAATAAGAGTTATATTTTAAGTGTAAGGTCACGTTTCTTTTAAGAGAAAATTACGTAGGGAACTTAAAAATAAAATAAAATGTTAAAGAAATATTTTGTAGAATTACTAGAACTTTGCAACCATCAAAAATAGATTAAAGCATTCTTCAAACCACATTTCCTAAAGAAGTTATATAAGTTTTTTAAGATTGAGACATTCTACACATCATGAAGAGATTAAAAAAAAGTATTCTATATTGAAAAAATGTAAGAAAAAACGCTTTCTAAACACTGCTAAATTAAAAAAAGAATAATAAAAATGTTTATGTTTAAAATTCCTATCATCAAAAGAATTTGATGTTTTTCAGAAGAAATAAAATATTATGTGGAGAGATTTTTTACAGATTAGATTTTTGGCTTTTTTGAAATACCTAGATTTCGACTTATTGATCTCAAATACAAATGGTTTTGAAAACTTTAAAATTTTTTTCATTATTCTCTGCTCATACTCTGTTTTTCCAAACCGTGTTTAACATATTGAGTACTCGTTACCCACCCTATCGATAGGTTCTCGCAAGGCATTCTCATCGACAAGCTCCTCGCGACGCAGCAGCAACAACAGCAACAATAACAACACGGAATACCTCGAGGCAAACACAATGAGCAATGGCAATGGAAATGTTGTAGTTGATGCAGTTGAAAATGGAATTGGAAATGTAGATGGAGTTCAAGTTGGAGTTGGAGTTGAAATTGGAGTTGGAGTTGGGGCAACAGCAAGTTGCATGCCCGTTACGGATTTCTATAGTAATGCCACGGTACTCATTACCGGCGGCACGGGTTTTGTGGGCAAAGTGCTAACCGAGAAATTGTTGCGGGCCTTTGGTTTGCGTAAAATTTACATGCTGATACGCAGCAAGGACAATATGAGCGTGCAGGAGCGATTGCAGGGATTCTTCAATGAGTCGGTAAGTCAATAGCAACTGGGGAAATGAGTTCTTGCCGTGCGTGTGTGTGTGTGTGTGTGTGTGTGTGTGTGTGTGTGTGTGTGTGTGTGTGACGAAGGAAAATGTAAAAGAAGGTGCTTCGTTTGCCTGTCAATCGTCTCCTGCCGGGCAGGGAACAATGCAAACTCAACGCTAGCTGTTGGCATTGTTGATATATACCCTGTAATATTTAACTATCTGTAGAAAGTATGCACCTAGACAGGCTTCAATATTAAAGTAGTCATCAAAGTTTATATTTCATTCTATTTTTAACCAATCGTTTCACATATTGTGCCTTTAAGCATTTTCCATATTATTGTGTCATTATCATTAAAAAAAATCTGATAATAATTAAATAATAATAATATAATATTTGAGATTTTTTTGTTTTTAGATGTTAATTAAATTTCAAACATAATTAAAGAGTATTTTTTTAAGGTGGTGCATTGAAAAAAAATATGACTTTGAAAAGAAAGTCCTAGTATTTTTTAAATACTAAAGCATTTTTAATCAAGCATATGGGGAAAAAAATAAGTTAAGTACCAAAAAGCTTAAAATACAATAAAACTTTAGAATTTTAGGATATTTGACTTTGAAATAAAAATAATAATATTTTCTAAATACTAAAGCATTTTGAATCAAGCCCGAATGCATAAGGAAAAGTTAAGTTAAGTTAAGTACCAAAAATACTTAAAAATTGAATAAAACTTTCAGAATTTTACAATATTTAAAATTCCTTTCATAATTTCTCAGTCCTACAGTAAACTTAAAAAAAAACTACTTTAACTTCGGAGGAATTTAGTTCTAATTACAGGGTATCTCTCAAGTTGTTTTTACATGCACATATAATATTAATATTTTAGAATTTTTTAAATACCAAATATTATTTTTTTTTTTTTAGAATTTTAGTAAGCTTAAAAAGAAACTATTTGAATTTTATGAGAATGTGTTTTTCTGAATCTGTTTTATGGCTAAGGCATGAAAATAGCAAAGGAAGCACCTATAATTCGGAATATTTTTGTATTTTTTTTATACAATAAATATAAAATATATATAATTTTTTTGTATGAAACTTTTTGAGATTTTAAAAAGATTTTAGTATAAACTTAGTTCCGTTTAAAGGGCATTTTAAAGTATATATTTTGTATTCAACAGATATTCAATACAATGCGCGTGGAGTGCCCGGAGCTGTTGGAGAAGGTGCATCCGATACGCGCTGATTACAGTGCCATCGACCTGGACATCGATGCCGGCGACCGTGCAATGCTCTTGTCTGAGGTCCAAGTGAGTAGCTCCCTCTCTTTCATTTACACTATCTCGCTCTCTTTCATTTCGTGTCTATCTCTGTTGAGAACAGCTGGAGAGGATCTCGTGTATTGCATTTTGTTGTCTGCTTGTTGGCAATTCAATCAATGGACTTTTGTGTGAAACTTCACTTTGCTCTCACTGTATTCTATATGTTTGCCTATCTGTTTGAATGAGTCGCTTCCCATGTCCTGCTCTCAGTCTATCTCTTTGACTGTCTCTCTATCTATCGGACTATCTGACTGGCTGTCCGTTCGTCCGTCTGTCTGTTTGTCTGTTTGTGCATTACGTTACGTTACAGTGCCTGGCAAAAGCAGGCGCCTTGTTTACGACAACAGCATGCAGTCGTCGCTTTATTTCCTTTTTATGATTTTTTCTCCGCATACCACAAAACAAAAAAAAATACCAAAATGGAATAAAATAAAATAAAGCAAAGGCACAAAAATATACATATATTTTCTACTTTTGAACAAAAATTGAAAACCAGCACGTAGAACTGTGAAAATGTATTCCTACTTCTGCTACATAGGATTCAACTGAAGCGTCAGCTTCTCTCCTTCTCCTGGTTATAAAAAACAATATATAAATAAATGAAAATTCCTGTGCATGCTTCAAGTGTTTGGCGTGCGCGAGCCATTGTCCTGCCAGGCGCATCCGCTTTGCTGTTTTAGTTCCTTTTTATACCCTGCACCCATTGAAAGTGTCCAAGAAGGGGTGTGATCAATTTATGATATGATATCTAATAGCTTAAAGAGGATACTTTGTTTGAATTGTTAAAAAATAAGTTGAAATTTGTCCTTGAAAACTATGCACTGATAAAAATCTTTTGAAATTAAAATTTTT
The DNA here is from genome assembly GCA_951394115.2 of Drosophila phalerata. Classification (NCBI taxonomy): domain Eukaryota; kingdom Metazoa; phylum Arthropoda; class Insecta; order Diptera; family Drosophilidae; genus Drosophila; species Drosophila phalerata. The sequence continues at coordinate 39,177,779 of OX596004.2, read as the reverse complement.
GTCTTAAAAACTTCAATTTTATAAAAAAATAATAAATTAATAAAAATAAAATGTTATAATGTTGCTTAAATTTTTGTCCAAAATATTGTTTTAGACCCAAAAATTCGAAAAAAATGTTGGACTTTTAGACCACTTATTTATGTATTTTTATCTATATAAGAATATTATATTTTTTGTACTGACTTACTCATTCTTTGACTGACTGATTATTGTTTAAATTTTTGTCCAACAAATTGTTTTAGACACAAAAATTCTTAAGAATGTTTTGGTTTGTTAGACCACTTGTTTCTGTATTTTTATATATATGAAATATTTAGTACTGACTCACTTATTCACTGACTGACTGATCATTGGATAGCCCAAACCAGAAGACCTAGGAGGCTGACATTTTCACACATTTTTGTATCATAATTTTCAGATATTTGAAAGTTATTAAATTAAAATATTTTATTATTTTTGATGCATTTTCTATTAATCGGCTGACATTTTTTTGAGTTTACTCATATCTCAGAGTCATTTGCAGGGTATCTTTCAGTCCGCAGACTTGCCTTTTTTTCATGAGTGTGCTTTATATTTTTATTTTTTTGAAGTTTTAGCAAAACATTTTGCATACAAGTCACTCACTTGCATGTGGTGCAGTCGGCAGGATTCACTGCGCTTAGTCCTTGTACACTTTTAAAACTAAAATTGCTTTGTTGTCGATGTTCAATGCAGCAGTTGCATGTGTAGCCATGTCCTGTTTCCTCCTTTTATCCACATGTCCGCGTGTGTCTTCTTCTCCACCACGTCCCCTTCCTCTTCCTCGTCCTCTTCCACTTCCTTCTGCTGACTTTGAGGTTATCAGCAAACGCAGCCAGGACGAGGCGACACCAAATGCATCCTGCAATCGCTTCTGTTTTGCATGCACTTCTCGTGCATTTTGCATGTGCTTTTGTTGTTAAGCTGCAAGTTGTTGTTTTTGTTGTTGTTGTTGTTGGTATTCGTGCATTGTTGCTTGCCATTTTTTTGCAATTTTAATATGTATTACATATTCTAGTTTTTCGTTATATTTGCCTGGTTTTAGATCGTCTTCAACGTTGTCGCTTCGGTTAAATTCAATGAGAAACTGAGCGATGCTATCGACATTAATGTCCTGGGAACAAAGAAGATTCTCGACTTGGCCATGCAAATGAAGCAGTTAAAGGTAAGAAATATCTTATTGACTTAATATTAATAATCACAGATTTTGAAAAGCTGTGAAAACTATCATTACTTTAATTTTAATCATAATTTGGTCTCTAAATTATTTCTTCATACAACAATTATTAACATTACAAATTTTTAATAACTTTATTCATTATTTGGTCTCTAAATTATTTCTGTATGCAAAAATTATTAACTTAAAAAAGTTTTAATTTTTGATTTTTATGGAAAACATCATGTATTTTTTTTTCAACATTTTAGATATCAAATTTACACTTTTAATCAACTTCTGAATCTTAAATTAGCCTAAAACAACACTTTAAATTTGATTTTTAAGAGCTTAATTTATCTATAAAAAAATCATCCAAAAGCTAACTACAAATTTGACTTGTAAAGTTGTTAGTCTACAGATTTTACAGACTTTTAACTTGCATAACTTTGTGAAAAATAATCAATAATTTAATTTTTTATTGATTATCATTTTGATCATTATTTTGTCTCAAAATTGATTGTGTATTAAAAAATTATTGACTTTAACAATTTTAAATTTTCGAATTTTTTCTAAAAACTTCCTTTACCCCCCCCTTTGACTTTTCGGGAAAATATTTTTTTCAAAATTTAAAAACTTGAGTTTTTACTTTTAATCAGCTCATGGTAGTCAAATTAGTATAAAGGGATACTTAAAATTTAATTCGGTAGGGTTGCATTTTTCTGTAAAAAAGCATGCTAAAACTGACAAAAAAATTTGACTTGTAAAGTTCTTAGTCCAAAGTCTTACCAGATTTCAAACTTGCATAACTTTGGCAAAAATAATCAGATTATTATTCGGAATGTCATTTTAATAACTATTAAGCCTTTAATTTTATTCTGCATCATATTTGGAAAAAAAAATTGTTGTCCTTCATGCAATATCTAAAATATTCTTTATTTTTTTTTTTTGATTGTGGTACCATTAACAGATTGTGCTTAAATATAGCATATCATTCTTGAGTAACCAAAATACATAATTCCCATGTCTGCATGTAAAATATTTGTGTATGAATTTTAATATTTACAGCACTCAGTAAGTGTGCGTATATTTATTTATTTTATTTTTAACGTAATGCTTTTTTCTGTTGTTGCATATTTTTACGGCCGCGTCGTGCAAACAATTTCAACACAATTCAATCAACATTGGACATGATGCCACGCCCCATGCTGACCATGCCGCCCACCGTCCATTTCAGTCATTCGTACACATTTCGACACTGTACTGCAACTGCAATCGCAAATTCATCAAGGAACAAGTGTACGAGAATGAAATTGGCTACGAAAAAATCATGCAGGTTGGTTGAACGAGCAAACTCAATGCGTGGGGCATTTAAAAGGGTGTACAAAAAGGGGTAAGAAAAAGGAGGAGAAAGAGTGAGGAGAAAGGGTACACAAACAGTACTCATGAATATTGTTATTATTTTATATGCATACGCAATGACTACCGCCTGATCAGATTGCCTTAACAATTTATTTAAATTAAAGAAGAAAAAAAAACAGCAATTGCAACATTGTTAACCCTCTACTGCCATACCATATTACCATAGAACCATTAAAGAAAAACATTTTTTCTATGCATAAATAAGTGTGTTTGGAATAAATTAATAAATATTTGAGCAATATTTTTTTTTTGGGTAAATAATTTTACAGCAAAAAGGATTTTGGTTTTTTAAGTTTTTAATTACAGTCAAATTATAAGTTTTTATAAAAGATTACTCTACTTTCTTTTAGACAAAAATTAGTCTTTAGCATAAAAAATTGTTTTTTGTTGTGAAAACTTCATTACAAAATTCATTCTACATCAAATTCATCAAAATTTATTTTGATTGACGAGAGACGCCTTAACAAAATACATAAAAACACGAAAAAAAGCTAAATTAGAATTATTTATAAATTTTTTTTTTAATAGAAAATAGTGCAAATATTATTACTAATAATAATTCACTTTGCTTAGTTATCATTTAAACTAAAATAAATTTCGTTAAAAATGAAAAGCCATATATGGCACTATATGCGTTAGAGGGTTAAATAAAAGAGATTGCACTTTTTTTCGTTCTTATAGATCTATCGCACCTTTGACGATGATACCCTGGAGAAGCTGCGTCATTGTCTAATTGGTGATATGCCCAATACCTATACCATGACAAAGAAATGTGCCGAAAATCTGGTCAATCATCGTGCTTTTCATTTGCCCGCTGGCATCTTTCGACCGCCCATTGGTAAGTTTACTGCCGAAGTCCTTGAGAAACAGAATAAGAGAGAGAGAGCGAGAGTAGAGAAAAATCAGGAGATTTGCTGTGGTCTTAAAGTTGACTTCACAAACTAATTGTCAGATAATTAGCCCCAAAATGCCCCTGGGCAGCTCGTAAGATTGCATACGAAAATGGTAAAAAAAAAATGTAAAAAAAAAAGGAAATTTGAAATTCGCCAGCTGCCTGGACGTGGACAGGACCCCAAAGGATCAGTGAAACAGCAGCAGCTAGAAAAAAGGAATATTTAAAATTTGTGCAAAACAGAAAGCAACGTTGCATTTTGCCTCCATATCAACTGGGGACCAAAGTCGAAGAGTCGAGAAGAGTCGAAAAGAGTCGAGTTGAGTGTGGCAAGCTTTGTCTAGATAAATGCATGTGCAAAAAACTTTTTTGTGTGTGCAACGGCAACCGAAAAACGCAACGTAACGTAACGTAACGTGGCGAAAAAGAAGTTAGAAAATACTGTCTTCGAATTGCCGAAGACTTAAATACACTCGCAAATCAAAGGTTTTTCTCAGAAAACCCCACTTTTAATCCGATTCATCCTCCAATTTTGAAAAAAAAAACTGTGTAGATGTTTCTTATGAAAAGTTTCTAATTAATAGATTTGGAATAAGGGTTTTTTTTTTGGTTATTTTAAAAGAAAATTATCGAAATAAGGGCTATTAATTTTAAAATTTTATTTAGATTTATTAAAAATTTAGTAATTTCTCAGACGAAACTAGTTTTACTGTTCAAAGTTATAATTAATTCAAATTTATTAAATTAAATGAAATATATTAAAATTTATTATATACTACCAAATTCTTTTTCGGCTTTTCATCGCTACAAATATCATAAAAAATATTTAATACCCTCTGCAAGTGCATAACAAAGTCCAGCTAAAAGTCAGAGCATGCCTGACTTGCTCAGACCCAAAAAGTCAGACCCACAACTGGCGACTCCCGATTGTCGACTCCCGACATCAGACTCCGGTTTTGCAGCTTGCAGCTTCGTAACAAAGCGCAAACAAATTTTCATTTATTTTAACACAAAAATGCCAAAGCATCCTAACACATCCTGGCATATCCTGCCTCTGCCCCCAACAACAACAAAAGCAATAACAACAGCAACAAATGAAATGAAATGGGTATAAAAAAAAAAATAAAGAAAAGGAGCAGAAAATTCAAGTGCAAAACTTACAATTGGGAGTCAGGCATATCAGTTAGCAGTAGCCAGAAGGAGCAAAGGATAGAAACGGAACGGAACGGAACGGAGGGAAAGCCATTGGACCATTATCGCTTTTGGCGTTGTCTAAAATCAACAACGGTCTCCGGACTCGAGTCTACATTTCTCCATTTCTCCATACTCTCTCTCTTCCACTATCTCCATCTGTCTCTCTGACCAACAAAGCAGCCATTAATTCTTATTTATTTGCAGTAATGTCAACGTACAAGGATCCATTTCCCGGCTGGACTGATAATTTGTACGGGCCATCAGGTTTATGCACTTGGTCGGCCCGGGGACTCGTACGTTGCATTTACGGTACCGCCAACAGCAAAGCGAACATGGTGCCCGCCGATTATGTGGTGAATGCAATGATAGCATCCGCCTGGGATATCGCCCGAAGGTTAGTCCTTACACATATCTACACCAGCAAGGCTAAAATGGGGGAAAAGCGGAACTTTGAACGGAAAAGCGTTGCACATAAAGTAGTTGCTCAATTTGCTAGTCGAACGTATTGTTAAAGCATTTCCAGATCAAAAACAGATAAAGTCTGCCAAGCAAATTAAATACCTTACAGAGCAGCTGGTTAATTAATGATTTGTGGCCTATTTTCTATTCTATTTATTTCTTATGCCACAATATGGATATTTTCAATTCATTGTTCATTTTGCTATTTATTTCTTCAATGACTTTTTCTACTTTCAGTTCGGTTTTTTCTATTTTCACTGATTAGCTTGCCCATTTTGCTAGTTTAATTGTAAAATAATTTTGTTAATTTTTTAAATTCACTTCCAATGAAAATTGTCATGGAATAATGTACTATAAATACTTCTATTACCTATTTCCTCCATTATAAACCCATTTTTGACCTATTAACCTTCTATAAATGATTCTATTACCTGTGTTTACTCCCCAAATGCATATTTTTTACCTTTATACTCCAATATACACCTTTATTTGACCTATTGACCTTCTATAAATCATTAATTAAAACTAATTCTTCTGTGATTGCCAAACATAATAATTTGTCATAATAAATGAATATAATTAATAATAAATAATTATTTTTTAATTTTCAAAAGTTCAAAATTGAAAATATTATAAAATACAAAATTTGTAATTAAAAGGCAATTTTTCATTAGTTTAAAGAATATTTGTATGGTATTTGTATTAAAATTGTAATAGATTTATGTTCCCTATTCATCATTAATTAGAATTAGTTCTTTTGTGATTGCAAAAAAAAAAAAAATAATTATTTTTTTAAATATTTAAAAGTGTAAAATTGAAAATAATATAAAATAATAAATATTTCAATAATTGTAAATTTTTCATTAGTGTGAAGTAGTATTTGTACTTAATTATACCAAATTATTAATGGCAAATTATTTAAGGACTAACAAAAGTTGAAAAGTCTAAGGACCATTTATCAATATCCAATTAAATTATTTAAAACTGTCCTTTTTTTATTTTGACTTTAATTTCTATTCAAAATATTTCATAAATTGGTAGCAAACAAATTGGTTAGCCATTAAAAAAACGTGTCTTTATTAATATCCCTTCAGATTACTTTGAAAAATTTATAAATTAATATAAAACTGAAAAATGTTCTTTAAACTAAGTAGCTGTATTAATATTTCTTAAGGTTACTTTGAAAAAAATTATAAATTAATCTACAGATGAAAATAAGTTCTTTTAATTAAGTAGATATTTTTTAAAGTAAGTATCTTCATTTAACATTTCATTTAACATTTTATAGTTAACATTTTATTTATCCTGTTAAGAAATGAAGCTAACAGCTATGAACAATATTAAATTATCACATAAAGCAGACTTTACTCATGCAACTAATATGATTCCATTTTAGATACGAACAGCGTGAAAATGAACTCGATGGAAAATCCGAGCTGCCCGTGTACAATTACGTCTCGGACGTGAACAATATTACCTGGGGCGAGTACATGCACCTGTCCCGTCAAGGTTTTCACGAGCCATTCGATAAGGCGCTTTGGTGAGTTACAAACACACACACACACACATATGTACATAAATATATATACACACCTGTGTGTGTATTGATAAAAAAATATTCTATTGTTGAATTTCAATTTCTGTGGCAAAGTTCTACACAGAAACCAGAGTCATAATATTGCATGCTTGTCTAATCCGAAATGCTTAAATATTACCCTGTTTCTCTTTTTTTGTATTTCTGTATTTCGGAAAATTTATCTACACGCTGCTTAATACCTTGAAACAATGCAACTGAACACATGCCACATACCAAAAAACCAAAACCAAAATAAAAACGGAATACAAAACATGCAACGGAATAAACAAAAAAAAAAAATCCTATGACAAACCCCAAAAAAAAAAAACGTTAAAAACGGCAACTAAACCAAATCGAAATGGGGGCAATTGCTGCAACAATTCTTGCAACCTGGAACCTGCAACCTGCCACATGGACATCGAACCCATTGGACCGCATTATTGTCACAGGTGCTTCTCGTACGTTATAATACCATCGAAGCCTCTGCATTGTGCAATTGCATTTTTCTTGCACAATATCCCAGCTTATATTTTAGATTTAATTGCCATGGCCACCGGACAAAAGCGCATGTAAGTACACACATACATTCAGCGAAAGAGGGAGTGAGAGAGAGAAAGCAACAGAGAGAGAGAGAGACAGAGTGAGTGAGAGAGACAGAGTGAGTGAGAGAATAGCAGATAGATATCGATACAGTCACACCCAAACGAGATTGTGCTGTAGAAGTTAGTGGGTTTCGGGTTTTTTTTTTTTTTTTTTTTTATTCTACATTGAACGGATTTTAAACGCTACATTGAAAGGCAATTGAATGGTTGAACAAAAAAAGGACATAGGGTATATTAGCTTTATCGCTAGAAAAGTGATGCAGAGAGAGACTAGAAAAGAGATAAAAGAAAAATCTTTAGATTATATAAATATAAATAATCAAATTTGAATTTAAAAATAATTTAAAAGTTACTTAATAAATAGAAAGAAACTTAAAACTTACAATATAAACTTACAATATAAATATAAAATATATATAAATCTAGCTGGTCTAGTAATAATATACTAGGAAAACTAAGACCTAAACTCAATAATAAAAAAATAAATTAAAAATCTAACTTGTTCGAAAAATTTAAATATTTTTTTTATGTATGAAGAGAAATACTTTAAAATGAAAACTGAAAAAAGTTCTCGAAATAACATCTAAAACTCAAGAAAGTAAAATAAATTTTGGATATTATTATTTGAAATCCTAAAGAAAAAAGATTTCTCAATTATTTTCAAACAGATTTAAATAAATATAAGAATTTAAAAAGTAACTTAACAAATAGAAAGAAACTTAAAGCTTTGACAATAAATTGATTTTAGATTTAAACTAAAGTATAATAGCCAAGATAGATTAAGCTTGCCTGATAGATCTTTAAACTATAAGTGCAGGGTATAAATAGTACAGTCTCGTCTGCATTAAGTTTGCTGCTTTGCTGCTTGTGAGCGTACCACATGTCGTATGCGTTATATTTAACAAATTGCAATTAGAGCGTATTACGCAGTGGCATTTGGCATTTATTTATGAACCGCTTGAACTGCTTGATGCTCCTCAAGTTGCTCCTCGAGTTGCTCCTCGAGTTGCTCCTCGAGTTGCTCCTCGAGTTGCTCCTCCAGCTCCTTCAGCTTCTCCCTGTTTGCTGTTGTTGCTGCCCAATTAGCAAAGGTAATCAATACTGAATGAGTGTCTGCTCTGCTTCTTCACCTTCTTCTCCTGGTTGTTTGTCTCCTGTCTCTTGTCTGTCCCACTGTTCATTGTGTGGTCCTGTGATCCTGTGGTCCTGTGGTCATTAGGTACGTGAAGGCATATCGCAAAATCTCGCGCATAATCAATATGATGGCCTGGTTTGGTTTGAAGGAGTGGAAATTTGCCCATCGCAACATTGACGAATTGAACGAACTGCTGCCGATTGGGGAGCGTGAGAAGCTGCAGTTTAACATCGCAACGATTAATTGGAGCGAATATTTTCGCTCGTATCTGAGCGGCATCAGGCGCTACTTCTTTAAGGATAACGCTAACGATAATAAATTACAACAGCGCAAAACTATTTATCGCAGGTAAGAATGAGTGCAAACGCGAGAGAGAGAGAGAGAGAGAGACACAATGAAAAGAATGAAATGATACACTCTGAGAAAAAGCACATTGTTAAAGTAAATGCAGTCATATTTGATATTTAACCATGAGTAAATTAAAAGCACTTTTATACATTAATTTTAAAATAAATGCAAATTAGCTAAAAACACTATTAACTTAAAATTGTTTTATTTTGATTAATGTTGTTTACTTTTTTTCATTTACTGATAAAAAAACTTAAATTTATTTAATTAATTCATATGAAATGTTTTTCATATTAATTTTTGTTATTTTATTCAACTTTTTGATATATATATTTAAATCAAATACTTTTCATATTTAATTAAGAATTTTTTATTATTTCTACAACTTAAAAATTTTGAATTTACATCGCTGAATTATTTCCGTTTATATTAACACTTAAAGTCTATACGATTTTGATTTAAATCATAAGTTTTAACTTTAAATATTTTAAAATGAATGGCGTTATTATTTTATAAAATTAAAATTAGTTACAATGCAATATATAACATTAAATCTATTTAAAGCAACTACTTCTACTTATATTAATTTTAAATTTACAAATAAAATGCTTTCATGCTTGAAACTCAATCAAATTATATATTTTAAAATATAAGATCACATTTTTCTCAGTGTGTAGAGAGGAAGCAGAAACGAATGACTCTACACTAAGTACTTTTTAATTACACTTTGTTTGGTCTTTATTCTCTCTCTCTCTCACTTCCTCTTCTACATTTTTTCTGCTCCTTTTTCTTATTCTACAGAATGCTGTTGCTGCATACGCTGCTGAAGACGACATTTGGTCTTTCATTAATTATGTGCATACTGCGCTTTTATCTTCGCCTTTTCAAAATTATGCCAAGGATTGCGCTCTAAAGACGACGCTCTTAGCCCAGTGTCATTATAAATTATAATCAAGCGACGTAACCTTTTAATAAACTCTCAAACTCAATGCCAAGCGATTTCTTCTTTCTTTTTTAAATAAGGGCATTTCAACTTTGTCTCGCATTACTCATACGCAACGTGGCCGCAACAAGAAAAACTTTTTCCAACAAAGCTGACATGTGTGTGCATGTGTGTTGACTGAGGTAAGTAATAGGAAGGGATAGGGGGGGGGGGGGGGGGAGGAGTAGATTGTCAGCTAAAAAAGTTGTCTACCTGTGAACTTTGTATTTTTATATTTTGTCGCGCTTGTCTTGAAATATGATGCAATTTCTGGCGCGATAAAGTTGCAAGAACTAAAACGTCATAACACACACACTTACACACACACACAAATATATATATATATATATATATATACACACTTTGAACAGATTGTAAGTGTTGACTTTGAGTGTGGGTCTTGAAAAATATCTACGGTTTTTGCAGTTAGCTAAAGTTTTATGTTGCACTACAAGCAAACATTGCGAGCATGTCAACAGCTTGTGTTAGGAATTAAGTGCAAACAAAGTCTATAAAACAAATTTCAATACTTGGGGGATACTTTATGAAAAGCTTGATACATTTTCGAAAAGTTTTTGAATGAAGAAAACTCTAAGATCAGCAAATAAATGGTATTATTTTGATAAAGATCTTATTAATCACTAAATGAACAAGTTTTTCTTTACTCAACTTCACTAATATAATAAAATAAAATATTTATTATAATTATATAATTAATTTTACTTTAATTAGTCTTTAAAACTCCATTAATAACTATAACAATCAAGACAATATATAAATAAATAATGAGAAGAAAGCTCTTTGCAAAGCTCATTAATTAATTAATTGACAAACATTTTAAACATTATTACAGAAAAGAAACTAAAAAAAGTTTTTTTTTTAAATTAAATATAGAGGTTATTTTCTAGATTAATAAGAGATAAGATATATCATATAAGAGATAAGAACTGATAGTAAAATGGTTGAATTTTAATAAAGAGAAGAAAGCTTATTAATTATAATAAATTGACACAAACTAAAAATATTTTTACAGAAAAGCAACTCAAATAAAATTTCTTAAAAAAATATATATAGATTTTATTTTCTAGATCTAATAAAATTATTGATAAAAGTTTTTTTTTAATACAATTTTAGAATATATGAATTATGCTTTAATTTTTAATTAATAATTTTTTATTTATTTAAAAAGTTAACTTGATTTGAAACTTTATGTTTTTTTTTTTTATATTTTTATTATATTTTAAAATTCGTTACTGTCTCTGCCATAATTGAAGTATATAGAGCTCTCTTAAAAGCTCTGATTTATCATTTCATTTGTAGAAGCATATGGCAATATTTCGACCAATGTCATTGCGAAATGCTCGCTTTTTTTCTCTGCTCTGGTTTAAATGTAGGGCATGTTCACAGTTCAAAGTGCCGCATAAATTTGCAAGCAGCCTGGCCAAAGAAAAATGGCCAAGAAGTGAACGTAAACAACATGACAAACACACAGAGACTGTGTGTATGTGTGTTTGTGTGTGTAACATACCATTACATATATAATTTTAGTTAAAAGTTTTATTTGCCGCATATTTCATATTCTTGTTCTTGTTTCGTTTTTGCTTTCTTTTTGCAACTTTTTTTCGCTGAACATTTGCTTGTTTCATATTTCATGGCAGTCCAGACAGTGGAAAGAGACAGCGAGTGAGACAGAGAGAGACTGAGAGGGAGAGAGAGGGAGAAACTGACAACACTCCGCGCGCATTCATTATTGTGTAATATTTTTACATTATTTTATTATAAATCAACAAAATGCACTCAACGTTGCTCTCTGCTCAAAAGTTGCAACATCGACGCTGACTGCGACGCCAACGCCGAAGCCGACGGCGACAGCGACGCTGACTTCTGCCGCTGACAGTGGGAAGCACATTAAACGTCATAAAATGCACGAGCAGCGAAAAGTCGACGGCTGCTCCATCGTCCTGTTTCCCCCTTTCCCCCTTTTGCCTTTATAATTCATTTTTACTTGAATTAATGTGCATACTTTTTTGCACTCGGCTGCACAGTTGGCCCGTTACCTGATAGTAACACCACCCCACCCCCCCCCCCCCCCCCACACCCTCTTTTTAACTCCGCCCCTTCGTCGTCGCATTTCCACTTGTGTGGGTGATAAGCAAAGTGGCCAAAAATTGCGTTGACGTTGGCATAAAATACTTGCAGAAATTATCATAAGTGCATGTGAGTGAAGTAAAAGAGTAAGAACGAAAACTGTAAATATTTAGGATAAGTTTTCTCATAGAGAAGAATAGAAAACAGACATGATAGAGTTTAAACTGGAATACAAACAACAACACCTGCACACATACCAAATTTCAGCTGAATATTGTCAGTATTTATAGAGATCTAATGCCGAACCACCGAAAACTTGAGATTTGAAATCTTTTATTTTAAAAAATTCCGAAAGGGTGGATTATACCATCAAACCATCGAAAAATATAACATTTTCTACATAAAAAAAATACATTTTGAAGTCAAAGCCAAGTTTTGCCAAAGTTATGATAGTTTGAAGTTAGTTAAGCCTCTGATTAAGCAACCTTGCAAGTTAAATTTATTGTATAATTTGGCATGAATTTAGTACTTCTAAAATCCGCTATTTATTAAGCGAATTTCAGTTCTTAAACTCAACTAACTACAGAGATCTGATGCCGAACCACACTAAAAAATAATATTTTCATGCACTTTTCAACAAAAACGTGATTTTTTTGTATTTTAAGCTAAATTGATATCCCATAAGTTTGGTCATATCACGAAAATGCCTTTATCAGCGTGAGGTGATATAAAAATACCAGAAATACCTAAAATCCCATAGAATTAACATATTTAGCATAAATTTTGGCACTCGAATCGAATAAACATTTATGCACTGATGCTGACAGCTGACATTTGCTACTTGCTACTTTGCATCAAAATGCCGACAAGCAAACAGAACATCATTTGAATGATGCTTCGTCATCATCTTACAGCGTCCCTTGGCACTTGCCACATGCCCCATATTCGCGTTGTGGCGATGTGGCATGCAACTTCATCAGATGCCAGATGCAAATGCAGTCGCCATCAGCTGTGCAAGTGCAACGGACGGTGATAATCAAGTCATGAACTGACTCCACTCAGTTGCCACTCTGCCACACACTCTCACACACACACACACACACACATAGACACCGTGCCGCATATTGTTTCGGCCCTTTGGCAATGGAAATTCACGGCGTAGAACGTGCGTGTAATTGTCCGTTCATGTGCAGCGATCTGGCCGCGCACAATGCCAACGTTTTTGGAGTTGCCACTTTTTTGTGTGAGTTGTCAAGAAAATGCGAATTTCATTTGCTGTGAACGTGCAATGCGGCGTATGCGCAATATTTTCATAGAAATCCATAGCAAGCAGCTGAACAAATCCAATAAAAATACATACATACTGCATTTGAAAAAATGTAGAAACATATTAGTCGAGTCCTCGACTAGCAGATACCCTGTACTCAATTAAAATATAATATAATTTTGTTTATGAATTAAAAACTCACGGTATAAAAAATGCTGCATACTTTTAGGCGTCGACTTTACTTATAAAACTTTAACAGCCATTATTATGGCTATATTTGACAAATCTTGATGTGTTTATGTGGAATGGCTAACCATTTTAAAAGGGTTTGTTTTTTGCCATACAGCAAATGGGGTTCTATCTTATGAGTTGTGACCGCAGAGAATTTTTTTTTTCAAAGAGAAAGACAGAATTTTTAAGTATATTCTAAAATCCCTGGAAATAATACGCGTTTGTCCTTTATTTTTAAAGTCCTTATTTCTTATTGCATAAGTAAAAGGTATTTTTTATGGATCTGTATGCTAAATTTCGTTAATCTAGCTCTTAGATCCACATATTTATAATTGAGATTGAGTGTTGAGATTTAATGGGACAAATTCACCTTTTCTGGGTTACCTACATGACAACGAATACAATATACCCTTTTACTCTAGGAGTTACGTGTATAAAAAGTAAGCCCCAAGAGGCATAAATCAAATTTTTGGTCAACGAAAACTGCAAACATGGAAAATATTCCAACACAGAGTGTGTCACCGTGTGTGTGTATATATGTGTTGGGATTTTTAATTTAAAACAACAAGCTGAACGGATCGAAGAGAAAACTCCTGTGGTATAGGAGGAATAGGAATAGCACCTGTGCTACCTTGATAGCTGGTGTAGAGGTATGAAGAGATGAAAGCTGGACGAGAGGCTGACTACAAAATGCCTTAAAAGGCCATTAGTTGTTTGTCTAGGGCCTTTTCTAATGTGCTCTTGTCAAACTCCACACATGTGTAACAGTCTGAGTGTGCGAGTGTGTGTAGGTGTGTGTGTGTGTGTGTGTGTGTGTGTAGGTATGTGTGTGTGTTTGCTACCTGTCTGTGCATGCAAAAACGTAGCAGCAATAAAGAAGATTTGTGTCGCCGTCGCATTTTGTGGACTCGTTTTATTCATTCTTTTCTTGTTATACCCCGTAGACTGTGCTTAAAAAGAGTATGCACATTTTGGGAGTAAATAGGTAACATATTATAGCTGACAGCTGCGGAACTGTAAGTTATATAATGAATTGTCTTGCGTAAAAAACTGAGTACAATACTGATAACAATTCAGTGCGTAAATAAACGAACGGGCACACTGAAAAAAATATATTATTTTATTTCAATAAAAGCTAGTGAAAAATATTAATTTTAGGATAAATCAAAAATATAAATAAATAAAATAACTAAAAAATTATTCATTTTTGAGCTGAAGAAGTTTATTCAAGAAAAATTCAAGAAGAGAACCCCTAGAATTCGGAGAGAGAAGCGAGCCAGTGGAGGAGCCCTCTAGTATTTTATAGATTTTTCACTTACATCTAATACATCTAGAAATAAACAAGATTTTCAATATTAAAGCAACAAAAGCGTTCGAAATTTCTCAATAATAGATCGACTACAGGGTATATTGTCAGTCGAGTGCACTTAACTGCAGTGTTTTGGATAGTCTTTATTTTTTTTGCGAATTCTGCACAAAATCTGGGCAGGAGAGTCAAGTCAGCTTTGGTTTAGGCTAATGACCACAGAATGGTTGCTGCTAAGCCACAAGCTAGTACTGCAGTCAAATACACACACACACACACACACACACAGAGGCAGAGACACACACCTAGGGGTCAACTTCAATGTCCTTTACATTGTCTGGGCCATGCCTAATATGTAAAAGGACTCACTTGAACATGGCTCGTAAAAAAAAAAGAACACGAATATTTAAAAAATAGTAAGAGGCATGCCACAAACATTCATGTTGCATACATGTGTAGAACGAGGCATACACATGTGGCATGTGGCATGTGCTATGACCGATGACAGTCTAATAGTAGTTAGAGTATAGAGTAAAGAGTATAGAGAGAGAGAGAGAGAGGTGCTGACAAGGCTCTAAAGGACAGATTGCAAAATGAAATGAATGATTGCTTCGTTCAACGCATAATAAACAATGAAGTGACACTGCAGATTCATAATTCCCTCTTTCATTCCCAACTCAAAGGACTTTCTAAGAAGACTTTGATTCCTGAACGAGCTGTCACTCTATATCATAATCCATTTAGAGAAAGTCAGAGAAGATAAAGTGTGTGTTTCTTTCTTTTTAATGCTCCTGTTATCTTTAAAGTTTAAAGAATTGACAGTGTAAACACCTGACAGCAACTGAAATCTATAATATCTATAAAAGTGTTTTTTTATTTTTATTAAATAATAATCAACAAAATAAATTACGTAAATAAGAAAAATGTAATAAAATTTTAATACATGCAAAATTTCAAATAAATAGATAAAAAATCTTGACATCACCAAGTATAATACTGAACATTAAAATTAGATTGCAATAATTTGGAGGTACTTGTTCTATTAATCGGAAGAATTGGTCAAAAGTTTATTGGATTGGAGAAATAAAAGAAAACTGTCAATTAGACCACAAAATAGGGTGGGTCGTATATATCTATACTTATTATATCTATTTATTTAACTTAAACTAAGTGCAGGTGACAAATTTTACAGCATAATTTAATTTCTAAATATGATTTAAAATTATAAAATAGTACAAATTATAAATTATTTTGATTTTATTAAAAAAATCCTCTATAAATAGCAAACAAGAGAAATATAGTAATATATTGACTAGATCTTACATACTTATTACTTGACATTTAAAAACACTTGCAATTTAGAAAACTTGATCAAATCTTTAATGTATTTTATATAGATTAATTGACTGTCCAGCATAACATAAAGCTCTTTTTGATTTCATTAAATTTAATTGCAATCCCAAGCGGTTTAAGCTGCAACATGTGGCAACATTTGTGCCCCCTTCCCTTCCATCTATCGATTGGCATCAACACTGGCGACTTTAGCCAACATGCCCATTAAATTCTCGGGGCCACTACTTGAAAACGGTTGCTCCCCAAAGATTACCGCAAATGCACAATGGTAAAATAATCATAATTGCATATAAAATGTTAATGGGCAATGGACCAGGAGTAGGAGCAGAAAAAAAAACACAGAAAAAGAAACAGAAGGACCAAGGGGAGAAATTGCAAATGTTTGGCGAGCTCTAAAAACTTTTTAATACACCAAAGGACACATTTGGGCCTCTGTACCCTCCTTCCCCCTCCCCCCTCACCATCCCTCTGCATCACCGCTCCACAATGTTTTCCCAACTGTTTTCAATGTGTGCGAGCGCCACAAATGCAAAAACAATTACGAAAACTTTGCTGGCAACGCGCCACACTTGCCACGCCTCCTTCCCCATGCCTCCCCCCGCCCACCATACAATGGCAGAGCAACAACAACCACAACAAAAACAAGAGCAAGAAAAAAAAAGTCAAAACCAAATGTGGAAAATTTTTGGGGGAAAAGCGCAACTTTCTTTTTGGGCTGCGCGGCGTTTTCAGCTTGTTGCTGCTTATACCCTGTACTTAATATTCAAAAAGAAGCTTATACGATTTTGGGAATTCTTTTTAAAGTGATAAAAGTAATCTATTGTCCTTTAAAGTATTTTTTTTTATATACTTAAAATATATAAAAAAGATTTATACCTCGAGTTTTAAATAAAAACTTAAATATAATCTATTTTCCATAACTTCTTTAAAATAATACAGAAAAATAAAAATATATGAGATAAAATTTTCTTATTAAAAATTTATTTTATAATAAAAATTAAACTAGGAAATACTTTTATATTTTTAAATTAAAATTAAAATCTAATCATTATTTTACAATTATCTCTAAATTTTATGGAGAAGTACAAGTGATATTCTAAATACAAAAAATATTGAATATAAAAATTTTTCATTTACCAAAATTACCTTATACAAAAAAAAAACTTATCTTAATTTTTGCTATTTATCGAGGTAAGGTTTTAATAATTAAAAATATAAATTGACAATAAAATCTTATCCTAAAAAAAGTATATCATAAATTTTCAAATTCATTAAAGTCACAATATTTATTAGTTAAAAAAAAAATAAAAAAAAAATATTGTGAGATTTTCAGATTAAGATTATTTAATAAAAAGTTCTTTTTTGTTAAGGTTTATTAATTTTTATCTGGGGTACCGAGTCTCTGACAGTCGAGCACACTCGCCTATAATTTGCACACTTATTTTCTTCAGTGTTTTCTCTGCTTGCTTTTTTTTATTGGTTATTGCCATCATGTTTTTGCTTTCATGTTTTCATTGCCATGTTAAGTTTGGCAACAGGAGGAGTTTGGGAGGAGTAGGAGTACAAGAAGAGCGGCTGGTAAAGGGGGCTGGAGGGCGTGGTGCAGGCAGCAAGGCAAAACACTTAAATTTACATAATTTCCGGTCCACGTCACTGATGTAATGCCACGCTTCATCTGCACCAAAAGCACCAAGAGCAACAGAGGCAACAGAGACAGCATCAGGAAGCAGGACCTCACTTTAAAAGCCTTGTGTGGATCAGCTGGGGAACTCACTGCGAAATGGAGAGGAGCAACTAGGACGAGGGGAGAGAAGAAAGAAGAGAGAGACGGAGAAAGGTGGGCAACGGACAGCGCGTTCAACTTTTAGCTTTTGAACTCGCGCAATATTTTAACGCTGCAATTTTTAGTTGAATTTTTGACTTGTTATACCCAATACTACTAAGTAAAAGGGTATATTGTGTACGTTGGAATGTATGTAACAGGTAGAAGGAGGCATCTCCGACCCCATAAAGTATATATATTCTTGATCAGCATCAACAGATGAGTCGATATAGCCATGTCCGTCTGTCCGTCTGTCTGGCTGTCTGTCCGTCTGTCTGTATGAACAAAAAGATCTCAGAGACCAGAAGAGATAGAGTTACCAAACTTTCACTTAAAGACTTCTATATTCCCCACCCAGATCATGTTTATTGTAAATTCAAGCCACGCCCCCCTCCGCCCCCGCAAATCGCGAAAAACCACCACACCCACAATTTTTAAGATAATACGTTTTTTTTGATAATTTTTTAACTTTATCTAATAGTATTATATATTATCCCATCGAATCTCATCAAGATCGGACATGTACATCGGCAGTTATGGCGAATTAAACTTTTCAGAGCAAAACAAGTATTTTCTTTAAAGTACTTTTAAATATATTAAAGTAAGTAACGGGTATCCTATGGTCGGAATCTTGACTATAGCCTTTCCCATTTGTTTTTATATATTTTTTTGCGCTCTTTCTCACTCGCTCCCTCGTGGTAAACCGACTTTTATAGTGTACAATATACACAACAACAAAAGAGAGAGAATGAGCAAGAGAATAAATATGAGAACTAGTGGAGAGTTTACACTGGGGTGCTGTAACTTGTTGTGGTAAATGCGCTGTTCACAACTTTATAGACGCTTAGCAATTATGGCAATAGGAATTTTTATTGCCATCATGCCGTAAGGATGTTAAGTTATCAACTAAAGAGAAAAATATGTAGAGATATAGAAGGAGGGAGAGAGAGGAGAGAAAGTGATAGCTAGTTAGCGAAGAAAGATAGAAAGTAGTTCATCATTAGGTAAGTATTTAATGAGAAGTAAACTGATTGAATGTCTCAATTAATCGCTAGATACTTGCTTTAAAACTTCAATTAAAAATATATAGATAGATTAAAGCGAGGGAGAAAAAGAGACAGATAGGGATTAAGAGAAGTTTAAATAACAAATAGAGAAAGTGAGAGAAAGCATACACAGATTAAAAAAACAAAGTTATATAAAACACACTTTTTATGAAAGTAAGTTTAAGATTTTGGGTTAAAAATGAAAATGTTTTATTTCCAATTTGGGAACAATTGTTAATTTTAACATTTTTCGACTAAAAAGTAAGTCAAAAACGACAAAAAAAATTCTTCTTAGTATTTTTTTTTTAAGTGAAAAAAAAAGAATCAATCAATAATTATGTAGAAAACCTAAAGATTAATAAAAATCTAACTTTCCTATCTAATTAGCACAGCACAATTTTAAGTTAAGAAGCTGCTTAAAATGTAACAATTGTATAATTTAAATTATAATTCAATTTTCTTATCCAACCCTTTTCTTTTCAATTAATAAATTTAATTAATGCTATCAAAAACCATTATATCAATGCATTGACAATTATTTGTCTTTGATTTGTGATAAGAAGACAAAGACAGGCAAATGGCGAATGACGATATGAATACGAAAATGAATTTAATTAAAAATAGTCCTGCTGCCAAAAGGACATTATCTCTCACATACATCCTTCACCTTTACAATTTGCCCCTTGCATCACATTGTAGAACATCTTGCCAGGCAAATGCAATTAAATTGGCGAGTTAATTTCATTTCATTTCATAAATCGAATTTGAAATTGTTCGACAAATAAAGCAGGCGACAATTTAGAGATGAAACCGTCAGAGGACGATTAGAGATGAGAGAAAGAATCGTGAGTGCTTTCAAATTTTTCAAACACTTAAAATATGTCTAGATATTTAAACTAAAAAAAATAAAGACGATAAATTAAATATTGACTTTAAAAATTTCATTCACTACTCCTTACGGGTTAGGCTCTACTTTAAATATCATTGTCAGGTATTAAATTTTATATATATTTTTAAGATTTTCTATAATAAACAAAAAACAAAATTTTTTGTTTTTAGGACCAATTTTTTTAATGTTTTTAATTTTTTATATCAAGTTTTATCGATATTTTTTCTATCTGTATTTTATTTGATCTATAAACAGTCTGGCAACACTGGTTATTTGTGAGCAAAAATATGGATATAAATATAGACTTGAATACTGATAAGAGTTTTGAAGAAGTAGAGCTTTAAATAACCTATTAACCCACTCAAAACCGAATTAAATGCATCACGTTCTCAGCGCTAACGAGAAACCCAATCCGAGTGAAAGAGAGAGAGAGAGAGAGCAAGTAAAACAGAGTGAACTCGACTTCATAATGCTCTCGTTCTAATGACAATTAACATTCTTTTAATGAAGCTCAATTAAAGAACGCACAGCTTTAACTAAGATTTATAAGCTGAAAGGCACACACACACACACACATCAACTTAAACTGAACGCCAGAGGGCGCCGTCAGTGCAGACGTTTGACGTCAGCAGTGGCTGGCCGCCAGGGGGCGCTAACGGGCGTGTGTCTTAAGTAGCAGCCACAGACTGAAGGAGAAGTAGGAGAGTTGGCCTTATTATTACATTGTTTATGAGTTCTGCCGTTCTCAATTTATTGTTTATGTTCTTGTGTGTTTGTTGTGCAGTGTTCTCCTTATTATGGTTGTTGTTGTAACCATTGTTGTTGTTGTTCTCTGGCTTGTTTTACAAGCGCGTCTCGGCATGTTTAACTCATGTTTCTTGGCTCTCAGCTTTTTGCCATTTGTGGTCGTCTTGGCCGTGAGGCTTTTCCCTCCTCCTCCACCTTCTGCACCTCCCTACACCCTACACTAAAGCACAAAGTCATATTTTCTTATTATCTTCAAGGAAGAGGGCTGTAAGGGGAGTTGACTCTTGGCCACTTTTGCCTGCGCTTTTTGTGGCTAGCCACACACAAAAAATAAAGAAAAACAAGCGGGAAAGGCTATAGTCGAGATCCCGACCATATGATACCCGTTACTTACTTTAATATATTGAAAAGTACTTTAAAGAAAATACTTGTTTTGATCTGAAAACTTTAATTCGCCATAACTGTCGTTCTACATGTCCGATCTTGATGCGATTCAGTAGGATAATAGTTAATGCTAATAGATAACGCTAATAATCATAAAAAACGTACTATCTTGAAAACTGTGGGTGTGGTGGTTTGCGGGGGCGGAGGGGGGCGTGGATTAAATTTGAAACAAACTTGATCTGCGTGAGGTATATATAAATCTGTGTGCCAAATTTGGTTACTCTATCTCTTTTAGTCTCTGAGATTTCTTTGTTCAGAATGTTTTTCGCTATTTGCGGGGGCGGAGGGGGGCGTGGCTTGAATTTGAAACAAACTTGATCTGCGTGGGGTATATAAAAGTCTTTTAGTGAAAGTTTGGTATCTCTATCTCTTATGGTCTCTGAGATCTAGGCGCTCACACGGACGGACAGACGGACAGACGGACATGGCTATATCGACTCGGCTGTTGATGCTGATCAAGAATATATATACTTTATGTGGTCGGAGATGCCTCCTTCTGCCTGTTACGCACATTCCAACGAACACAATATACCCTTATCAATTTAAGCCTTTCTGGCTTATTGTATGAGATTAATTATGAAAAAACAAAAATTGTGTCTTTTGTTGGTTTATTGTCGATTATGTCATTCCAACAAGCAACAACACTTGCATAAATGCAAGGAGCACAGTTTCAAGAGATGTTCATTCTCCATCTTCAGAACCGTTTCTGCTAGTTGACCAGCAATTTAAACTTAATGTCATATTTTTGTCCCTAGAACCATTTAAGAATTATAAGGCTCAATAATGAAAAAAAGTTTGGATGCCATCGTGTGTTGTTGTTACTTAGTTGAATACTCCCTAAAGTAGCCACCTGTCGTCCTCTGTGGAACAGGTGACATGACTCAACCAACAACGCACAACACTCTCATAAAAGCATGAAGCATGACATGGTACAGCTGATTCAAGAGATGCCACTCCCTATCATCAGTACCATTTGAGTTGTCCCGACTAGCGATTCAAGCCCAATGTCATATTTGCGTTGCCAGAACCAGTTGAGAATTTGAAGCGTTCTAATAAGGTTTAACAATACAAAAACTATCGCATACTCTAGGGGGCACCTGTTGATTTAACAACTTAGACACGCAATAACTGCTGTTCTACTTGTCCGATCTTGTTGCGATTCAGTGGGATAATAGATAATAATAACAGATATCGGTTATTACCAAAAAATACGTATTATATGAACAATTGTGGGTGAGGTGGTTTTTCGCGATTTGCGGGGGCGGAGGGGGGCGTGGCTTAAATTTGAAACAAACTTGATCTGCGTGAGGTATATGGAAATCTGTGTGACAAATTTGGTTATTCTATCTCTTATAGTGTCTGAGATCCTTGTGTTTATACAGACGGATGACCAGTTTTTCGCGAATTACGGGCGTGGAAGGAGGCGGGTCCAAAATTTGAAACAAACTTGACCTGCTCCAACGCATTTCTGATCTACGTGTGAAAGTTTGGTTACTCTATCTCTTATGGTCTCTGAGATCTAGGCGCTCACACAGACGGACAGACGGACAGACGGACAGACGGACAGACGGACAGACACACATGGCTATATCGACTCGGCTGTTGATGCTGATCAAGAATATATATACTTTATGTGGTCGGAGATGCCTCCTTCTGCCTGTTACGCACATTCCAACGAACACAATATACCCTTATACTTATTTTTTATAAGTAACGGGTATAAAAATAAAAGAAATAGGAATTATTAATAGCCTTCTCCATTTGCTGCTAAGTGGCGCAAATTGTGTGTTTGTTTATATCATTTTGTTGTACTTCAAGTCCTTATTCTTTGCTCCTTTAAAGCGCACCCAAGTAGAAGAAAGAGCGAAAGACCACAACAACAGTATTCCCCATTTAAAGCACCTTTTTGTGGTAAATAAGGTAGGGCAAAAAAAAAAGTAGTAGAAAGTAGGGAATGCGTTGGGGCGTTTACAGTTTATGGAGCGCGTTGAACCGCGAACTGTTGTTAATGGCACTTGAACTCAACGCCCTCAACGTAAACCTGTACATCATGTGCAATAAGTGTGAGTGGGACAGAGAGGGAGAGCAGGAGAGAAAAACTCAACTGTCTGCTCCAATTTTCAAGTGAATTGTGCTTAAAATTCAACAAAAATCATCATAAAATAACCCAAATGTTTAGTTGGCTAACCAAAATGGCTTAACATTCGCCGATTACATCACAATGTATGCTAAAGCGCTGTTAAAGTGACGCTGTTAAACTTAATGTTGACTTACCTTTAGCAGCTGTTGCTTTTTTCATATTGTTAAGCCTGTTTCCGAGCAACTGAAATAAAAATAAAACTCAATTAGGTTAGCTAGAAATTGTATGTTAAACTGATGCTTAAGTGACGCTGTTAATGTTAACTTTAACTTAGCTTTTGCTGCAGTTTATTGAATAAAGTTCTTCGTACTACTAAAACTTATTTTAATTATATTTATAACTCCGTCAAACGTAAAGCTGAAAATTATAGTAAATCATGCTTTCAATTGTAATTTGTTAACATCTGTTAATTTAAGTAACATATCTTTAAAGTTAAGACGGCAATTATGAAATAAAACCAAACTCCAGTGAATATATTTTTATACTAAACCTAATCTGTTTATTTATTTTCACAGTTTCTATAATAAATTTCGAATTTATTTTCTAACTTTAAAGTCTCACTGACCCTACAATGTCTCTGTCTCTCTCTATCAGTGAAGTCCTTTATCCTTTACACGCAGCTTTGCTCGCTTGTTGCATTAATTACCAGACACACTCACACTTGAGGCAGGGCAAAAATCTGTGGCATCGCTAAATTGCACTTCAAAAGCAGCATAACGAGTGGAAGGAAGCTGGAATATTGGAGTGTGTGTTGGCAAGCAGTGTTGTAAAGTGTAAAGTGTTTGCACGTGAGTTTCACGTTTTTGGCGCCCAACGTGCGCTGATTGAGTTCTCCTGGCATAAGGATAAATGAAGGACGACGCTTAGATATGTGGTATGAAGAGTGAATGTGAGAATAGAGATGAGAGAAGGAGAAAGGAGAAAAGAGCAGCGAACTGAAAGCTTTGAGTTGCTGTTTGCATTTTTCTTTTGCTCCTGCCACACATTTTCCCCATCATTCATTTTCATTTTCTTTTTTTTTTCTCTTTTGCTTTTGCTTTTTCTTTTGGCTCGAGTGTTGTTCAAGCGCTTTGGCAAATATTTGATTTTAATTTTTCCAATTAATTGGTTTTCCATCAAAATTTAACAACGCATCCTTGCACCTGTGTGCCCCTTTCTTCCCCCATTTTTCCCTTGACCTGCTGCATTTACATGTGAGCTTTCACTGGTGAATTTTCCGGCTTGTTGCGGCTTTAAAATGCCGCTCTAAAAATGAGGAAAAACAAAAGAGACATTAAAACACAACACAACACAATAAAGTCGAAGGGCAAAAAGTTTGTCCTGTGCAGCCGCTGTTTGTCCTCCGTTGTGGGCGTGGCATGTGGGCGGCCGCAATGTCAACTACAAGAAAATTGTCACTAATGAGTGGTAAAAAGGCCGAGTCGAGTGACCAACTCTGTTTGCATAGAGACTCAGAGGCTTTTCCGCAACACAAGCTCGGAAAAATTTCTACTCACGGCAATGTGACTGAGTTCTCTGGCCTCTAAAGGCAACGAGGCAGAAGTGGGCGTGGCCGTGGCAGTGGCATAGTCAATATTGGCAAATGTGTCAGCTGCATTCCGAGCTGACCGAGGGGGGAAAAAGGGAGGCGGGGAAGGGTTGGTAAAGAGACGGCTTATGAGCAGCCAAAAGCCAAACGAAAGGGATAATGAAAACCACGACAAAAACAACAGACACACACACACAGGACACAGTGAAAGCTGTGCATAGGGATAAAGGACAACAGCAACAGGACAGCAAGAAAGAGAGAAAAAGTAGAGACAGAGACAGCTGGAACGAGAGCGCGACAAAAAAATGGAAATAGACGCTAATGTTGAATTGCTCGACTTTTAAATGCCCAGTAAACCAAAATACTGCTCAGTAAATGAAAAAACATAGCTTTAAAAGATATTAATTATTTTAAATCTATTTTTATTAGGAAATATGCACCAAAAAATAATATTATTACTGCGAACGGCAGTTTCAGCTAGTGACGAAAGCAGCACGAAGGGTTAAAGAAACTTACGCCTTTTAGACCTGTATTAAACAACAAATAGCTAAGTATATATCAATTATCTTCGCTGTTTATTCACCGATCGAAATGAAATTTACATCATAGGTTCAAAAAATACCATTTATTACGTGTATCAAATTTCAAGAATGTAGATAAAAGATTACGCTTGTTAAACAATTTCTTATCAATAGCTTAGACGGTTGAGGTCGTAAAAAATATATATAAAACTATTTTGATCTGCGTTCACAAGGAAAAGGAGTACTATCAACCAATTTGACAGCTCTTTCTCCTCTTAACTCTAAGATCTATGTGTTTATAGGAACAGACTAACAGTTCATCAACTTATCAACCTTTCTACCCTTTAGTTTACTGAGCTAGAAATATGAAATAAAGTCAGAAGTTTGGTCTGAACTTTTGTGTGTTCGTGTTAATGAGATAAGCATGCAAATGGGCTAATAGAATGGCAGTCGGAAAGGACTAACAGCAGATACTCAATTAAGAGTCAAGCAAGACGAAGAGAGAGAGAGAGAGAGGAGGTAAGAGAGAGAGAGAGAGAGAACAAGTCTGGCTTAGTCTGCCGTTCATCATCGTTTATCTTAATAAACCGCGCACTCAGTCAGACATTAAACCGAAAGAGCAGCGAAAAGTCCTTTGGAAAATTGCTTAATTTGCAGTTGCAAAAGAAGAGAGAGTTGAAGTGTAGCTGAAAGAGGGCGGCTGGGGGAGGTGGGCGTGGAAATCAGAGCCTGACAAAGCGAATGGCAACGTGTTTGCTGAGAAAAACGTTGCAAGGCGGCACACGTAAAAATGTTGATAAAACGCACAAAAGCCCGTTGATGATTTCAATTTATATATCCAAGTGGAGCTCATCTTCAGTTGTGCACACGTAGAAGTAGTCTTTCTACTTCCCACTCTCTCTCTCATATCTCTCTCTCTCTCTATCGCATTACTGCAACGAATTTGCTGAAGCATCTCACGTGCAACATAATTTTTCCGAGCGACTTGGCGACGACGAAACGCGTTACATGAATGCTCCACATTCATCTCCATCCCCCTCTCACCCTACCCCTCTGAACATCCCTCTCCCTTCGTCAGTCTGTGTGTGTGTATGGGTGTGTGTGTGTAGAATGTGTGGCATTATGAGCGTGAAGTAGACTAAATAAATTACATTTAAGCGCAAAGGTGTTACGCGTTGCATGCCACACACAACCCCCATTCCCCCCTCCCCCCTTTCTTCCACCCCTCCCCTACCAGTGGCATGGCTGTTTACTAGTCCCGTTACTTTCATCATAATTATGCCATGTCAAAGTGCAGCTGCTCATTAATTAACAAATTGAGAGCGATCTGGCAACGCTGCTCTTATGCTTATGTCATAACAACCAACAATATTCTCTGAATTTAACGCAAAAGTTTAATAAAAAGTAGAAAATATGTTAAGCTTTAATTCTTACCAAATAAACAAAAAAAAAAACTATCTAAAACTTTATGATTATCCTAAAAATTTACACAAATAGTTAAGTATTTGATGTGGATACTCATAAGATTTATAAGTCTATCTAAATCAAACCTGATTTAAAAAGTAATCTGTATGAATGGTACAGTCGAAAAATGTTAAATTAAATTTTTATTTAAAAAATTGAATTTTTCATATAATTTCATGAGTTTTTACATTCTAGTATTATTTTTTTTTACCAAAATAGTTTGTCAATTTTTTAAAGTTTATACTTTAAAATATTTTGATGTTTGAAATCTACATGATATGTACCTATAATAAAATCAATGATATTGTGGATAAAGAAATATTTTCTTGATACATTTTAAAATAGATTAATTATTAAAATATTTATATCTTAGAGAAGTTTACTATTTTCCATATGCATACTTATGTTCAATACAATTTCTAATTAATCCAAGATCTTGAAAATCAGTTTTGTTATAAAAAGATATAAAAGTTTAATCAGGAAATAAAAATGTACCTTAAATTGTATTTTTCTCAATCAAAATATTTTTAAAAGTGTAACTTTTGAAAAAATAATATTTTTCATATAAGGTATTCATTTTACAGCTGTTTTTTTTTTAAATCCAAAAAGGACATGCTTTTTTTCCTTTTGTATGTATGTATATGTATGTAATGTATATTCTTATTCCTTAACTTGGAAATTATTCAATATTTCAGGGTTTTGTCATTTCCGCCTCAATTTGATCGAAAATAAAATTTTTTGTTTAAATATCAAAAGTTCAAATTGCAGAATAAAGATTCCAGTGAAGTTTTCAATTTAGCGTGGGAGGACGGAAGATAGGGAGGGATTAAGGAAGTGAGGTTGGAAAGAAACACACCTGGTCACCTTTAGCGCTCGTAAATAGTAAAAGTTAAGGCAACTAAACGCTAATATCATAAAATGTCGAGCCAAATGCATTAAAAGTGTTGGAAGTGTTGAGTGTTGGCAATTGGTGGAGAGAGAGGGAGAGATTGGGGAGAGGGGGAGGTCAGGTAGAGTCAGGTTAAGGGGACAGAGAAGAAATGCTGGAAAATGGTGTGAAAACTTTGGCTGGCATAAAAATGGACCAACTTTATGCAGTTTTAAATGTTTTTCAACAGATATTTAAAGTGAATATCGAATGCAGACTTCCCCTGGTAACAATCTTGCCCCTACTCCAAAGAACTGGCAACTTCAAAATGCATTCGGGCTCTTGTAAAAGTTTCTGGCAAGCAAATGGAGCAGGAAACAGCTGTCCCTTCATATCTTTTGCATATCAAAAGTATCGACGACGATGAGGACAAGGACAAGGCTCTGGTGGATTGAGTGCGGGAAGGAGCCAGGCCCCACATAGCAAGTGTTGTCATTTTAGCTATTTGTAGCTAGAATAAGTTAGACAAATTTAAAAAAGTCTTTTAGGTAAAAATCGGACTATTTCAAAATATTATATATGTAAAATATGTAGTTAATTTCAATATTCTTCAGAATATCAATATTTGTAAAATAAAACTAATTTTATCGATGATGTATAGCCGAAATAAAATTGTTTCTTGCATAATATTAATAATTTTAATAGAATATTTTATATATGCTTTAAATTATCATTTTCTAAATTTATTTTATTAACTTATACTTAACTTTAAGGAAATTTTTAAACACTTTTAATAATCTTGTTTAGTTTTCTTTTATCTATTTAATGAGTTAAAATCTTTAACTCTTGACCTTTTTTAATTTTGAAGCACTTTCAATTATTTTTGGAAGCTTTTTTTGTAACTATTTTTTTAAATGATTAAACTAGCTATTTTATTCTTTGAGTTTCACTTAATTTTTAATTGTCAATATTAATAATTTTTAGATTTTTCTAGCTATATTTATTTAATGAAATGAGTTTTTTTATTTCTTGACATTTTATTAAATTTTAAAACACGTTTAATATTTTTTTTGAGCTTTTTCTAGCTATTTTTAGATGATCAAAATCTTGAACTTCTGGCAGCACTGCACATAACAGTGATCTCTTCCGCTCTCCCTCCCACTCGCACACTGTCACACTGTTAACGTGAAATATATGCAAAGTTTTCCTATTGGGCACAGGGACACACACACACACACACACAGCGGAAGAAAATTCTCAAAATTGCATTTGGCTACCAAAATAGCTGCGTATGTGTATGTGTTGTGTGTGTGTGTGTTTGCATAGATGAGTGCAAAGTTACATTCAATTTATATGCACTTGCAAAAGTTTACACCAAAAAAAGAGAAGTTTTTACTCAACGAAAACTAAACATTTTGTTATCGCCATGATAATGGACTTCGGCACTGCAGCGATTGAGTCCCAACAAACACACACACACACACATATATTATATACAATATCACACATATACTCACACATACATACGTTTTCTTGCAGACATTTTCCATTTTCTTTGGCTGTAGTCAAAGTTTACAGCATGCGCAAATTTGTGCCAATTTCCAACGTATTGAAAAGCAATTTTCACATTTCAAATGATAAAAACAACTATTGCAATATTGTTGTTTATTTAAATTTGCAGCAAAAACTAAATTTACACTTGTTTTTGTTTCACTTATTTACACATTTACATATGGCTTATCGATACCGATCGTTGGCTTAACAGCGCAATATCGATGTTGTATTTTAGCTGTAATTAACATAACTATCGCAGCAGACTATGTTAGGCATGTAGAGAGTGCTGCTGTTGATATCCTGCTGTAAAGCATTTAGCAGTAACAGTAGCTGTTAGCGCGTAATGTAATTAGCATAAATATCAGTTAACAGTGCATGCTGGCAACAACAGCGCATATAACAAAAGAGATTAAACAGCAGATAAAACTATTTGCTAAATAAATGTTAAACTATACATAAAGGTGCTGTGGAAATTGCTTAAATATGTTTGTGTTTTATAAAGTTTACTCGCGTTGAACAATTAATAAAGTGCGTTAAAAAAAACAAGTGCGTGTAAAAGAAGCAAGCAACTGTTAAGTGAAGTGGAGTGGGGGAGGGGGAAAGGGGATTGGTAGTAAGAACAGGCGATCAAAGCAAACTTGACTTATTAACTTTGCCGACGGCGTTTTGCAAAGCATTTTCAAAGAAATTAAAACAACAACAACAGCTGCAGCAGAAATGCATCGATTATGCAGACAGTGGGTATCAAAATTAATATTCTCAGCTATGCAGTGTACAAAAAAAAAAAAAAGAAAATGCAAAGAAAAGGGAGAAGAAGCAGAAGAAGAAGCAGCTAAAAATGAGTTGCTTTGAAGTTTGCAGCAACAAAATGCCAAAGGCCAAATACAATAACAATAACAGCAACAACAATAACAGCAGCTAGGGAGAAAAATAAAACGAAAAATGTAAAAAGGGAAAAGTGAAACAACATCAACAGCAGAAGAAGAAGCTGAAGGAAAATCAAGTTTGCTTCATCAATG
This sequence comes from Drosophila phalerata, assembly GCA_951394115.2. Lineage (NCBI taxonomy): Eukaryota > Metazoa > Arthropoda > Insecta > Diptera > Drosophilidae > Drosophila > Drosophila phalerata. The sequence goes on along the minus strand of OX596004.2, from coordinate 39,147,711 downwards.
CCAGAAAATGAGAGAAGCAGAAATAAAACAATAATGGAAGATGAAGAGAGCCCTAAGGGCAAAAAAAAATAGCAACAACTGCATTGTGTGTAATTTGTGGAAATTTGTTGAAAATCACAGCGCGAATCTGTAACAAAAAGAGAGAGAGAGAATGTAATTTAAGTGCCATAACAATGAAGCTGCAAATGTTGTTATTGTATCAAATGCAGGCAGACAGCGAGAGATAGAGAGTGAGAGTGAGACAGAGAATGAGAGCTTAATAAGCTCTGACCAAAATGCGCAATCCACTAAATACCTGACAACAACAACAACACAATGAGAGCAGGAGAGTGGAAGAGTGCGTGTGTGGGAGTGAGAGCAGTACACTGATAACTAACAACTGCATAAAGAGCGCAACAGAAGAGTGCGTGCGGAGTGAGAGCGTAGAGAGTGTGAGAGAGAGCGAGCGCTCAGTTGGCAGAGCAGCCGCAAAGAGAATGGCAAATAAAGTAACTGACGTTGCGGTTTTTTGTGGTTGTTGCTTTAACGTTTGCACAAAGACAACAAAAGCAGATGCAATGAAGAAGCGGCGACGTCGACTGCGCTAGAAGCAGCGACAGCGACTGCGACAGCGACTGCGAGGTAAGAGAAAGATGCAATTTGATGCTTACACACACACACACACATACACACACATATACTCGTGTGTGCTCGAGGCGTTTGCAAGAGTGTGTGTGCATGTGTGTGTGTGCTGCTTTTGTTCTGCGCTTTTCTGCAGCTTTTTCTGCTGCCCCGTGGCTTATGCTACAATTTTTTAATAAATTATAAATTGCTGCAAATATATTTGCAAGCAGGGATTACAGTTATCCCCTATCCCCCTATCCCCCCTCCCCACTCCCCTCTCACCCACCCATCTCCCTCAAGTTTTCTTCCACACTCTTTTTATTTTATATATATGTGCAGTGGGTATATTAGTTTTGTACAGTGTTGTGTAACGCATTAACCTTTTATTAGTCTTTTTTTTATAATTTCACGATTTGTTTTATAGACCCCCTGAACCCAAGGGTTGGGTTCGAACCCTGGTTCAATTTCATACAAAATTAATTTTTCTCAACATTTTGATCTAATAAATTTTTAAAAAAAAAATCAAATTTTGATGATAATTTAAATTTATTTGATGATTTAAATATGACTTATTTTAATCCAAAGTCTCAAATAATTGCGTAAATTAGAAATTTAAAAAAAAATTTATAAATTTTATGGTAAAAAAAAAAAATATTTTTTTTTTTTTTAAATTATAGTACCTGTTACGGGATTATCGGTTGAAATTAAAGAGTCTTATGCATTTTTAATTTTTCATATGCAATTTTTCGGCTTTTTCTTAATAAAATTCCTTTTTTTAGTATGTACAAGGGCCTGAAAGGGTTTTTAATCTTCAGCGAGCCATATATAATCTTTTTCTTAGTATTTTCTTAAACATGTCATCTATTATGTTTGTTTGTTATTGATAATGAATATTTTACTACTTTGTTAGTCAATTGAATTTTGGTTCCCGATTTAAACAAATTTAAATAATAATATGATTAAAAAAAAAAACAGAACCCTTTAAGGGTATTAAATCTTCGGATATTCGAATCTAAAATTTTTTTCCCTTATTTGCATTTTGCTAGTTCGGCTCATGTCCCAAGTGTGCGGTTCAGCTATTGGCCCAACCCTTTGTTCCCCCACACCCTTCACCCTACTTCAACACCCCTTTTTCTTTTCCCTCTCCCTATTCTCTTCTTTTTCTCCTACACTTTCTAGTTGCATATGTGCTTTAGAATTTTGTATTCATGCTTGAGTCACGTTTTGCACATTTGTTAAAAGTAGTTCTTAAGGCGATTGCCGCTTGCCATCCCCCTCTCCCTCTCACCTACCCCCCCCCCCCAATCTTCAACCCCCGCGAATGTGTGTAAAGTGTCTTAAATTAACTGCAACTTGCAACTTGCAACTTCTGTTACTTTTACCTGTCTGCAATATGTGTTTTTGTCCCACGGCCAAAAGCAGTTTTTAATCAATCACACACATGTGCTTATAATTCTTGTGGCGCCTCAAGGTGCACATCAAATAACTGTAAAAAAAAGAGCCATCTACAGTTGGTCAAATAAGTTTTTTGGCAAACAAAAAATTTCACATTTAATAAATAAGTTTATATTAATTTCCTGCAAATAAATTTACTTTCATTGGATTTTTTCATCAACAGTTGGTACAATAATTTGTTTGATAAAAATACATTATTTTTTACATATTTCTATATTTTACATTTTAAAAAAATGTTTACATTTAAAAAAATGTTTACTTAGTTTTATATTGCTACATTAATATTTTTTTCTTTATAAAGAAAATAAATAATAATAACAAAATTGATTTGTTAGTTAAGAAAATGTTTTGATAAAAATTTAACATTTAATTTTTTTTTAATTTATATATATATATATATCGATTCATTTATACCATTTTTACCTTATTTTATTGCTTCTATCTTTGGATTCTAGAACAAGTTAAAAAAAAGAAAAAATACTTTTCAGTGAATTGAATTATTTAAAAAAAATAAAAAATGCAAATATGTGAATTTATATTTTGTCAAAACAATTACTTGACAAACTGTACAATAGCTGTACAAAACAACTCATAAATTTAGAAAGGCTTTCAAAACTCTCCCCTGTCCGTGATAAAGGTTTTCCCCCACCTCTGTTTAATGTCGAAATAAATTCATTAAATTTCTGCGCCCTTTGTACTTTTGCCATACAATAAAAATGTCATTTTACAATGATATATGGGTTCTATAAAGCAGCCATTCCCATTTCTTGAAAAAATCACGTAGGAAATTTTTGCGTAAACTTGAAAAAGCTGCTGGTTTCGATAATTCGTCGCGAAATGAAACATGTTCTCTCAAAAGTTTCTTACCCATTTCATTTTTCTGGCTTCTTTTTTTTTTCTTTGCTGCCTGCATATTAATTTGAAATTTGTAGCATACTTTTCTGCATAGGTGTTTGTGTGTGTGTGTGTGTGTGTGTGTGTGAGTGCGTTGTGTTAACAAAGTCATAAATTTCCCGCACTGCTGACAGTTTTCATATTTGACTTTTCCTATGTTGCATGTTGAAAATTTCTCAAAAATGTCTAGCAAATTGGATTGGGGGCAACATTCGTTGGGTTGACTTAGCTTCCTTGTGGCAGGATATCTGCATCATCCAAAGGTGTTTAAGGTCACGATTTAGCACGAGATTTGGGTTCGAGTTTTCCATATGAAAGTAATTTTCATGTATTTTTTATCAGCTCTTTTTCACATATTGATTTATTGCCTTTTTCTTCTCGAATCTTCAACAATTATTCTAAATTCTCAAACATAAATAAACCGTTTTGTACTGTTTTTTAATATATATAATAATTTTTTGACTATTTTATAAAAAATTTATAATAACTGAAATAGATTTTATTTTTAAATAATAATTTAAACAGATTTTCAATTAAGCTTATAGATTGTAAATAAGATTAAATCAATTTTAAAATCTGTATAAATTATTATTGAAATATAAAATCTATATAAATATTAAGATTTGCATTATTTTTCGGCTGATAAAGATATATTGACTATATTGACCAATTTTAATAAAAATTTTTCTATTTTTTATTTCTAAATTTTATTCTATGAAAATTTATTAATCTTTCTCAAACTCTTGATTAACCAACATATTTTACAACTCTATAAATTCTTTTTTATTTATGTGGCTTAAGTTGTTTATTTAAAATTATATTCTTTTTATTACGTACAATCTGTATACAATCTGTTTCTCTGATTTCCATATAAATTTGAAAAATTTTTCCACTAAATAAAATAAAATAAATAAGAGCTAAACAAGTGAAAGGTAATTTAAAGGATGTAATAAATAATTCTCTAAGGTAGTTTCCACTTAGTAAAAATATATTTAAGTTTGCTGATATATTCATTGTATTAATTTCCAGATAGTTTAAGTTAGGAATGGAATTTTTAAAAGTTATTTTAACTGAGTACTTGGTAGAAGTTTTAAAACTTGATGCACAATTTTTATATATATTTTTTTTTTGGAGGGGAGGCAGCAATTAAGGTGAATTCGTGTGATGGAAAACTGTCGGGAAAACTGTCACAAAAGCGATGACAGACTTGATTGAAGCCTTTACAATACGCATCTCAATCAGCGGCACATTCAATCAAATGTTACGGCACAACATTTTAGTGCGTGTGTGTGCGAGTGTGTGTGTGTGTGTGTGTGTGCACATTTATTGTGCATTTGTTGTTGATATTTATTTACTTTCGAACATGCGACAGCATTGAATTACATTTCCATGGAATCCAAACTGAAAACTGCAAAAAAAAACTCAACTCAAATCGACGTCACGAAGTGCAGAAAAGTTTTCAGCTGCACTCGGCGTAAAGTTTTTCCCAGCTATTTCCGGTGGCAACAACAACCACAACAACAACAACGACAAGGACAACGATTTTGCGCCAAATTGTGTGTGAAATTGAATTGCAATTGTCAATAATTCGTTTCCAAAAATATATACTATATTTTCCACTGCAAAACTGATTGACTGCGAAGAAAGTTGCATTTATCAAGTTTTTATTTTGTACTACAATAAAAAGTTTTTTTTTACCTGAGTTCTCAGCTAATAGCGTCTAATTAAAAAGTGCTTTAGGCATTTTTTTCGCTTTTAATTGAATGTAAACCTGTCTAAAATGACAATACACTGAAAAAATGAAATAAAAACGAGTGGGAAAGGCTAAAGGCGAGATCTCGACCACAAGATACCCGTTACTTACTTTAAAATATTTAAATGTACTTTAAAGAAAATACTTGTTTTGCCCTGAAAAGTTTAATTCGCCATAACTGCCGATCTACATGATAATGTTAATTATCACTAAAAATGTATTATCTTAGAAACTGTGGGTGTCGTGGTTTTTTGCGATTTGCGGGGGCGGAGGGGGCGTGGCTTGAATTTAAAATAAACTTGATCTGGGTGGGGAATATAGAAGTCTTTAAGTGAAAGTTTGGTAACTCTATCTCTTCTGGTCTCTGAGATCTATTAGTTCATACAGACGGACAGACGGACAGACGGACAGACGGACAGACGGACAGACAGACAGACAGACGGACAGACGGACATGGCTATATCGACTCGGCTACTGATGCTGATCAAGAATATATATACTTTATGGAGTCGGAGATGCCTTCTTCTGCCTGTTACAAACATTCCAACGAACACAATATACCCTTTTAATTATGTTTTAAGTAACGGGTATAAAAAGGACACGTTGTATGATCTGTAAATCATTTCTGCTGCAGTCATAAAATCCAATGGGTCGCAGACAATTTATTTGTTTTTTATGTGCTCACAACTAATGTGACTCTCTTCCTTCCCCTCTCCCTACCCCTCCCTCATACCCCTCACCCTCTTGAATATGCTCCCCTTATCTACAAAAATCTTTGGCAGCTGGCATCAGGCTCAAAAGAAGCAGCTACAATCGTGCTTGTTTTGAGAAGCACGTACCAAAAGTTCCGCAACGCAATTTTTGAGTTTTACTTACGTAAAATGTTCAAATCGAACTTAAAAATGTGTGTCGTGTGTGTGTGTGTATGTGTCATATGTGGGGGAAAATACTGACTTGGCCTTTTCTTTGTCCGCAACATTTGACACCTGCTACGCTTTTGTTTTGATACCCTTTAGTCGTCTTCTTCAAGGGTATATTGTATTGTCTTGCAATCTAAATATTCCGATAAAATATATATATATATATGATCAGCATTAATCGACTTGACTAAATCTAGACATTGATACCTGTACCTCAGCGACTAAAAGAGCTAGAGTGACCAATTTCGTTAACACACTTTTCATTGAAAGCGTCTAGTTTTTACACTTAAAGAGCTAGAGCCTTTAAATTTGGTACAATTATTAAATGACACATTTTGCTCATATAATTTGAAAAAAACTCCACCGCACACTTAGCTTTCAGAAAAAAAAGCTTCTTTTTAGTGTTTTAAGTTTCCTAATAATAACATCAGTCCTCCCACTAAATTTTATATATGCCCGTCTTATATACTAAAAGTTATGGCTGTTTAAAGATTTTCAGAAAAGCGAGTATAGCACTATTTTTTACTTTTACAGTTTAAAATTCATAGACCAAAAACCTTAATTTGATTGAAGTATTTTGCCAAACAAAGTTTTTAAATGCATTTTAGAGATTAGAATTCCTAGTTTTTAGACTAAAATCTACATTTATGACGTTCGAAATAAAAAGATCTTAAAGAAAGAGTTGACATCCTGAATATATTTTGTATTTGTGGTATCTTTATACCCTGTTATCTTTAAAAATGTTTAAAAAATCGTATAATGCGCATTTTTTTTTATAATATTCTTGGTTTAATCAGTGTAATGGGTATCTTATAGTCGGTTTATTGACTATAACTTTGTTTTTTATGTTTTTTTTTTGTACTTTGCAGGCTGTAGGAAAAAAAGAGGGCAGGTGAATGTGGCATGCCTCCCATTGTTTCCATTTTATTGTGTGCTTAAATATTTACACAATGAAAACGAAGCATTTCCTTACACACACACACACACACACACACACACGCACACTTACACACACACACGCATACCCACGCATACATGTATTTATGAGTGTGTCTGCTCTAACACATTGTTTTTGGGGCTCAACGTGTTTGATTTATGAACATTGCTGTGCATATTGTTGTTGTTGTTTATGTTGTTGTTGTTGTTGTTGACCCCCAACAACACACATATGACATGATATTTTATACTCGATTGCCAATTATGACCTGTTAAGGGTTTATGGCCAATGACTTGTGTATATATTTGTGCGTGTGTGTGTGTGTGTGTAATTGTTTGGCCTAAAGGGGCCAATCAATTGAACAAGCACTTAAGTGTCTCTCTAAAACAAAAGCATAGCACAGTTGTTAATTGCAACTAATATATTTTGTTAAAATTCCAATATAAATAAAAGAGTACTCACTTTAAATATGCCAAAGGGTAGCTTTGGTAAACGGTATTGTTGGAAATATGACAAAAATAAAAAAAATTGTAATGCAGAATCAACTAAGAGAGAAAATAAAGTTAAAAATGACAGTCCTATTAAAAATCGGATTAGTTTTGACAAAGTTATGCAATTTTGAAATTTGGAAAAACGTTGGACTGACAAAATTTTGGAAGTCAAATTTTATGTCTGGTTTCCCATGATTTTTTACACACAAATGAAACATCTCAAAATCAAATTTAAAATATTGTTTTATACTAATTTGGGTACAAGTAAAAACTCAAGATTTTAAATTTTGAAAATATTATATTTTCCAAAAAGTCAAAGGAGGAGTACATGTTTTTTTCAGAAAAACTCAAAAATTCAAATTTTTTAAAAGTTAATAATTTTTATATGCAGAATCAACGAAGAGACTAAATAAAGTTAAATATGACGTTCCGTTTGAGAATCGGTTAAGTTTTGCCAGAGTTATGACAGTTCAAAGTAAGTCAAGCCTCTGACCTATCAACTTTACAAGTCAAAATTTTTGTCAATTTAGACAGGATTTTGTACAGAAAAATGAAAGGTCTTAGAATCAAGTTTAAAGTGTTGTTTTATCCTAAAAACGAATTAAAATGAAAACTTGTCAATTTAAAACTTTAAAATTCCAAAAATCCAGTCTTAAAAATGTTATGCAAGTTTTAAGTATGATAAACTATTTATAGAAAATAATTGACAATAATTGAAATATTGACAAATATTTCTCATATTTCGTTTAAGATTCTCAAACGAATCTATATAATTTTCTATTTAAAGTTTCTAACAATTTTTTTAAACAATATTTACTTTCGAGGTGAATATCCAAAAGTGTTTGTTTGCCTTCAAGTGAGGTGTCAGTTTCCGGCTTTCTTTTTGGCTGTTGTTGGCCAATTGAATATTTCATGACAGTTGTCACTTTGCATGCAACAGACATTCGTTTCCTGTTTTACAACAGAACCAGATCTTATTTTACCCCCACACTCTGGGATGACTCTGGACTAACTTTAGAGAGAGTTCTCTTCGCAGTGTATTCCCCTCTCTATTACTCTTTCTTCCTTTCTCCCTTTTCACCCACTCTGCGGAAAACTCTGCGTTTTTTTTTTGCGTATTCAGCATGTCAACTGTGGAAACTCAATTTGCCTAAGTAAATAAACGGAATATGAATGTTTAATTTATTTTACGAGCATAGATATTAAATAAACACACAAGTCAGTGTCAGTTTGTGTAGCGCAGTGTAAGTTTTGCACATGTCGTTAAAGTAAAAAAGTTTGCCAGACAAAAAAAAAACAACACTTTTTGTGATAAACCAAAAATTTGCAATTTGAAAAGTTGATCCATTTAAGCAGATTTATTCCGCATCTTACATCGATATCACAGTTGTCAAAAGAAGTTTAATTAATTTGAAGTGAATGAACAAATTGAGAAAGAGCAAGCGTAATTTAAAGAAAGAGAAGGAAGCTTGCAAACATTGTCATTTATTGAAATTCCTTACTCTGGAAATGTGCTCTTCAATTAATAGAAATCTCATCACATACATTACCTGTGGTTAATTAATTTTATAAAAAATTTCCTGCTCGCTTTAGTCTTAAAACAACAAAGAAAAATGTAGGCCAGGTAAATAGAAAGATAGAGAAAGAAAGAAAAGTACCTGCGGCTAATTTCAACATGTATTTACATATCTCATTTAATTAAAAAATATAATTTCAATATTTATAATGATTTTTTTTTTATTTTAATTAAGTCACAATTTTTGTGAGCGCTCTCGTCACACGTTGCGTATACGCAACTCAATCTTCAATCAACGTGCAGTCCATAAACTTTTTGTTGCCCAACTCATAATTTGTTGTCGACTTGTTTACACCGCACTTTCTTCCACTTCCCCTTCCTCTTCCTTCCATTTATCGCTGTCAAAAGTTCCCCACTTTGACATACTCATAATGATGCGTGTCTTTTTATGAATATGAATGCCGAGTTCCGGGTGAAAGATTCGCTTAAATTTGTTCCTTTCCTTAAGCACTCGTAAAAACCTAAACGTTAAATTTGTGAGTTCCCTTTTTATATGACAAAATCGTGTGTATTACAAGTTGTAATCGCTTTTCTTGATGCTCTTTGTCGCGAATGTTAAGTGGATGGATTTGTGCTTGCTTAGCGAATCTTATTTGCCTGATGAGCTGCACTTCAATTTACAATCAACATTTAGCCAAATTTAGCAACTTTTTCATTGGTTTGTGGTATTAAAAAATGTTTGCAGTTTGTTGCAAATCTCTTAATTTAACTCGCTCTCGAGAAAGTTAATTTTATGTGCCTTGTGACCTAACTTGACAAAAAAAAATTAAAATAAAATAAAACTATACACTTACAAAATTCCAGAGATGCATTAATACAGATAATAGTAGAATTTAACACTGATAAAACTGGCAGAAATATTTCGGGATTATAAGATATAGAAACATATTAAATATTTACGAAAATCTTAGAATCCTAGCTTAAAATCAATTATATTTGTCCCCATTTCTTACTCATAAAAATTAGCTTATGGAGCATATTATTTTATAAATAAATTTAATTTTTTTTTATTTATTTACTGTCAAGCTAAAAGCAGCCGACACGTAATATATTAAAATTAAAGAATAAAAATGTTAAAAAATAAATAAAATTAATATTGTGTAATGTAAATATAAAATATTTTAAGTACTTGAAAGTTATTTCTGCGTTTTTCTACTCCTAGAAACGCTATAATTATTTAATTAAATGTTAATCTTGATTAATTTCTCTTCTAAACATAAAATTGCTTACTTATCTCATATACAACATTTTAATATGGTTAATAAAAATGGAAAATATAAATATATTTTCTTCTCTAATATGCAGTATTTTATTTAAAATTCTACATAAAGGTCTCTGATATACAGAATTTTATTTGAATTTCTAAATTAATGTCACTTAAAAATAGACTTATTGCATTTAACAGACAATAAATAAAGTAAATAATGTTTGTTTTAAGCAGCTATGCTCCAATTATTATTGGTATGCCTAAAAACACTTAAAATAAACATTAAAAACTTGAATTGTTGTAAAGTTGTTTCGGTTCTTGTTGAAATCGAAAGTCAAACAAACATTTTACATTGTAGTTTGTTTGCTTTAAAACAGTTGTCACCTTGTTGTGTTTGTTCATTGTTTGTTAAATGCGTTGTTTGCTTACAATTTGGTAAGATTCTTTTGCCCTGCATTTGTACATTTGTTGTAACAGCATTTAGTTTTGGATTGTCAACTATAAAAGCGACTAATCTACATTCAGAAAGTACAGTTCAAGTTGTGACTTGTAGAATCAGTCAGTTGATCAGCCATGCATATTGTTTCAGTTGTTACTTTGCTCCTGGGCAGCATTTTCGCCTATTCTCTGGCAGCTCCTCAATTCGGAGGATTTGGTGCTGCTCCTGATTCTGGTTATGAGATTCTAACTGCAGCTCTGGCCAATTTGGCCAAGGAACTTGCAGCACAGAAGAATTCAACAGTGACAATTGGCAACAGTTCAACAATTGTTTCGGGCATCTCCAGTTCCATTGCCAATGCTCACATCGATGGCAATCGCCATCCTGGACATGGACATCATCATCATCACAATAATGGCTGGAACAATGGCTGGAACAATGGCTGGAATAATGGCTGGGGATACTGGCGTGGTGCTGCTGAGGAAGAAGAGGGAGATTACAAGTTGGAGGGAGATGATTATAATCAAAATGAATATCTGGAAGGTGACGACATTGACTCCAATGATGATTCGAAGTTTTAACTAAAAAACTTACTAAATTTCCTAAATTTCAATTCACTTTAATCCTTAAATATCTAAAAAACTGTGCAACTAGTTAGAGTTGTAAAAAATTAAATAAAATTATCTGTCTATCACATCTGTGCGTTTGTATTATGTATTTTATGTTCATCAAAGAATCAAAAGTGTCAGAGCAGTATCAACTTGGAATAACACTTTTGTACAAGCTCACAAAACTTTTTTGTTAAAAACTAAATTGGAAAAACATTCGTAAAAAATCTTTAAAAACCACAGATAACATTTTACTGAAATTTCGCTAAGTTCATTGCAAAATGCTAAAAAAATGAAAGTTTTGAACAACATTAGCAAAAACTAATTAAAATTTCTAGAGTTTTTGAAGACAATTTCTTTTGAAACAACTGTTCGAAATGTCGGTGTTTCTCAAATGTTAGAGACATAACTTCCAAAAAAAAAAAAACGACTTTCTTCCAGTCTTAAAAATTTTTTTATGATGGGAAATATTTTATATAATTTACAAAATTATAAAAAAAAATGTTTAAACAAATTTATTTAGTTTTAAATTAATTTAGTTTAATTCAATAACTATTTCACTTTGTGAAATCCGAGATTTCCAATCTCTTAACAATTTTTTAGACATTTGAAAGCAATGCTTGAGTAATGAACAATGACAGCAGAAAACAAAGCACAAAAATAAAAGTGCAATTTTAAGTAGATTTTTTTTAATTTATACGAATATAAAAGTGAAAATTACTTAAACTGCTATAAATTTTTGAAATTTCAACCCACTTAGAATCAATTTCCTATCAAAAATTGGTGCAATTAGTTAGAGTAATCAAATCATTAATATATTTGTCAATCAAATCAATCGATAAACATTTTAAAAAGATAATGCAGCCGTTAAACATAAAAATCAGGGTTACAAAATTAGTTCCTTGTCCATTTAATTTAGTTTTCATTAACTAATAAAACCATATGTTTTATCTTGGGTTTGTTTGTTTATTGCAAAGGTTCAACAGAATGTGCTTAGTTTAGTGTTTGATTAATATATTTGTTTAAAATTTAGTAAGATTCTTTTGACCTTTATTTGTACAATTGTTGTCATAACATTTACTTTTGGATTGTCAACTATAAAAGCGATCGATTTTCATTCAGAAAGTACAGTTGGAGTTGAGACTTGTAGAATCAGCCATGCATATTGTTTCAGTTGTAACTTTGCTCCTGGGCAGCATTTTCGCCTATTCTCTGGCAGCTCCTCAATTCGGAGGATCTAATTCTGCTCCTAGTTCGGGTTATTATACTTTGACAGCAGCTCTGGCCAATTTGGCCAAAGAGCTAGCTGCTCAGAAAAATTCAACAGTGACAGTTGGCAACGGTACCACAATTGTTTCGGGCATCTCCAATTCCATTGCCAATGCTCACATCGATGGCAATCGCCGTCCTGGACATGGACATGGACATCATCATCACAATATTGGCTGGAACAATGGTTATTACAATAATGGCTGGGGATACTGGCGTGGTGCTGCCGAGGAAGAGGGAGATTACAATTTGGAGGGCGATGATTATCAGAACGGTGAATATTCGGAAGGGGATTTACAAGAAGGTGACGACATTGACTCCAAAGATGAAGAACAGGAGAAGCTCTAACTGAAAAACTGAACAAAAAACATACTAACTAAATTTTCTCAATTTTCAATCACTTGAAACATAATCCTATTACAAATGTTGCAACTAGTTAGAGTAATAGAAAATTAAATAAATATATCTGTCAATCAAAACTGCTCATTTTTTATTACCATATGTTGCAATATATATTAAGTAATCTATAAAAAAAACTGTCTGTCTAGAGCAATGAGAACAGAAAACATAATACAGAGTTAAATATAAAGTTTCGTTGAATCATTTAAGGTTTTGAGCAACATTTGGCCATAAGCTGAATAAATTTTCTAAATTTCAATTCCTTTTAAACTTAATTCCTATCATAATTTGTGCAACTAGTTGAAGTAATCAAATAATAAATACATTTGTCAATCAAATCGATCGATAAACCTTTTAGACACATAATCCCGCACTCGAACAAACAGACAGCGAGTGAATCAGGGTTCAAAAGTTTCTAGATTCGTCCATTTGATTTAATTTTCATAAATTCATAAAACCATTTGTTCGGTTTTTGGGTTTGTTTGTTTATTGCATTGCACTAAAGGCTTTTATGGAATTTGCTTAAATGCAAATATTGTTACGACCGAGTTTTCAGTTTTCAGTAGCTATGAATTTTTATTTGCCAACTGCCATTTAATATACATACATATACACAATTTTATGTCCAGAAAAAGGGCTCTCAAATAACTGAACTGAACTGCACTGAACTCGACTGTAGTGAATTTGAGCTCAACTTTTAGTCTATCTGTTGCGAAAACATGGCAAATTCTCGCGGGTGGCATAAAATACCGAATACATTTTACATAAATGGATGGAATTGCACATTAATATTTTTGCAGCCAAAAGTTTCATAAACTTCTCTATGACCGAAAAAACAGCCAGCGGCTAAAGTGTGTGCAAAATATGCATATGGATGGAAAATGTCGAGAGATGTGCTAATTGTTAGTTACAACTGTGCATATGCTCGAAATACGAAATTAGGGAATTTCCAAAACTGTCAACCTGACAAAATACTGTTCTCAGTTGTCGCAAAACCAAAAATGCATAACAACATTTAAGTTCAACTTAATTGTAAATGGTTTAGAAAAGTTTCTCCTTTCTCTACACACACACACACGCACACACACACATGTCGTATGCGCAATGTTGTGATTAAGCATACGCCAAGTGTGACATTTATGAGTTTGGCTCAAGGCCCAGAAATATGCGGGCAACAGTTTTTGGCAGCAGCACTTTCAACTTGACTTGGCCAAGTGTCAAATAAAGCAATATAACTGTGCAACCAAATGTTTTTTTTTTTTTTTTTGTTGCCTAGCCAAGTTTGAAGTAGCTCTTAAAATTGGCCAATGTCTAGGGATTTATTAATGACAACATGACAAGAGAGATAGTGAAGAAATGTTATTATTTCACCTAGAGGAAAATTCAATTATTTTTACATAAGATTTAAAATTAAATATGGTTATAGTTAATTCAATTTAACTTGAAAACTAATTCATAAAATCATATTAGTTATAAAATTTGATGTTATTTAAATAAAATAATAATCTTTATCTATTTGAATTTGAAGAAATTCAATATTAAAATATATAATACTAAGTGTTTTATTTAAAAACTTGAATTAAAGTCTTAAAAAATCTATTAAAAGTTCTTACAAATGCAGTTGAATAAACAATATAAAACATATTTAATTTAAATACAGGTTTATTAATTTTAGAAATTTTTTAAATGTAAATGATTAAGCTAAAAATTGATTTTTTCATTTAAGGGTTTGTAACATATATTTTACTATATTTGTCATTAATTTGACATTCAGTTATGAATATTAATAAAAGTGTATTTAATATAATTTCGATATTTTTTTTATATTTATTTTTTAATTTGTTTTCTTTATTTTCACTATAGATATTTTTCTAGGTGTAGAGCTAGACACATGGAACATTTAAGGATATTCACTTCTCTCCAGGGACTTAACAAATCTCTTTTGAATCACAATGCGTGTCTATCGTTTGAATTGCGACAAATGGAACGCATTAAGTGAACATTATTGTCAAACAATTTGCTCTGAATGTGTTTATTTCGCATCCTTGTTGTTGTCACATTACTTTCGACTTGTTCGACAACAACATTTTCTGGTCTTTCTAGACACAGTTTACAACAACAGTTCCTTACATAATTCCTTAGCCAATTGTGCCAACCGAAAATCTGATTAGGTTTTTGGAGGGTAAGAGACTTTCGCAAAATCAAACAACGATAAATTGTTGTAACTTGTAAGCGATATTATGCCAAGTACAACTTCAATTTGTTCTGTTAGCCTGTTGCTTAAATTGAGTCCTTGCTGTGGGGCTTCTTTTTTTTTTCCTTTTTCCTGCTTTGTCGCGAGCCTCTTTCTTTTTTCATTCCCCCTTCGTAAATGACAAACAGTTTGTGGCCAAATGGCTTGAATGTTAAGTGGTAAATTATCTTTTTAGTCGTACTTTGTGCTTGTTGTTTCCTTAAAAGGGTTTACTTGTAATTGATACCTGTTTTGAGACACTCGGAGGCCTTACGAGTGCCTCCTTTAAAAGGGATTTGCATTTGTGCATTTAGTCGATTGATTTTGCAACTGAATGGAAGTCTACTTATGTGGTTTGGATTAAAATTGGTTAATGTTACTTTAAGTGAAGTTTTTTTGAAAAAAATTAAGAAATAAGAATAAGACGATGAAATCAATTCTTGAATTTCATGAGAAATCAAGTTACTTTATTAAATTTAGCATTTTAAACATATATGCTTATTGATTACCTAATTACTTTACTGATTATAGCTTAAATTTTATTATTTTCTAGGTTTCCCGAGGAATTGACTTTTTGATTTTGCTTTTTAATTGGTAAGGAAAATCTTTTTGAAATTAGTTAAGATGAAGTATTAAAATATCGTTGAGTTTAACTCGATTTCTTGATTAGATTTTTCAAATAAAGTAGACAGAATTTATCAGCTTTGTTTGTATAATTCTTTTATTTAATATACATGAAATCTTTTAGAAATTAGTCAATATTAAAGTTTACATATTAAGGAACTTGTTTGGTTAGTTTTCTGAAAATCTATTTAGAAACAGGAGTCAACACCCTCGGCGTTGCACATTAGATCAAATGAATTGAAGACTGTACCTTCTGGACAGACCACAGAATATGGTATGGGATAGGCACAAACGACATATCTGTTGCAATCGTTGGGATAAGGTAGAATCGTGCCTAGAGGCACACCACAACAAATATTGGGTGTATCGGGATGTATTGTTGTTGTAGTTGTTGAAGAATCGGTAGTTGTAGTATCAGCTATTGTTGAAGTAGAATCGGTTACTGTTGGAGTAGAATCGGTTATTGTTGGAGTAGAATCGGTTATGGTTGGAGTAGAATCGGTTATTGTTGGAGTGGAATCGGTTGTGGGAGTAGAATCGGTTATGGTTGGAGTAGAATCGGTTATTGTTGGAGTGGAATCGGTTATTGCTGGAGTAGAATCGGTTATTGTTGGAGTAGAATCGGTTATGGTTGGAGTAGAATCGGTTATTGTTGGAGTAGAATCGGTTATTGTGGGAGTAGAATCGGTTATGGTTGGAGTAGAATCGGTTATTGTTGAAGTGGAATCGGTTATTGTTGGAGTGGAATCGGTTATTGTTGGAGTAGAATCGGTTATTGCTGGAGTAGAATCGGTTATTGTTGGAGTAGAATCGGTAATTGTTGGAGTGGAATCGGTTATTGTTGAAGTGGAATCGGTTATTGTTGGAGTGGAATCGGTTATTGTTGGAGTGGAATCGGTTATTGCTGGAGTAGAATCGGTTATTGTTGGAGTAGAATCGGTTATGGTTGGAGTAGAATCGGTTATTGTTGGAGTGGTATCGGTTATTGTTGGAGTGGAATCGGCTATTGTTGGAGTAGAATCGGTTATTGTTGAAGTGGAATCGGTTATTGTTGGAGTAGAATCGGTTATGGTTGGAGTAGAATCGGTTATTGTGGGAGTAGAGTCGGAATATGGAGGCATAGGTGTAGTTGATCCTGGTGTTGGTCTTGCATTGCAGTTCGCCAAATCCGGATTCATGCACTTTAATTCCGTAGGACTAAACTCCAAACCCTCGGGACAATCATAACCAATGGGTATGGGCTTGGCACATTTGATATACTTGCTGCAAACGTTGGGATATGGCACGAGATCTCCCTCAACTTTACCACCACAAATGCCGCTAGGTGGCGCTGTCGTTGTCGTTAACTCAGTTGTGGAAGTTTCTGTTGTGGAAATTTCATCAGTTGTAGAAGGAGTTGTTACTGTAGTGGAAATTTCCTCAGTTGTGGAAGGAGTAGATTCGGTAGTGGAAATTTCATCAGTTGTGGAAGGAGATGTTTCTGTAGTGGAAATATCCCGAGTTGTGGAAGTTTCTGTTGTCAAAATGGGTGTAGTGCCCGTTGAGGGTCCTGTAGGACCCGGATTACAATTGGCCTGTGATGCATCCATACATTTGCGGAATTCCGGACTAAACTCTTCGCCTTTTTTGCACTCATAGGCCGAGGCAATGGGACGACTGCATTTGATATACTTGGAGCACTCGTTGGGATAGGGAACCAAATCTCCATCCGCAACATCGTCACAAGGACCCTTTTGTGGTGGTGGTCGTGTAATAGCTGTAGTGCTTTCTGTGGTGGGTTCTGATGTGGTGGTTGAGGTGTAATCCCAGTGGCATGCATCGTGTGGCACATCGGCACCACAGACACCCTGTATGGGATCATAATACTCTCCACAGTTGCAGACATCCATCATGTAGACATAGTCATCCACACAGCGTATAAACCACTGACAATTTTCCGGATACGGGAAAGTATCTCGACTGCTGTTCGTACAAATTGTCGGTTCCAGGGGAGCTGAAGTGTAGCCCGGTGTTGTGCTGATTTCCTGATCACAATCACTTTCCTTCCAACTCACACATTGTTGTCGCTTGGCATTAAAATAGAAACCCTCTAGGCAATAGAAGGCAACGGGAATTGGTGAAACACAGACAATGTATTTACTGCAATCCTTCGGATAAGCAATCATTTCTCCTTCAACCTTGCCGCCACAAATTCCCGCAGGGTCCTCTGGCTTAGGTGTTGTTGTTGTCACAATTTCCGTTGTTGTTGTGGTTGCTTCTGGCGTTGTTGTTGTTTTTATTGTGGTTGTTGTTGTATCTGTTTCCTTGCAAGCTGTTGGTGAAACATTGGGACCGCAAGCCTGCGACTTGGGATCATAATAACCTCCCGCACAGGGTGCTATATAGTAGGTACCACCTCCTAGACACAGTATATATTTGCTGCAATCCTTCACATAGGGAAAAGAGACGCCTGCCTCCTGATCCTCACATAATTCAGCAGGTCCTGGTGTCGCTGTGGTTGGAATTGTCACCGTTGTTGGGGCTGCTGTGGTGCTGGTGGTGCTGGTAGTGCTGGTAGTGCGATCGCCATAGCAATACACATCATTGGCCTCATCACAGATGCCAAAGTCGGGATTGAAAAGCAGTCCATTCGAGCATTGACCAAGAATTACCTGCAGGTGTAGATTAGAAATATTAATATCGATAAAAAAGATCAATCTTAGCAATTGATATTTTTGAAAAAAAAATTGAAGTTTTCAAGATAACTTCAAGGAAAAAGTGTTGGGTGAAAAATATCAAATTTTTAAAATAAATAATATTTTGATGTAGAATTAAAAACGAGGTCAAATAATGATCAAAATGATATTCCGTATGAAAATCCGTCAAGTTTTGGCAAAGTTATGACAGCTTCAAATTTGCGATAAAGTGTCAAGGGGTAAATATGGAAATAATTCATTATGATGACCAAAAAATAAAATTTTTTATGTGATTAAAATTTAGATGTAGAATCAAAGAAGAGGTCAAATAATGATCAAAATGGTATTCCGAATGAAAATCTGTTGAGTTTTGGCAAAGTTATGACAGTTTGAAGTTTTTGAGCAAGTGTCAAGGGGTAAATATGAAAATAATTCATTATGATGACCAAAAAATGAAATTTTTTAAGTGATTAAAATTTAGATGTAGAATCAAAGTAGAGGTCGAATAATGATCAAAATGATATTCCGTATGAAAATCAGTTAAGTTTTGGCAAAGTTATGACGGTTTGAAGTTTGAGATAAAGTGTAAAGGAGCAAGTCAGAAGAAAGTATGCATAAAATAGACATAGTAATAGGGGAAAAATATGAAATGTTTAAAATCAACAATATTTTGATGCAAAATCAAATAAACGACCAAATAATGATAAATATAACATTCCGCTTAAAAATCGGTCAAGATTTGACAGAGGTATAACAGTTCAAAGTTTTTGAAAAATGTCATGGGTAAAGTATGGTAAAAAATGGACACTTCTTCTTCTAAGGTTTTCCTTTGTCACTGTAAGTCGAACAACTATATTCTGAATTCGTTTGAGTATCGAATATATCCATATATTATTATTTATATTGACAATTTGTATAATTACCTCGTGGTCTTTGCACCACAAATACTGGGAACAGTTGGCGGCATAGGGAAAACGTGTATTATCTGGATAATTCCTGCAGGCATTTTCATTCACATCAGGTGGTAATGTTATTGGTGCACTAGTTGTTGTTGTTGTTGGCATTGGTGTTGTTGTAGCTACAGTGGTACTAGGAATTAATGTAGTGCTCGTTTCCAAAGTGGAACCTTGTGTGGTTGCAATTGTGGTTGTTGGATAAGGTTGAGGTTTGCAATTGACCGAATTGGGAGTATCGCAGATGTGAAGCATGGGATTAAAGAGTTTATCGGGTATGCAATAAGCCAAGTTAGTACAGCCATTGCGGCAACTGAGATAGGCACTGCAATCGTAGGGATAAACATAGAAACCATTTCCCAAGGACCAACAGAAATCATCTTCTATACCCAAGGGAGGTGCACTACACTGACCGTCATCGGGTGTGGTTGTTGTGGGTTCAATTGTGGTTGTTGTAGGTTCCTCGGTGGTTGTTGTAGGTTCCTCGGTGGTTGTTGTACTCGGCAATGGGAGTGGTTCACATTGTGCCACCTCAGGTGTATCACAAATGAGCAACCACTCGTTGAAAACCTTGTCGGGTGCACAATAATTCAAAACCGGCCAACCCAGAGTACAATTGATATAAGCATTACAATCATAGGGATAACGATGCACCGAACCATCTGGAAAATTTCTACAGAATGTCTCCGATATTCCCGGTGGTGCTGGCGGTGGATCATAGCTAGAAGTGGGCCAATTTTCCTCAGTGGTACTGCTCCAACTCAAGGTCGTCAAAGTAGTATTATCCACCGGTTTATTTGTAGTTGAGGTCGGCGTTGCTTCGGTCGATGTAAATGTGAAATAAATGCACTTTGTATTCTGTGGATAATTACAGCTGTGTGTCTCATTGTTCCACCACAATTGAGCGGGACAGAGTTTAACAGTTGGATAAATGCAATCGCAGACTAGGAACAAACTGCAATTATCCGGATACGGTACTAGGCAACCAAACTCTTTGCCCGCACACATCATTTGATTCTCATAGCGTTCCTCATTGTCGCATGTGGCATGCCGCAATTCACCTTGCAACGCCACAGCAGTTGCTGCCAACAACAGCAGCAATGGTAACCAATCACAGCCATTGCCTTGAAATATAATCAAACAAATTCATTTTTATTATTCCAAGATGTCAGATAAGAAATAGGAATTTTAAAATAATTTTTATGATAAATTTACGATGTTTAATAAGCTTTTTTATATTTTTCGATTATATTTATTACTTTTCATATAATTTAAAAATTTATTTAAATAGCCTGAGTTTCAATAGAATTTTTTTTGATAAATTTATGAGATTATGTTTACTTATGAAATTGTATTACACATATTATATTTATTACTTTTCATAGTATTTAAAAATTTATTTAAATTGCCTGAGTTTCAAAAGAATTTTTCTTGATAAATTTATAAGATTATGTTTACTTATGAAATTTTATTTATTTATTAAGACACTGTTATTATTTATTTCTTTTTTTCTACTTTCTTATAACGTTCTTCACTAGTTCAATCTCTTAAAAATTGTTAAGATATTATTTTAGTTTAGTTTAGTTAACTTTAATTTTTTTCACTCTTGCTACAATTATTTATTATAATTTTAAAATCAAATTAAATGAAAAATTTACCGTTCATAATGAGCTTTTAAATATTTGCCTTTAGTTTTCTTTATTTAAATAAATTTTTTCGCTTTATTTAATAATTAATTAACAGCACTGTTTCACGATCTAGTCGAGACTAAAGTCGCTGCTTCTACGACACTAGCTATAAGAAGTTGCGATTAGCTCAAACGTTGACAATTGAATTGATAAGATATTATGGCTATTATTATTATTATGATATTGGAGTATCTATTAATTATTTAAATTGATAATGCTGGCACGAGTGAATGAATGATGTTCCCCACTGTTCAATTCTTATCTAGACTCTTCTAAATATATATAAGTCGAAATGTAGAACACTTCCAAGAACGAAGTCTAATATGAGCTAATTGTAGGTAAATAATACGTATTTGCACGCGTTGTCATATATTATCTATTAAAAGTAGCTAAGTAAGTGTTTCCTTCAATATCATCATATTAGATTGTGATTTGACTCATAAAACCTATAAATTTCTCATATACTTGTGCGTTATTTAATAATTAAATATTTTATTGAGTCATTAAACTATACTTAATATTTTATGCAATACAGAAAATCACAAAACGCCGCTAAAATTGCCTCAGCTATATTGTGTAAAAATATCAGCCTCCTATTTCATTTAGTCTAGGTTGTTTAATGATCAGTAAGTGAGTCAGGACAAGGAATTTTATGAGAATTTACTTAAAAAAAGAATGTTATTCCAAGTGAACAAAGTTCACAACTTTAAGCCAATTTAAAGAGTTTTTAAAATATACATTTTCTGACATTACTCAGCTGAAACTCAAGGAAAGTAAAGACGATTGTGTTTGACATGTGTGTGTTGCTCTTAATGCTGTTGTTATTACATTTATTGCTGTTGTTGTTTTAATGAGACAACGTGACCTCTCAACAACACGGTGAGAATTTATGTGCACCACTCGCAGTTTAAATTACAGAAATAAAAAATGCGAACATAAACATAAATGAAGCCAGAACTCTAACGCGCCGGCCATTAAAAATAAAGCGACAAAACATGAGCAGTAAACAAAATTGGCACAAAACTTGGTGGCCAATAAAAAGTCTTTGGTTATTATATTTAAAAAAAGAAAAAGAAAAAATAACGCAAAGATGGTGAGAGAAGCGAAAAATGCAACAGCACTCGAAACGAAAAATAACTGAAAAGCATAAATCTATTTACCGAATTGCTTTCTACATGAAAAACTTGCCTTTTGTCGAAGCACTCAACACCCACGGTGAATGTTCTCAAACTACGCGAAAACATTAAAAGAAATATGGAATTTTTATAAGAAAAAAAAGTACATAAATAAATAGTTTTCTCAGGTGTTTGCTCTGCAAACGTAAAAGGCAATTGAATTTCCGGCAAATTCAACAAAATATTTACGAAATTCAATTTAACGTCGTCATTGAGTTTGGTTTGGTTCAAATGGAAAGTAAATAGTTTAAGTCCTCGATAAATTCTAAGTGGCGCTTAATGAAATATTTTTATTATAATCGTAAGATCGTTAAAGTATTCTTAATGGTCAGGCAATCAAATTTGAAGTTATAGCTAAATTGATTTCGTTGCTGATTTTATTATTTTAACAACTAGAAAAATTCCTAATATCACTTAAAAAATTCTGAATATTTTTACAATCCTAAAATTAAAATTAAATAATATATTAATGAATTTTAAATTAAACATTTTGTTTCAGAATAGCAATTTCTAATGATATTACATATATTAGAAATATGCATGGATTTATGATTAGATTTTTTCAAGCCTTCATAATTTAGTTATTTGATAAATATTCAAATACAAATATTCATTATTCTATAAGTTTTATCATTTTACTTATGATTACTTTTGTGCAAAAAAATAATACTCAGGAATAATCATTATTTTGGAATCAAATAAATAAAACTCAAGAATAATGTTTATTCATTTTATTAATTTTTTTGTTTAAAAATTATTTATGATTATTTTATGAGTAAAATAATACAAATCATAAATTTTAAGATCATTTTTAATATTGCATAGATTACCTTTGAAGAAAAATTTTGGTATATTTCTTGTTTTTTTTTTACAGTTACTAGAAGTAAATGATTTTTTCAATTGAAAAAAATTAAATTTTGGTATATTTCTTTTTTTTTTACAGCTACTAGAAGTGAATGATTTATTTAATTGAAAAAAATATAATTTTGGTATATATCATTTTTGTTTTTTTAAATGTTTTTTTTTTTAATTGAGAAAAAATAAAATAATCATCATTAACAGTCCCTGATATTTAATTAATATATTCAAATTAACATTTTTGTTGTTTTCGCAATTTCCAGTGATTTCAACTTAGACTTGCTTATAGCCTTAATGGCTTAAATGGCCATCTAACATTACCAATTGCACGATGAGGGCAATTTTTCAGCTTGATCTGTTGGCCGCTGTCAAGCGTTTGATCTGCAACAGATTGAACTATCAATTATGGTCGGGTGGACGTGACTGTCTAACATCGTCTACCTCTGGACAGGGTTGATGTGAACACACACACACACACAGATATAGATAAAGAGAGAGAGGGAGTTGGGGAAAGCTGCTTGAATGCTGGAACGGACGTTTAGTTACAGCTGAGAACCTGTCGTGCTGCATCAAAATAAAAGAAAAGAAAAGAAAAGCGAGCGTCTGAGTTGAGCAAAAGGTGTACGTGTCCTACATGCAACATACACCAGCCAACAGCCAGAGTTGCCACCCTAGTTCTAGTTCAAGTTGTTGTTGCACTGTTCGATGTTCGCTGTGCTGCATGAAATTGACCTCGTCCTGTTGCGTGTGTCGCTGACGAGAATTGAACTAGCTGTAAGTCCTTAGTCCTTAGTCCTTTCTTCTGCTCCTCCTCCTCCTCCTCCTCCTCCTCCTTCTCCTCCTCCTGCTCCTTCTGCCTCTGTTTTGGGTGTGTGTATCACACGGCTTACGTGAGCGCTTGATTCATGTGGGGGGCAACCTTTACTCAACTTGCCTCACTGTGTGGCATCTTGTCTAAGACAAAGCGCCACAAATCAAGCTGTATACGCTGCTGGCATAAAGAAATTACACTCAGAAAGTGTACACAAAAAAATAGAGAAAACCTTCTTAAATTCAAGCTTCAAGCTCCTGATATAAGGTTCATTATATTTTGTATTAAAATCAAAACCAAAATTCAGAGGTAACATTTTTCTAATGAAATTAATTTAACTTGAATGCAGAATTAATTTGGAAGACAAACCATTATCAAAATGACATTCCGCTTGAAAATCGGTTAAGTTTTGCCAGAGTTATGACAGTTCGAAGTTAGTCAGGCCTCTGACCTAGCAACTTTACATGTCAAAATTTTTGTTAATTTTCACATGATATTTTACAGAAAAATGAAAGGCCACAGAATCAAGTTTCAAGTGTTGTTTTTTACTAATTACGATATAAGGAGTTGATTAAAAACGAAAACTTGAGATTAAAAATTTTGAATTTTCGAAATTTCAAAGGGGGGACCCTTACCATCAACCCATGGCTATGATCGAAAAATATAAAATTTTCTAAATAAACTAAATTTAAATGCAGAATGAATTTAGAAGTCAATCCATCATCAAAATGGCATTCCGCTTGAAAATCGGCAAAGTTTTTCCAGAGTTATGACAGTTCGAAGTTAGTCAAGCCTTTGATGAAGTCCAATTTAGACTTGATTTTGTACAAGATTATGACAGGCCACAGAATCAAGTTTAAATGTGAAAGTGTTAGTGAAAGATTAAGATTTAATATTTTTTTTTTTTTAATTTCAAGTGGAGTACCTTTAGTTTTTTTTTCAGTGCAATATAATCAAAGCTACATTCAATATACGCTCAAAGAAAGCTCACAAAATCAAAGGCAAGTTTCAGTTAGACATACAGGACATTTGCCGTTTTTCCTTTCTCTCGTATGTTGTTGTCTTTGGTCTTTTCTCTTAATTAAAATCCAATGAATCTCTGTTGCAGAATTTGCATTTTTACTAACCCATTTCCTCTTTCCGATATCCATTTACTTGGCTTTTTTTTGTGTCTTTGCTTTTGTTGTTTGTTTTTTGTTTCGAGCTCTGTTAATTGCATACATTTTTGCCAAAAATTACAATTTACAGCCGGCTTTTATAAGGTTTTTCATTTTGAATGCCAACTGCATACGGAATTCATTAAAAATATGCTCTTTTTCCAAGTTTTTGTTTTTGTGATATGTGCAAGATTGATGACATTTTATCAGTGAAATTAAGAGTTGTATTGTGATTTTTAAAACCCCAAATTAAAATATCTGTTAAAAATTCAAGTCATAAATTCTTTACATTTTAACATTCGTTTTTATTAACTCTTAACAATTTTGTGTTATTGAAATTGTTATTTCACTAGCTCGGAATTATGTAGATTTGTAAATATTATTATTATAATAATTAAAGGTTACAAGCATTTTTTCTACAAGTTGATTTCAAGTTTTTTTCCGTGTTTTATTCTTAAAAAATTCTTAAATTACAAAAATAGTACCAATGCTTAAATAAAATAGAAACCTCCTAAACCTAAAATATATATTAATTTTTAATTTATTTATATTCCAAACTATACTCAATTTTTTTAAGTGCAGACTTTTTTATTGTCGAGTTATCGTTACTGCATTCTTACTTATTTAACTACAAATTTTAGTCTAGTACAAACTCAAATAGAATTTAAATTGAAGTGTTGCAACTCTTATAAAATCTCATTTGAGAATATTTCGAAGTTTTCAATGCGCCGACGCGTAAAACTCTTTGCTATTTTCAAGATTATACTCTCTTAATTTCGTTATTTGGAAAGCCGAAGCCGAGTATTTATTCGGGCAAGTTCGTGCTGAGATTCGAGTGCGAAAGTAAACAGCGAAAGTGAGTCTAAATTTTCGGACAGTTGCGTTTCAGCTGATGCCGAAAGCAAAAGCCTGCGGAACAAAATGACACGGATTTTTCCGGTTAACAGGAATTTTCACGGTAGAATTTGGCGTAAATATGCGGGAATTTGAGGTGAAGTTGCAAATGGGAAAAAGTAAGCTAAGGACAGTTGCAATAAATATTATCTAAATGGGTATAAGCAGTGTCTGCATTGATTTCACTATCGTTGTCTGTTGTTAGAGACCTCTGACCCCAATTGTAGAAAATGCAGGAAAATACATGAAAAACCCAGGATAACTTTGCATATTTATATAGGTGTGAAAATCAACACAGCGCACAAACAAAATTGCTGCATTTCGTGTGGAAATGTAATTAAAAATGCCTTTGAACAAGAACAAATTAATTGCCAAAGGAAACAGTAGCTTCCCTTCCCCCCTCCCTCCTCCCTCTTATTCCACACTCATCTGACAAACAAGTGCTATTTTTAGCCCAGTAACCAAAGGGAATTAAGTATTATGAGTTTAAGATTTTACAAATAAAATAATTATTTTTGCTTATTATATTACTTAATTTTTTTTTTTTTATAGAATTCCAATAGTTTTTTCTATTATTTATTAAAATTTTGAAAATAATGCAATTATATTCGAATATATTTAACAAAAAAAATAAATTTTTTAAAAATTTTAAATTATTACTTAAGGTATAGTTTATGAATTTTAATACGAAAAGCTTATAATATTATTTATTGTTCTCATCAACGGGGAAAATAAATAATTTATTTTTTTAATGAAGTTGTCATTTCATTGGATTTCAAAAAGTAGGGCCAATGATACATTCATTTATTTAGCATTGATAAAATAAATGCTTTTGAAAATATTTTTAACTTTATTTTTTTATAATAGTTAAAACTTTTCTATTGGCATTTAATAAGTGTAGTGAAATCTCATTTAAATAAATAAATTATTAAATAATAATATTAAATGATTAATTAAATTATAATAAAATAAATAAAAATAACATTTTCAAATTTTGGTACATTAAAAAAGTGTCAAAAATGCTAAAAACGTTTAAAAAATATTTCGAAAATATATTTAAAAAATTAATAAAGAATTTTTGATGTAAAAAAAAAATAAAAAAAGGGAGAAAATACTACTGGGCATTTTAGAGTCAAGCAGCTACATTTTAGTGTGTACTTACTTGTTTTTATTAATTGAGCTGAGAATGCGGAAAGAGGAGGGAAATGAGGAGAGAACTGAGGAGTGCAACCAAAGCAAACAAAAGCGTATAAAGCTGCACTCGCCAGGCAGGCAGAAGGACAACGGGGATAGCCCAAAGATTAGCCGCAAGTGAGAAGGGAAAAGCCAAGGGAAAGGAGAGTGACAGGGAAACACAGAGGGAGTGAGTAGAGGAGGGGAAAGAAAAAGAGAAAGAGCTAGAGTAGCTTGAACATGCAAATGCAGTGATTTATGCCAGGCTGCTTCACAGTGGCAACATGCCTGGCAGCCGTTATGCACTTGAGGCATTTGTTGCATGCAACCATGGTTGCACGATGAATGAAGGGGGGAAGGGAGCAAGGGAGGAAGGTAGAAGGCAGTCAGGAGGCGTGGCTGTTGCAGGAAACGGCGTGTCGGATGTGCATTCTTTGGCCTGGTCTGATGATTGCCAGGCTACTTTAACAGCACATTTTCCCACTCTCTCTCTCACTCTCTCTCTCTCTCTTTCTCTCTCTCTCTCCTACTATCTCCCTCTTTTTCTGCCTTTTATTAGTGCCCCAACGCAACTATCACCTCTCAGTCATTCATCAGCGTATGCGCCTCAACTTTTCTTCTTTTGCCGCCATTTTCACGTTGACAAAATTGCAAAATGGCTGCAAAGTTGAGTGAAAAACGAAAAACAAAAAAAAATCCAAATGAAGCATTTGCAAAAACACACGGAAAACGCTGCAAAATGCGCTGTGGGAAATGTGTGAAATTTCCCAGCTGCATTCAACAAAAAAAATAAAATAAAAATTGAAAAAAAAATGAAAACTGTTGCACAACTTTTTGGCAGACTGCAACACCAACAACAACAACAACACCAACGAGACAACAACAACGAGACAACGACAACGTTGCTTAAAAATTTAAATTTTCATTTTCTGCTGGAAATTGGAGAAAAAGCGCAACATGCGAAAACTCGTCGCGAATGCAAAACTTTTTTTTGTTTAAACCACAAAGCGTCTACCTTTGATACCCTGTTAGTCGTTGAGTACAAGGGGTATCTTCTATCTATAATATGTTTTATTTATTTTTATTGACCTAGGCATAAATACTTTTACCTATAAGAGCTAGATTGACCAAATTTGCCATACGCAGATCAAAAAAAAGAGTCTATTTCGTACACTATAAGAGCTAGAGACTCCAAATTCTTCGTACAATTGTATAATGTCACTGTAAAAATGTATTTATTTTTAACATATTAAGACGCCCCTTTAAACCCTCCCATAATGAGAAAAAGTCCACAACTTCCATAATTCTTCAGATAAAAATATTTTATCGATGTTAAATAATTTCTTTAATTTTTATCTATGGCACCATTTAATTTCATAAAGAACGAATTAAGATTACAGCAGTTATGACTGTTTTAAATTATTAAGAATAAGTAATTTTTACTCCGTTGCCGTTTAAAATATATACATAAATTTTACAAATTTTAAATTCATAAGTATTGGGTATCTTATAGTCTTAACCTTCTTTAATTTTGTTGTTCTTTTTGTTGTTGTTGTTGTTTGCGCTGCCTTCAGTTTCAAGTGCGAATTGCATTCTGCTTTTGTCGCATTTGCGGTTTGCGTTGAGGCAACTAAATTTCCTACCAGACACGGAGCCACCTGCTCGACAAAAAAACCTGACAAGCCTTAACTCCGTGTGTGTGTGTGTGTTTGTGTGTTTGTTTGTTAGACTGTAGGCCGCTTGTTTTAAAGTGCACTTGAAGTATCCCCTCTTCTTTCCTTTTTCACCTCTCTTCATCCCTCGCTTTCCGCTTTTTCCTTTACGCCGTTAAGCGAATTTTTCGGTTTGAATTTATGAGGGGAAACGAAATGAAGTGCACTTGGCGTCTCTCTCTCGCTCTTTCCAGTTCCTTTTCCCTTTCCCTTTCTTTGTTTGCCACTTCACATGCCACTTGACTCACTCGTTGCACCACCGCACCACAGCACCACCGCACCACCGCTTCACAACACTGGGAGTGTCGTGTCATTTGCAGTTTTTCGCCGTCTGCTTCTGTAAATGTTTTATTTGAGTATTATTACTTCGACTCTTTAGACAGAGACTAAAGAGCACAAATATATACACCCAATAAAAATGCTCTGTAATTTTAATATTTACACTTTGCTCTATAATTATGCATTAAATATGTATTTACTTATGATATTGCAAATTTTTTCAATATAATAAAGTGTTCTTTTAAATGTAAACTACTGAGTGAGTGAGTCAGGATAAAGAAGTTTATATACATAGAAAAATGAATTTGGTTAATTTGAATAGATTTTAAATAAATTTTATTTTAAATTTTCCGAGACATTAAATAGTATTTTAAAATATATTTCTTAGTTATTTTAAAAAACATTTAATCTTAAATTAAAATACCTGCATTATAAGTGTAAGTGTTCCTGAAATAAATGAGAAAGTGATGCCTATAAGCTATAATCTTAAATTTCCTGAATTAATTTTAGGAATGAAAAAAATTATTATACCATTAACAATTTAATTTTAAATTGGTTAAATGGTTTTACTACATTAGTATAAAATTGTATGTTGAATTATGATTTAAGTTAAGCTTAACTGCTTTATATTAAATTTTATTTATATTAAATATGTTGAAAACAAATATTAATGTATTTTATTTACCTTTAATAAGAATTATTTTTATGCTACGAATTTTTATTTTCTTTTTATAACTGCCAAGAATTTTTTCGCTGGGTGTAAAGCAAAGTATTTTGGCGGAAAATGGAAGGAAAGAAAAAAAATAAAGAAAAGGGTTTTCAAGTTGTGCAAATAAACAATTAATTTCTGTGATTGTTGATATCAATGCTTGAATTTCAAGTGAGCTCTTGACAAATAAGCGTATTATTTGATTAACTCTTGAGTTGAGTATTATTTGAAACAGAGCGGAGAGGGAATGGAGATAAACGAGGTCAGGGTTCAGCAGAGGTCAATGGCCCGTTAAATGTTTGAGGTACAGAATAATACAGAATACACGTATCTTTAGCTAATGCTTGTTAGCTTGTCCGCTTTGGGCCACAATTGAGGTTTTTGCCGGAAATGCCCTTCATACGAGATGTCCATGCCACATGCCACAAAACCGCGCCCCTACACTTGCCACTCCCTCTCTCCCTCCCTCTCTCCCACCTTTCCACCTTTTCTCTTCCCCTTTCCATCATGTTGGCGGCGTTGAACCATGATGAGTGCTGTTGTGGTTTGTTGGCACTTCTATTTAAACTTTTATTGCTGCTCAGTTTGCCAAAAAGGTCAGTCAGCTGTTGTGGAGGGTGGGTGGCGCGGGGTAGGAGTGTAGAGAGGGCGGGGGGCGTGGCATACCACAGATGTTAAGCGTTTTTTTGACCATTCCATGTATGAATATTAATGTTAAATGTATTTATTAAATTGCAGCTTTCGGGTTTCTATTTGTAATACCCTGTAAATTAGCGATTTAGGGCTTCATAAGCTAGCACAAAAAATCTTATTGAAATAGTTTCCTTAAATTTAATTCTCAATTGTTTCTCTACACATTTTTTACGTTTTGTATATTAAAAATAAAATTATTTTAGAAACATTTATTTTATTTATCTATTTACTCTTATTTAATTAGCATTAAATTGCATACTTAATATTTTAAATCAAATTTTTATAATAGCAAAGAGCAGCATAATGTTCATTTTTTTAGAGTTTCTTTTATTTTCTTTTATTTTTTTTTGTATTTCAAACACAATTTTGCAGTTTCTATAATTTCTGTAAGTTTATATATTTTATTCGAATTTTTCCCCACATTTTCTCATTTTTTTCCTAAAGTAAATTTTTAAGAGATTCCAATAAAAGCAATAACAAGCTAGAGAGTCAAATCTTATAATATTATCAGATTTTTCTGCCTTTTCAAGGAACATTTTGCACTCTTAATAATTTCTTTTAACTAGTTTTCTATATTATTCTACTTTTTATTTCCCTATTTGCCAATTCCGATTACATTTCAAGCTTTTTTTTTCAATGTCTATTTACTTTATTTAAAATTACGTATACGTAATATATTCAAGGTGTATTGTATATTTGCAGTGCTATTTATAGCACTGATACATATTGTATCATCTTTTTCATTTTATCTTGTTTGCCAAGTCAATTAAAATCTGAACAATCATGTAAACAACAATGCAATGCAAACAACAACAACAACAACAATAACAGAAAAAGGAAAAAAAAAACACTTGTAAGCCATGGCTTGCAATTTTTTTTACTTGTTCCGCATATGTCACACAAATATCTATATAAAATAATAAAAATTCATTTTAATTAAACATTTATTTTGCGTGCATTGAATTGTAATCAGATTCCATTTTGAAGAATTGAGAATGAATATTTGTTTAACACGCCGAAAGGGATTAATGCATTTGCCATTGGTTTGAGCCAAAATTTGTTTGTAAGCCATAACCGAAATCAATTAAATGTCGAGTATTTTGTTGCAAAATTTCCGTGCAGTTTTATGACTCACGCAACGGCAAATTGGAATATGGTTAATGGAAAAGGTTTTATTTTACGGCCAAATTAATGCAAAAAATGTTTAATGACGCCACACAAAATGATATTTGGTAAATTATAATTGCGAATTAAATGCGCGTAAAAGTAGGCATAAATTTCAACACAATTACTATATATTTAAGTATGTATATAAAACTTATAAAATTTATAGCTGCAACGCATTAATGCATTAAATTTAACTCCATGCATTGCGTATTTAATTGATTTTAATAGGCCGCTTTCGACATCGGTTTCGGTTTCAGTTTCAGTTTAAGTTGGTTGAATTCGTGTTTGAGTTTCAGTTTGAGTTTCTGTTTTGCAGGGCGTCATTAATCGGCTTACATCTGACATAAATACATTTTCCAATTGGAATTTATGCCAATGCGGCTGCAATTCGTGTTAATTGGAATGCAAACTGTGCTGCGGCACCTGCTAAATAAATAATTCATTGCATTCATAAATTTTGTTCAAGCATGTGGAAAATGTAAATATACATTTCACAAACTGCAACAAAAAAGCAGTGTGTATTTCTAATAAATTGAAATGAAATAAAATGTGATTGAGCTGTGAGCATTAAAAAAAAATACAAATCTCTTAAAATTCATCACATTTGCATTGTTCAAATATTAGTAATATTGCATTAGGAATTGGCAAATGTTGTCACACTCATTAATGTGTTAATTCCATTAATTTTCATGTGACACATTCAATGTCTTTCAACATGAACATCCATTTGGCTAATTAATTAGTTAGACAACAATGTGGTAATGATTTTGCCGTTTCAGCATTATTTTTGGGTTTAGGAATTTGTATATATGCATACGAATTTAAATGTGACTTGAAGTTTTATTGAATTAAACTGTGTTCAGACTAGATACCATTTCAGGCCAAAAAATATTTAAAAATCTTTAAAGATAACAGTTGAATAAAGTAAATATAATTAAGAATTATAATAATAGAAATGTTAAGAAATAAATATTAATATTTATCGGATTAATTTATGTAGGATAATATATTTTAATAAAATGTAATTTATGTGCTGATATTGAAAATAAGAAAAAGTTTAGAAACATTTGTAAACTTTTTTAAAATTGAAAATTTCAATTAAAATTGTCTCATCCAATATAAAATGTTTTAATTTTAATTTTACATTAAATTCTTAAATATTTATAAATTTATATTTGTTGATATATCAGATGGGTGTAAACACAGCATAATACTATTAATTTAACTCGGTTTTTCGTTGAAAAATACATGTATATTTATGTTAATTTGAAAAGTGGGCAGATTTAACTTTTGTATGCTTAAAAGGCGCTTAAAATAATATGAAAGGGCTTAAACCGTACTAAAATTAAATGCGTTTAAATGTTGCCACATTATAACTTTCAACATGCATTAAATATTAATAGTGTCACCAGAACGAGCATTTGGCAATTTGACTCATTAAAAACAAGAGACGTGATATACTTATGTGTGTGTGTGTGTGTGTGTGTGTGTGTGTGTGTGTGTGTGTGTGTGTGTGTGTGATGAGCTAAAAACCATTAAGCGAAGCCTAATGACTTGAGGACTAAACTTAAGGTTTCAACTGGTTGTGGCAAGTGTGGATTACATATATATATATCAGATATAAATGTAGATGGAACTTGAACCTGTTTAACATGCGATCCATTATAGTTGTTGCACACTTCACAGACATGTGGTAAATGTTAATGCTAATGCTAATGCTAATGTAATCTGTAAACTCACATGCATTTGCTATTTACACTGACCTGCATGTTGCCAAGTTTTCACTTGTTTATCAACTTGTAATTTGATCAAGTTCCCTTACTACAATGATGAATTCTTGACTATGTCAACCAGTGTTGGCATTTTAGCTATTAAGAATTAGTTGGAAAACTAGCTATTTTCAAAAATGAATAGAATATATTTTCAGATTGCCTGATAACTTCAGGTTACTAAAGAAAATAAATATATTTAAAATTATTCATTTATTTACTATACCAAGCTGACAAAAAATATAAAAAAATATTTTATAATTACTATAAATAAAGAAAATAAATAAAAAATATTTAAAAATTAATGTAGTTTTTATTTTAAATTAAGTATATTAGTTTATTAAACAGTTATGTGTTATAGAAAAAATTAAATTAATTTGTCAGTTAAAAAATATTACTACCATAACAAATTATTGGAATAGGTTTAGAATAAGTATTATAGAAAAAAACAAACTAATTTGTCAGTTAGAAAAATATTACGGACATAAAAAAATTTTGGACTAGGCTTAGAATTTAATGGCTTTAGAGTTTAACAGCCTAAAAAAGCAGAGTGGATTTATAAAGCTTAAATGATATATTTCGTGGTATAAAAAAATTTAAAAAAAAAGTATTCTAATCCCAAAATACTTGTAGTTTTAATTTTCTTATCCTAAAATTGTTGTTACTTATATAAAGTATAGACTAATAAATAGTATTTAAAAAGGCATTAAAATTTTTAACAGATTTAAGGATTAATCGATGATATTGTTGATATCACAGACATATTTCTTTTGCTAAATTAAAATTTTAGTTTATAAAACTTAAATCTTCATTTTCTGGATATTTTGTTATATAACAAATTTTTTTTTTGTCTATTTTCTTACTTGTTAACTATTTAAAGTTGAATTTTTATGATCAAATTAGCTAGTTTAGCCTTACAACACTGATGTCAACACATCCTGTGCTCCTGTGCTCCTGTTCGCCATGCAAATGCTCATCTGTATGCAGTTCCAAGTTTCCAGATTTTAAACTTAACTGAAAATACGTGTGAGTTAAGAGTCCTGAGTCCTGAATCCTGAGTCCTGTGTGCTTTGTGCTATGTGAGTGTCCTTGTCGTATCAGCAAGGCGACAGTTAGTTCAAATATTATTTGATATCCTGCGGTGGCCTGGCGACATTCATTGTTTGCATTGCTTTTGGATTCAACTTTTGATTTCTGAGTGTCTGTCTGTGTTGCAAAAAGGAAAACGCCTTCAACAGAGGCGTCTGTCAACACAGATCTCTGTCGACTGACTGTCTGTCACTTACATTGTCACTTGGGCATTGTTGTAGTCCCCTCTCTTCCTCACACTCTTACACGACATTTCTATATATATATTCTAGATATGTGTGTGTTTGTAATCCACAAGTGTGCGCTTGTTTTGAATGTTAATATTTGCACTTACAATTCAAGCAGGCCAAGTGACAATTTATTCACTTTGTTGTTGCTCTCAATATCATTGAATTTTGTGCTTTTGTTGCACTGAGTGCAAACTTAAAATTATTTGCTCTTTTTGCTAGCCAAAATTCATAAGGGGATAGCACTTAAAAAACACACACAAAAACTCCTCAAAAACTTTAATTTAAAATGTAGCAAATTTAGAATATTTTAATTCTTTTTCAAATTTGTTAATGAAGTTTTTGTAATAAAGCTCTTAATTAATTCTACCACACAGAATTTTAATTATATTTTGCATTAAAATATAATCAAAGTTTATAAATAATGAAATTATAAAATATAAATTAAATTTATAATGCTGAATTAACTAAGAAGTTAAGCCATGATCAAAATGACATTCCTCTTGGTTAAGTTTTACCAAAGTTATGAACGTTCAAAGTTAAATATTTTTGATAATTTTCAATAAATAGAAAAATTGTATAATTGCAAAATATTATTTATTATATTTTGAAGAATTTAATGCATTAATTTCAACAATTCACAAAGTTATTCTGATACAAAGTTTTCCAAACATTTTCTTAACACCGAAACTGACAAATTAAAGACCATTTAACTTAATTGAAGTTTTCGTCGTGTTATCAGTAATTCAATGGCCAGCAACAACAACAATAAGAATGTACGAACAGACAAGTGCAACAATTGTGTGGTTTAAGCCAGTTTCAAGTTTTTGGCCAAAGAGTAACAGAGAATGTGGCTAAATTGCAGAAGCAATTCGTCGAAGGGTTTAAATCAACCAACTCACTCACTTTAGATCAAGGAGACAACACCTTCTGCTGACTGATTCTTTCATTCATACACTCAGTCAGTCAGTCTGTTAGTCAGTCAGTCACTCAGTCAGTCAGTCAGTCAGTCAGTCACTCATTCAGTTATCCACTTAGGTGGCCCATTCAAGCTGTCATTCATTCAAGTCTTAATTGCGTACAAAAGTTGCCGCTTAAGTGTTGCTCGCTCAAGTTGACATTTGTTCGTTAATTAAACCTTTTTGTTGTTGTTGTTGTTGTTGTTGTTCTTTTTGCCAACTGTGCACAGCAAGCAAATTGATTTATCTTTTCAACACCTCAATTTCACTTCGTGCTAGAGATGGACATTCATACTCACATTAATCACATTTATTGAAATAAAAAAATAAATATGGTTTTTAAATTATTGAAATATGTATATATTATGTATTTTTTATTTATTTTTCAGTTTTAATGAGATAAATAGGTACCTATAGAATTAAAATAGAATATTATAAAATAATTATAAAAAAATACTAAATGCAAATGAATTTTTTTTTTTAAATTGTACAATTATAATTGTATAATTTTTTATTTAATTATAAATAATTATTTATGTGATTAGAGTGCTTTTTTTACGCATGCAGTTATTTTTAAGAATAGTGTTAGCTTAAAAAAATATTAAAAAATGCAAAACTGTTCAAATATTTCTTTGCAAATATAGAATAAAATATAAAGCACATTTGCAAGTATATTTTTTTTTAAGCAAAGCAGTTTGAATTATTAAGAAATTAAAAATGGAACCGTACACAAAAATTTTATAAAATACTAAAGAAAATATATAAATTTTGAAATTTTTTAACAATTTAAAGCTTTTAAAAAAAATACGGTTCGAATATTTATAACGCTTTAACACTTGTTCCCTTTTCATGTGTTTTGAATTTTAAATGTTATTAATATGAATCTTGTTCTTTTATTAAAGAAATTTTTAAAAAATTGGAATTAAAAAAATCTGAAACCGAGAATTTAAAAGTTTTTTGAAATAATAAATAATAATAACAAACACGAACATTGAATGAATTCTTAAAATAATAATAATCTATATATATAAGACTCTTTGTCAGGACTCACTCACTAGCTGATCATTCTAAAGTTTATACCATGACATGGTATTAAATACTCGATTAAATAATTTTATGATTTTTTATATCATAATCTGATACAGAATTAAATTTAAATATGATTTAACGATAGAAAACAATGCAATACTTCCATCTCTAGTTGTGTTATAACTTTGAAACCTTGGCTTTGAGACAGACCTACAATTTGACTTGAAGCACCCACAAGGACAGTTTGTAGACCAAGTCGTGTTACTGGCTAACACACACGCACACACACACACACACACCCCTTTCACCTGCTTTGGCTGCCATTTAATGGCAAAACTTTTTCACTTAACATTTACTCATAAATTGATTTTTACTTTTTAACGAGCTGAACCTGACTCTCTGACTCTCTCACTCTCTACCTCTCTCTCTGTGCTAATGCTTTGGCCTTGGGTCTTGGCCCGATTCATGCATGTCTGCCAACAGTCAACTTGTTGGCCTTAATGTGATTGTGTGTGTGTGTGTGTTTGAGTCTTAGCAAATTAGTTGTTGTCTCACATTATCAGCCTCGCTGTTTGGAATTTTCAATTAGTGCGAGGTGAAAAGTGAAAATTGGTCAAGTTTTGTTGCCGCTGTTTTTGTCACAAAACGTGTTTGGTTAACAAAATGATGTGTTCATTTTACTTATGGCCAAAGCCAAAAAGTTTTCGTCTGCTTTGATGTTGTGTGTGTTTAATTATGACTTCCGGCAAGTAATCAATGTGCAAATTTTGAGCCTGGCATTGGCCTCGCATGCTAATGCCATTCAGAAAAGTGCCAAATCTTGGCAGGGAAATATACACTGCAAAAAAGAGCAACTTTCTAAATCATGAACATTCTTGTTAAATATTTTGCTTTTAAAATAAAAACATTTTAAGACCCCATTACCAATTTTAAGAATAGGTATCTACAAAATTAAAGTTCTTAATGCAGAAATAAAAATCTTAAATTGTATGGAAATAAAATCCATATTAATCTAAGTTAAAAAAAAAATAAATTATATATTTATAAAGCATTTAACATTTATGTTCATTCATGTTTATTTTAGTTTCAAGAAAATTTATTTTGAAAAATTAGAAATTGGTCTTTTTTGAAATTTGCCTCAAACCCAGATGTCTTTTCTTCATTTAAGAATTATATGTTCTCGACAAATTTTTTAGACTAAAATTCTTAGTCTACTTAATTTTAGAAAAATTTTTTTTAACAGTGTAGGGGGACAAAGGGAAAAATAAGGGGATCTAGGGGCTTATAAGGAGTCGAGTTTGGAGAGCGTGTGTTGCCAAAGTTTTTGGCGTGGCAACCATAAATTTATGCAAGCAACTGCTCTGTCTATCTTTCTCCCCCCTCTCTATCTCTCTCTCTCTCTCTCTCTCTCTCTCTCTCTCTCTCTGGCAACTTGTGCACAATTACATGTGCATTTTGTGGCTGCACATATGAAATATGCATGCAATTTTGAATTTGCCATTCATTTAAATGTTTTCTTGATTACATTCTCTGCCCCTTCCTCTTAATACCCTATCTCTTCTTGTCTCATCCTTACCACAACTGAAGCTGTTGCAACAACAATACACACACAAATTATTTCATGCAACATTATCATTGTCTTCTCTCTTCTCTCTTCTCTTTTATCTCTTCTCTCTTCTGTCTTCTTGTCTGGCGTCTTCTGTGCGTAGTTTGTGGTTAAATTTTGCCAGGCAGCGTTTAAATGAGCCACAATGCCTTGGGGCATGCAACACAGCATACAGCACACTGCACCAAAACAGACAATGTTATTTTCGATAGATTCTGCCCTGAACTCCACTGATATACCCCTTGTGTATTTTAAAATTTTTGAAAATCTAAGCATTAACTAAACTCTTTTCATTAAACAGCTAAGATATTTGTTTTTTATATATGTCTTAAAACATTTTCTTTATTTTATAATATTACCTTTTTATTATATTATATTTACATTTTATTACATTTTTTACATTTCTTAAATTTTTTGACTAACTTTATTTGTTTAAAAAATACTTTTATAATATAATGTTAATCTACCAACAACTTGAATATTAATGGTGATTACTAAGAGTTTATATATAAGATATATATTTAATGCCATAAGAAAAATGTTTATTTCTTTTAATATTGATATAGAATAAAAAATGGTACTATCAGTTTATTTATTCTTATTAAACATTAATTTATTCAATGCTAATTCTATTTTTTTCTAACATTTTGAAGCATTTACCATTCCTCTAGACTTTCGATATTTTGGAAGATTGTAAAAAGACCCAGTGAAAAAATAAGTTTCTTATTTCATATTTATGTGAATTTAAAAATAATTAAATTTAAGTATAACTAATTTCAAGAACCTTATCATATTTTAGACACTGAAATAAAGCTGAGATGTACTTCAATAAATAAAAAACTAATTTTTTTTTTTCTTTTATTTTTTACAGTGTTCATATATTTAAAACGGGTAAGTTTACGATCTATTTAGTCTGTATACCCAATAAAAGTGTCAAATTTAAATGATGTAGGCTAGGCAAAATGAAAATAAAATTGTTTTCCCGTGGTTCACACCCCTTTCCAATGCTTTCTACAGGGTATTACACGCAAATCTGTAGCTACAAAGGCTCAAAGCTAAACACTAATTACATTTGTTTGCTTGCACATTTGCATTCTCAGTGGCATTCTCAATGTGCCTACAAATATGTCAGTCAATCAATTTATTGTTCTTAACAACTTTCAAGACTTTTTGGCCAAGTTTCTTGGCCCTGTCTCGAGTTACAAAACAAAAAAAACAAAAAAAAACAAAAAGGACAGCAAAAAAACAGTCTGAACACAACTTTGAGAGTAGACTTACAAAAACTTCTTGAAAATTGAAAGTTATGATTTATAAACTGTAAAAGCTTTTTTAATCTTTTTTATCTTTATCTTTATCTATATCTAGCTATCTCTTTTTCTCGCTTCTAAACTGTCTATTGGCATTCAAGTGCATACACATATATTTTTAGCTGCCTGAGAAGTTTTGTGACCGCCATTGCAATCAGATTAAAAGCATTTTGGCCTGGTCATAACTAAGGCCACGCCCCCCTACCGCCTCCTCAAACTGGTCGCCATCTTTGGTAGAGCAATCAATAAATTTTTAATAATCGCTGACTGTGAAACTATCTGGCAAGTTCTTGGCTTCATATTTATGACTCGAAACTTTCGCCTTTGCCGACTTTTGATGTGCAGCTTTATGGGGCAGCTTTAAGTGCCTGCCTCCCCTCCTCTCCTCTCCCCTCCTTTTCTCTCTCCTTCTCTCCTTCTCTTATTTCCCCTTCTTTACCTACTTCTTGCAACTGCAACTAGCAGCAAATTGTGTCATAAACTGTTTGCGATCTCCTGTCACAATGTTCTGCTCTCTCTCTCTCTCTCTCTGTGTCTCTCTCACTCACTCTCTCCTTGTCTCTGACACTTTTTCCCACAGTTTGTGTCACAAAATCGATAGCTTAGACATCATATGAAGCCTCATTATTCTGCAGGTGCACAGATAATAAAAATCACATTAAACTTTACATATAATATTTTTAAATTTTGTCATATTTTTTTTAAGAACGCGCTAAAAATATAAATGTTAAATTTAGACCCAGAAAATGAATTTAATATTAAATTTTAATATTTCAAAACTTCTTGATTGATTGATTTTAATCGGGATACTTTTTACGGTGTACCATAAATCAAGTAGGTAACTTTAAATTGTGCAACATTGCTGCAACTTATAGTTGCCACACCTCACATTCTAGACTCTCAAGCAATTCAAAGAATTCAGAATTAAAAATTAAGAATTAAAAATTTATATATATATTTCCTTGTATAGCGCTCTTTTAAAAAATTCAATTTTATAAAATAAAAGTTTTTAATACCTTTTTTTTTTATAATACATCTCAAATTTTTATAATTGTATTTGATTTTATAAAAAAAATTTTTTCTATTAAGTATTTCTTATACGATAAAAAAGATAAAGAAACTGAATTTGCATGCAATAATCAAGATAAAAAACCTTATTACACATACGCACCGTTAGCAATACTTTAAGAATTTAATCTGGGCTCGGTGTTTAAACTTCTCCATTTTATTTTCTAAGCAATAAATCTAGTTACCGCTAATTTCGCATAAGTGTCAAACCTTTTGGGTAAATTTAGATTTATATTCGGGTAGATATATTTCAACTTTTGACATATTTCAGACAGTTCAAAAGACAAATGTCGCTTTAATGTCAATAAATTAATTTGTATTAAATAAATTAAATTTAACTCTGTTCCATAACTAAAGTTCACTTATCTAAATCTACTTTTCTATAGTTAAAAATAAAAACAAATGTCAAAAAGTGAATTTAAATTACAGTTGTTGTTGTTCCCCTTATCACAATTGTGTTTGCCAGAAAATGCAGTGGAAAATGTTGAAAATATTTATAAAAATCATTTGTTGGGTTTAGACATGATAATAAATCATGACAGCGACACTTTTAGCCACAAAACACACAGAATAGGAACAATAAATAGAGAGAGTCTTTAAAAATAAATAGAGACAGAGAGAGGGAGGGAGAAAGGGAGAGAAAGAGTTACAACAAAAACTATAAACTCTAGAATAAAATGTCTTTATTCTATGCTTAAAATTATGCGTAACAAAATAGTTTGTTTGGGATTTTTATGACTGAGAACTTTTGCAGCTTGCACTTGGCCACATTTGTTAGCCAATTTCATATAACCATATAGAGGAGAATGGAGGAAACGAAGGAGAGGGGATGGAGGGACTATCAAAATATGTTTAGAAGCAGGTTCTTTCAGTTGATGTTGATGTTGAAGTTGATGTGGCCATAAATCTCAGTGTTTACCTTCTCAGTCTCAACTTGAGACTCAGCCAAACAATGAAATTAAAAACATGTTTTCTTCTCGCTTTCGTGTCAGACACAGCAGGATTTAGATTCAATTAAACTGTCAGCGGGACAAGCTGTCCCTCTCCCTCTCCCTGTCTCTCTTTCTCCCTCTCTCTCACTTGCTGCCTTCTACAATATTTGTCATGCCATGCAGCGAGCATTAAATTCGAATTAGCACAAAAGAACATCGTGGGAATTCCCTATCTCTCTCTCTCCTCTCACTCTTATTCACTACCTGTCTCTCTCTCTCTTTTTCCAATGATTATGCTAAGCACAAAACGAAAGATTCGATTTTAAATGCGCCCAAGATTTATCGCTATCGATGCCATCATTTTTCATGCCCTTCTGACTCGAGACTTGACTGTGGAGAAAGGTGAAAAGGGAGAGGAAAAAGAGGAGACAGAGGGGGCGGGGAAGGCTGTCAGGTGGGCGAGCTGTCAACAATGACAGAGCCGAAAACCGCAAAGGACACGCAAAGTTGGAACTAAGCGGGAATTGAGGCCATTGAAGGACAACAAAGTGGAAATTGAAACTGAAATGCGCGAAGGAAACCACAATATCAATCTGTCTCCCTTCCTCTATCCCTCTCTCTGTCTGTCTGTCAGTCTGTCTGTCAACTCTGGGGACAACTGACAACTTGGAGTACAAATATTGGAGTTGGGGAATTGGAGAATTGGAGAGTTGGACACCTGTGGCTTTTGCTGGGCAATAAATCAATTTGGATGACGTCTTGACATTACCTCTAATCACTAGGGACTCGACTTGAACCAGCACTAGTTTCCCCTCTTCCCTCTCTGTATAGAAAAAGAGAGGGAATTCCCACTTCAATTGTCAACTATTGAAATAAGAATAAAGTCAGCTGGTAAACTATTTATAAATAAGAAATGTAAACTCTTTAAATGTCTCTCTATTTAAATCTCTTCTGAGAAACAATTTCTATAGAATTACCCTGTGATTTGTTGTGTGTGGGCGTGTCTGGTTGGGTTTGTCTCCCTTTTCAATTGTTGTTGTTGTTGTTGAACTTTCGCTTGAATCAAAACAAACCAAGTAAATCGATCACTTTGGTCAAAGTCAAAGTTGAAGTAGAAAAAATAATAAAAAAGTTAAGTTAACAATCGAATAAATTGCTGTGTGGGAGAATTGTCTGTTTGTCAGATAATTGTCAAGTTTCTCAAAGTATTCAGCTGACATTCATTTGCAATTTATGGATATGAGAGTGAGTACAACATCACAGCCAATGAATGCCACAAACAGGCGTCATTTGAGTGCAGACTGAATCTGAATCTGAATGTGAATGTGAATTGAAGTGCGCACTTTTGGCATTAGTCCGCCTCGATTTATGACCTCACTCGACCCCAGTTATCGACGGTCATCGACGGTCATCGACGGTCATCGAACATAACGACGATAGCCGAATTCGAGTCCTGGCAATAATCCTGCAATTGTTTGCATTTCCACCTCCAAATAGAATGGGAATAACCATTAAATGGAGAGTGGTAAGTGGGAAGTAACGATTTGACTGGCGACTGCTGACTGGGGAGTAACGAATTCACTGGTCTTTTCCATGGAAATTATGTTCAATCCTTTCCAGCTGCCTGTTTAATTCTCTTTCTCTTTCCCTATCTTTAATCTGTTCATTTGGAGTGCATTTTGGGCGCTTTGAGCTTTGAATAAGAGAAGAGAGAGAGAGAGGAGAAAGAGAGGGAAGAGTTGTCGTCTGCTCTGCAATTGACATTTATCGCTGTCTGAGAACTGAGGACTAAGGACTCTTTGGACCAACTTAACAACTCATTAACACGCTCAGGAGCAGAACAACCAACAATTGTTGTCGATTTAAATGCTGTAAATTCACTTGTTACTCACAATTATTCACTTTATTCATTTACACATTTGGGGGATTACCCTTGTCAAATTAATTGAATCGCAGGTGAAGTCACTGTCAGATGAAGACACTCATTACGAGAATAAAGAAGTCCTTAGTCTCCTTTTAATGCTTATCAGAATTTCTTTCATATATTTCACAGTCGACAAATAGACGAATTTAAAGGTCTGGCAATCAGAGTCCAATTTAATAACACCATAAAGTTTTTAAATATTCCATAATTACTACCTATTATTTATAAAAAGTCCTTATTAAAAAAATATAAATAAATAGATAAAACATTATCAGATTCTTAAAATATATTATGCTAAAATGGTATATCTGATATTTATTTATATATTCAGATTATTTTTTTAAGCTTCTATTTTTTGACACTTATATTTCATATCTGAAATTCCTGGTTTATTAATTTAATGCAACACCTTTAAATCAGAAAAAAGGACCTTGGCTACTTAAATGTACCTTTTTATCTTTCCCCTCATCAGTCATCATCTACCTCTCCTTCTCTCCCCCTTCTCTTCTCCTTCCCCCTCTTTGGACAGGTTCACATGTGCGTTTGTCAATGGGCCTAAGAAAACCCGAGCACTTCTGACATAATTCCAGTTGTGCTTCTACTTTCTCCCCTCTCTCTCTCTCTCTCTCTCTTAACTCGACAATTTTTGAATAACTAATGAAGGTGCCAGAAAAACAGAAAAACAACAACAGCAACTTAAACAATAACATAAAATAGAGAAGAGTGAAGAAGAGGAGAAGAGAGAAAGAGAAGGAGAGGAGAAGGTTAGAGTAGAGTCGAGTGCTTGGCCTGAATATGAAATTTGGATATTCGTCCAACTGTCGACATTCATCTTGGCAACTGTCTGTTCAACTGGTTGGCATTAGGAATGTCTGTCCTTTGTCCTTTGTCCAGGACTCTTGTGTCATTGTCAAAATATTAACAGCTGGCATATTCCGAGTCTCTCTTAAAAAGAGACAGACAGAGAGGAGGGAGAGAGAGAGAGAGAGAGAGAGTTAGATCATGTGAGAACTTAAGCCTCGGCTGATGATGAAAAATAGGAATTTAACTATTGTGAAATATATTTGGGCAAATAAATTTGTGAGTGGCAACTGCTTTTGAATGAATGTGGGTCAAGGCGGTCAGGATAAATCCTTTTTGATTCGCACTCCATTTCAACTAGAAAGAGACAGACAGCTCTCTCGTATCCTCGTCTCTCTCTCTTTGGTCCCAACAGCTGTCAGAACTACA
The DNA here is from genome assembly GCA_951394115.2 of Drosophila phalerata. Classification (NCBI taxonomy): domain Eukaryota; kingdom Metazoa; phylum Arthropoda; class Insecta; order Diptera; family Drosophilidae; genus Drosophila; species Drosophila phalerata. The sequence goes on along the minus strand of OX596004.2, from coordinate 39,103,219 downwards.
TAAATCTATGAGAATGTTTAAAGAAGAGTGAGCTAAGCCTTGACTTAAGACTGTTTAAGAATTTGAATGAGTGTCTAAATAAATTAAAATTAAATGTATAATTCAGCACAAAAGGATTAAAGATTTCAGACGAATTTTAAGACAGACAGACTGATTGAAAGAATCGATAGTAAACAAGAATTTTAATAAATTTAACTAAAAATGTGCAAAATTAAAAATAAGTATATAAATAAAGGATATAATGTTTATATTTATTGTATATAAAAGTGGATCTTCGTCTGAAAAATTAAACTACTGCTTCTAATAATAATTAAGTCAGATATTCCCCAATTCTTTTACTCTTAATTTTGTTTTTTCTTATGTTCATTTTCTAGCGTTTGTTTCTATTGTCTTTGTTTATATTACGCTTTCCTTAAATATAATTCTTAATACATTGCTTACAAAGAAATCTCATTCCTTAATTCACAACACTCACAACAAGAAATCCCTCGATGCAATTGGAGTTGCAATCTGAATAAAAAGTATCGCAGTATCGATTTCAATGAGAGACAGGGAGAGAAATGAGAGAGAGAGAGAGGGAGAGAGACTCACTTGGGGTGTTCTCTGATTCATATGAGAAATGTAAAGTGTAAGGGGAAAATCTAAATAAATTTGCTTTTGAGTAAATGAAAAACAAACAGGGAAATCAAATATTAATGTGCTGTAACGCGATTCAGTCAACAATTCAATGGCATTCAATGGATATTCAAAGGATGCTTCAGTTGAATCAATTGAGGACAAGTGGAGTATTGAATCTGATTCACATATTGATTCACACATTGATTCAGATATTGATTCGTTCTCTCGTTAAGTAAACAGCGGCATTTAGCAAAATCAATGCGATTTTCAAGCTCACTTTATTTGTTTATCAGATGAAACAACATAAAACATAAAAAACTGTCATTTAGTCACTTGCAAATTAAGATATACTCAAATGAATGCGAGTACCCGTTCCAACACTCACTCTGCCACTCGTTGCATATTTCTATTTCTATTTTCTGTTTCTGTTTCAGTTTTTTGGGCATTTTCCCATCCTTTAAAAATGTCACCAGTAAAATGCCCGGAATAACTGCGGCGGAGTCTCGTTCTCTAAATGGAGACGTCTCCATCAACATTCGCATCTGTCTCTGTCTCTGTCCCATCCCCCTCTTTATCCTCCTTCCTCTCTCCCTCTCTCCATCCTCATTCTCGTAAGTCTGACGCGGCACAAAAACCTTTTTTGGTATTCAAATGTTATTTTTGGCGCAACTTTTGTGGCTTTTTTTTTAAGTTGCAACAAACACAAGGAAAACGTGTGAAAAGCGGAAGTGTTTTCCCTCTTGTCACTCTTCTTCTTGTTGTTGCTGTTATTACTGTTGTTGTTGTTGTGGGAAAAACGCCTTCAAACTTTTGGCTAAATTGTTTGGTTTTTATTGTCGAATTGAAACCGGAAAAGGATTCGTGTTTGGGGTCGTCAAGGGGTTAAAAATAAAACTTGAAACCGGAAAAGCTTTAACTTGATGTGCTTTTCAGCTACTTGAGGGTTTTCTTTATGAAGGGAGAGTGAGAGTTAACTGGAATATGATTATTTAGTAGGACAGGTCAAAAGAGAATAGATTGTCTCTGTTTTCTGGGTAGTTTCTAGATTGCATCTCCATTGAATGCATCGATACATTGTACACTCAGGTGTGTGTGTGTGTGTGTGTGTGTGTAAGTGTATGTGTGCGTGTGCGTGTGTGTGTGTGTGTTGCTGCCATCAGCAAGATTCGAGAGTCAGGCAAATATTCAAACAGGACCAACAATAATTTCAATTAGAGAATCTGAGAGGGAGAAATTTGTGCAGCCGCCGCAGGTGAAATTAATTGTTAATCGATTGTGTTTCTACTGGAAAATGGGCAACGACACGCCCACAAAATGTGTGAGAGTGTGTGTGAGTGTGTGTGAATATTCATAATCAACTGCAGCTGAGGAAGAAGCTGAGAATTTATTATTGCCTACTTTTATGGGCTACTTTGTTTTGGTGTTGCATTTGAGTTTGTTGTCTGTGACAATTCTCAAGAGAAAGAGAAAGAGAAGGAGAGACAGAGACAGAGAGCTGCTTTGTTTGTGTGTCAAATGCGCAATTAATTGTAAATAATTGCGCAAATGTCAATTGCAATTTATTATTTCGACAATGTCAAAGTGAATGAACCCCAGAGACGAATTTACAATTAAGAGAGTGGAATCTTAAGAGGAATTCACTTTAAATAGCTCAAATATGATTATGAATATTTACTTAATAATTCAAAAATATCACAATTATTTAATAACATTATTATTTGCATTATTCTGGGAGTTGAATAAACGCTTTTGTCACTCGTTAATCGATTTTTCTATGATTTTCAACTGTCTGAATTATCATAAAAATTACAAAATTTATATGAGAAGTTTTGGCAATTGAACAAACTATTCCTCTCTATAGTGATATCTAATTGAGGGATTTTTATATGACTGGCAATTGTTTAAAGTATTATAAAAATCAAGCATACGCCACGTTGTCCCCATTGCCTATAATAATTGGCAGTTAACAAACTGCTTCAACTTGTTTACTGATATTTGCATGTCAAAGGCGTGGTAATTTCCTATTACTGCGACACTTGTTCCCCCGCTTTCCACCTCTTCCCTTTCCCTTTCCCTTCCCTCCACCCACTCTCTTTCTCTCTTTCTCCTCCTCTCTTTCTCCTCCTCTCGTTCGTGGGTCGAACGCATTATTTATGACTTGTACGTTTTGCGTGTTATTTTATAAACATTTTTCAAAATATGCTACAACTCAGAGTCAGAGAGAGAGAGAGAGAGAGAGAGAGAGAGGGTATGAAGTGTAGAAGAGAGAGCAGAAGAGAGGAGGCTGCAACTGCTTGTCGACATCATAAAAAAGGAATTCTACGCCACGGCGTCTTTATGTTTTATTTATGAGCTCACACACACAAAAAGTTAACATGGAGGCCACAATGCGAGTCGCGTTTTAATGTGAGGAGAGCAAAAGAAGAAGAGGGAGAGGAAGAAGAAGTGTGCTTTCTAGAGAGATGCCAACTTTTATAGAGGTAATTACTGAGGAGGTAAGAAATGTATCTGAAATCGATTTTCATGCTATGCAGATTAAGAATTATCTGCACTCATAAATATACAGCAAAGGGTCAAAGGTTGACTTGACTTGAGTTACCCAGTGGTCCTTTAGTCGTTATACTTGAGTTCCCAGAGGAAGAAGAAGCAGGAGAAGTGGTGGAGAGGAGGGAAAGAGAAGGAGAAGAGGAGAAGCCACAAATCGCCGTTTAAATATTAATACATCAATCCACTTAATATGCGAATTTACAGCAGCGAATGATGCAATAAATATAAAAAAGGGAAAACTGAAAGACAGACAGAACAGACACAAGAAAACAGATAAAAGATAACAGATAAAAAAAGAAAGATCTAAAGATGATGAGCATATGCTAAAGTTATAAATCCACAGAGAGAAGGAAAGAAAAGTCTCTTCAGTTTATGATGTGTATTCACAACTCATAAACGAGTACTCACAACGAAATGTGCATTAAATTCAAGACTCACAAAATGATTCATATATTGTCGGGCTTATTTTCAATTCTCAATCTTGAAGCTGGCCACAAAGCAAACAAGATTCTCATGTTGTAAGACAAAACAAATTTTGTTATAAGCGCGCACTTCCGGTGAATCTTCTTGACTTTTCCCTTTCTTCTTCCCTCTCTTCTTTTGGCCTACTTGCCACAAGTGGAAGTGGCACAAAGGAAGTGCGCCGTTTTGTTTATTTCTTCAACTTGCAATACGAACAAGAAACTTTGTTTATTTGCCAAAGAAAGCCGCCAGTACCAAAAATAATAATAATAATAACAGAGACAGACACAAAATATCAGACTACAATTTGCATTACATTTCCCTTCATAAGGGAGTAGGGAAAATCAGGGGGACGAGGGGTAGGAAATTTAGCTGTCCAGCGAATTTGTGACTCTTGAAAGTTTTGTCAGTCAAAAATGTTCTGTGCGCTTGTGCGTTATGATTGCACAAGCAGAAAAAGATATACACAGAAATATCTAGAGAAATATGCTTCAGTTTCGAGTATTTGCCCCCAATCTCCGCCCTCTTGTCACGCCCACAAAACAAAACTGCAACTGACATAATTACGTATGCAGAATATTTAAGTGCAGTGTGTATTTACAGTCTGTTTTGGAATAATAAAATGAAGTCAGAGGAGGGAAGAAATCAGAAACTGTAGCTGCATAAAATTGACAGTGCATAAAAATAGGATTTTTAAATAAGTTTAAAACAAACTGTATAAGTTTTGCAGTGCTATATTTTGAAAATCAATAAAATTTGAATGCAGTATTAAGTTAGGGAACAAATAATGATCTAAATGTTATACCACATGAAAATCGGGCTGGTTTTGACCAAGTTATGCAATTTTAAAGTCTTGTAAAATTCTTGTAAAAATTTAAAAGGGGGAGTGCGTGAGAAAAACCTAAATAACAGTGCTGCTTTATTTGGACAACAGGAGTTGATTAAAAATTAAGAATTGAGATTTAAAATTAAAAAAAAATATATATATATTTTTTCCAAAAAGTCAAAAATTAAAAATTTCGAATTTTTTAAAGTTAATAATTTTTAGATGCAGAATCAAATTAGAGACCAAAAATAAAATGACATTTCGCATGAAAATCGGTTTAGTTTTGGCAAAGTTATGAGAACTTGAAATCTGGTAAATCATTGGACTGACAATTTTACAAGTCAAATTTTTTGTTAGTTTGGGCATGATTCTTTACAGAAAATTTAAACTCTTCCGAATTCAATTTAAAGTATCGTTATGTACTAATTTGGGTAGCAGGAATTGATATAAAATAAGAACTAGAATATTTAAATTTTGAAAAAAAAATTTTCAAGTCAAAGGGGGGAGTACATGAATTTTTCGAAAAAAATCAAAAATTAAAATTTTTTAAAGTTACTAAATTTTAGATGTAGAATCAATCTGGAAATTAAATATTGATCAAAATGATGTTCCGCATGAAAATCGGTTAAGATTTGAAAAAGTTATGAAAGTCGGAAGTTTTTGAAATAGTGCTTAGGAAATAGTGTGGAAAACATTAACAGAAAATTAAATTGATTAATCAATAAAAAATTAAGAATTAGATAAAATCTAAATATTTTAATAGAACTTTTTTATATATTTTTTTGATTATTTAATTTAATTAATAAGTAAGAGATTCGTTTATATTACACTTAAACTGTTGCTTTAACTTTGACGTTTATTTGTGGTTCGTATATTCTTCCCCACTCACTGAGTGTATTCACAAATCCAATTCAAGTTCAAGGGGGTGACTCGTTATAGGCCTAAATGCCGCAATTCAGAGACCCGGCCCAAAAAGGACGACCAACAAAAAGGACGCTCTTTGTATTAATTTGTGCACACATTCTTGGCCAATGAGATTTATGCCTTCTCCTCTTTTTTTTTTTGTTGCCTTTTTTCCTTGCTGGTTGTTGTTGTTGGGACACCCACACAATGTTAGCCAAGTTCGAAAAAGGCGCGAAGTCAAAGCAAAATATTGTTTTGTTATTGTTTTTGTTTCGTTGTATTTTTTTTGTTTTTGGTCTTCAGCTCTCATTCAACTTTTTAAAACGCACGTGTTTCGTTCGAAAACTGCGACGCAGGCGCAACAGCAATTCGAAACTTAACGAAAGACACACGAACTGTTGGCCGAAGCCGAAGCTGAGTTCGGCGCACGAACTTCGCGTCTTGAACTTCGGCTTTTGATGTCTGCGAAGGCTGCCAATGAAGCGAAGCGTTTTCAACGTCAGTTCGACTCGAAACTGCGCCGGAAGTGGACGCCAAATGTCGCCGTGTTGAACAACGACCAAAGAATTGAATAAAGTTCCGTTCTACAGTGTGTGACAGTTTGTGTGTGCAGTGTTTGTAATCAAATTAAATTAAATAAATTAATATTTAATTAAATAAAATATATATTTAAAATATATATAAAAAAAAAAAATTATAGTGCTGGAAAAGGTTTAAAAAAAAGTAAATACCGCTTCGTTAGTGTTACCTGATATTCCAATTGCATTTTTAAAGCAAGCATGTTCATTCATGTTCAACAACAACTTGAAAAAATAAAATAATTAAACAGAAACTGCTGCTCTCATTATCATATAAGTTATTAATTGCTTAAATCTGTTTTAATAAAATTTAAAATCTTATAATAATAGATACAAGATCGGGTCTAGTACCATCTTCTTATTGTTAGCATACATTCTCTTAGTCCCTAGAAATGTTTATTAAAATAAAACATCAAATATTCTAAAAATATTTCTATTAAACCTTTAAAAAAAATTAAACCAATAAAATTCAATGAATATTGACTAATAATGTTTGAAAATTCATCTTAAACATCGGGAAGTTTACAAAATATTAAAAGGAACTTCTGCTGTCATTATAAAATAAATTAATATGTAGTTAATAACATTTTAATATTTTCAAATATGCCACTTTGGTATCACTATCCGAGATCATGTAATGATAATGTAATGATAACAGTGCAATTTTTTTTGCTATCAAACTTAATTTAATGAATTGAAAATAACACAAAAGAATACAATGGAACTTCTGCTGACATAATTCAATAAATTACAATTGAATTAAATATTATAAATATTTTCAAGTGCTTAAAACATTTAAGAATAATGTGTTCGAAAAGCAACTGTCATTTTAAAATATCAGCTGAGCAAATTCTATTTATGAATAAAAATATAATAATAAAAACTAAACAAAAAAAAAATAATAATAAGAAACTTTTGCTGCCATAGTTCAATAAATAATTATTAAGTTAAATATCTTAAAGATTTCCAAAATGCTGGAATTTGTTAAGAAAAATGTGGCTAAAATGCAAATACCGTTTTGTTAATGTTAGCTGATATCCTGTAATCCCCACTGCAATTTGCATGCTAGCAAATTCATTAAAAATAGCCTGAAAAAAAATACAAAATGAAAAAAAGAAACTGCTGCTGCTGCTTCTTGCTACTCTGCTTCTTCTTCTTGTATAGTTCTTCCCCGGACACATAAATCTCACGGCAATCAGGCAAACACGCTGCAAGTCATCCAAACTTCATTTGTTGCACTGCGGCTGCTTCTGCTCCTTTTGCTCCTTTGGCTCCTCTTTTGCTCCTTATGCTCCTTATTCTATCCGTAGTAGACTCCACTTTGTTTCATCCCTGGCCTGAAATATTGCTTCCATTATTTATGTTAAGTTTATGCAAGAATTTGCAACGTTGCTGCTGTTGCACTTGTTTTTAATATCCTTCAGCTTGTAAAGGAATTACAGCTGCTGTGGCAACTGTGCAACTGTGCAACTTGCAACTGTGCCACGTCGAGGTAACTAAAGTCGCCACACTGATACCAAATTACACGGCAATGGTTTTTCCATCATTTGCCTCGTTATTGGCGTCTCCTCTTTTTGTGCATTGTATTTGTATTTGTTGCAAGTCGATACAAGTCGAGAGTTATTGATAGCTAAAGCTCTGCATAAATAAAAACAATCGATGAGCTGCTTTGGGATTGCTTTTTACTCGACTTATTCCGAACTGAAATGCAATCTCTGAAGAGATTGATATAAAACCAGACAGAGCCATTTAAGATACATTTCTAGCAATTTAATCTAGCGAACATAACAATATTTATTTTGACATAAAAATTTAAAATTTACATTATATAGTGATTGATTTTTTTTTTGTATCAATTTCAATATATTTTACTTATTTAATATACATATAAATTTAAAAAAAAATTAAAATACAAATATAAATCTATAAAAGCTATTATTTTAAATATACAAATTTAAAGACATTATACATTTAGTTGTTTATATAATTGTAATCAATTTTATAATATTATATATATATCATATTACAAAATAAGTTGTAGCCAAAGGAACGAAGACTCTTGTTTTTTGAAGGGATCTTGTTTCATTATCTGTCTCATTAAAGCGATTCACCTATTAATTATAATCCACTCACATTGCTATGATAGATATACCATGTAAAAATTAACTGTTCTAAATTTGTATCAGTTTTTTTTCTAAAAATTTTTGTTTACATATTTATTTCAAATATCTCTTAGAAATAATTCCAGTTTGTCTCTACATTTTTTCTAGCATTATTTATTTATATTATTCCAAAAATCTTTACAAAGCTACCTAGAAAAAAAATTAATGATTTTAATAAGTAAGTTTTAAAATTTTAAAATATATATAAAAAGAATTTCTGACAGAAAATATGTATCTAATGATGATTTCTAAATAAAAATTTAACTTTTACAATGATTTCATAATATTTGTTATTTAATTACAAAGAAGATTTAAATTATAGTTTAATTCATAAATAAATAAAAATAAAAATAAATATTAGCAATACAAATGTTTCATGCTCCAGAATATTTACTTTGTTGAAGAATTATAATATATTGACTCTGATTTATTTTATTTATTTTATTCATAATTTATGTTTTCTATTATTGAATTTCTATTAATAAATAGCTTCCGTATTTCATAGATTTTTGTTTGCGCACTTGAGTAAATATTCCTTTAAATTATTCATTGAAAGCACTTAAAACTACCACCAGTTCTGTCTTTGCCTGGTTTATTCAAATGTACCACAATTCTGTGTCTAGTTAAGCTCATTATGAGGAACTGCCTACATAAGGTCCTATTCGTACTTCTACTTGTGGCAACAGCCAAAGGCTTCTGTGTATTATGTTTTGCATGTCCTCCATTTGAACAAAAGATAATAACAACCAAAATGAACTAATTAGCGCTTCAAGGCAAAACAGAGAGAGTGAAAAAAATACTTGTAATTTGTGGGAAATGAAGAAAATAAAAAATCCATGCTTTGTTTGTATTTTTTTTTATATTTTTTTGGGTGCTAGCAATTATAATGTTGAATGGGTTTTCTTTATGAAAATTGTTTGGAGAAAATTCGAAGGTTGCTAGTGATGCATATAAATGAAGCTTTTAATATTCATTAACATTGTCAAATAAGTATTCTTGTGTTCTTGTTGTTTTGCTGTTTGCTCGTTTGGCAAACTTAATGCGTTTTCGTGTTGTGGCTGCAGATGGCGCTTTCAAGTTGCAACTGCCAACTTGCAACTGCCTTTTCACCATTATCCATTCTCTCTGACATCCTGTCAAGCAATTCCATTTGCGCTGGCGTCTGTCAGATTGTCAGACTGTCCCGTCTGTCTGACTGCCACTCAAGATGCATTTGGGGAGATCACAGAACTTGGATGCCATTGCCATTGAAATTGCCATTTCTTTGCCACCTCCGAGCATAATTTACATTGTCGTCAAGGGAATTGAAAATTCTTCCATCTTTAGTCTGCTGTCTTCTGGTTGTGTGTGTGTTTGTGTGTGTGTCTGTGTTGCAAATAGAAAACTTGGCCTGTCCTGTTGACTCGCTGACTGTTTGTCTGTTGAGCTGTGATTTTTAAGCCTTGTTCATTTGCCATCAAACTGATTGCATCATAATTACCTCTGCTTCTTGATGCTTATAGTATTTAATTTTAAATTTATGTAATAGCAACTGATGCTATAAATAATTACATTCAATTGTAGTTATATTCATTGCATTAAATAAATAATAATTGTAATACTTTGAGTTCGATGACTGAAAAGCATTTTTAATACTGCAAGCATTTATTATAGTATATTTTAAGAATATAATAATTAAATAAAGATTATATGTGCAATTAAGAAATAAGAAATTTGATATTTCTTGTGGAGTTGTAAATTTTTAAACTGTCTTTTATTTGTTATTAAACTAATTAAATCAGAAAGGCCTTTGCTTCTCAAATTTTGTAGCATAACTTCTTTTAATTTCTGCAATTGTGAATGTTGCTATAAATAATAATAATATTACTTGCAATTTTAATAAATAAAAAATAATAATAATTTTAATATAATACTTAAGAATTTGCATAAATAACAAATAGAGCTTATTGATCCAAGTGATGTAATTGATTTGAACGGATTTTTTTTTAAAGTATGTAGTCAGAAAATATTGGTCAAAGTAATATAATATACATCAAACATCAAAAAAACCCCAATATAAATTATTATTATTATTATTGGAGTCTGCTTCACTCTGTTAAAGTTTAAACTCCCCGAATTTTGTCTCCTTTGAGATTGATTTTTATCCCATTTAGATTGATTTTTATTCTGTTTTCCAGCAACATTTTTCTTCTCTGTGTAGAAAACTCTTTGCTGTTAACTGTTTGCCTGTTGAGTTGTGATTTTTTGTAGACTTGTCCATTTGTTTTTCAGACTGATTGCATCATAATTACCCCCACACCTCTGCCCCTAAGTGCTTTTTAACGAGCTACTCTCCTGCCTACCCTCGCCAACCCTCTCGGCTGTACATTTGGTCAACCCCTTTTTGACCAAAAACAAATGCTGTAATTTCCAGTCATGTGCGTTTCTCTGATTTTGTCGCTATAATCTGGTACATGAACCCATAATTTGTAATTTCAACCTAATTACTTTGACTATGTGAACTGACCCCATGTGGATAGGGAAGGGGTGGTTATGGGGAAAGGGGAGGGTAGGCGTGACGTAGGCAAAAACATTGTCGTCAGCCATAAAATGTCAACGGCAAGCAACAAAACGCCCATTTCGACAGCAGCCTTCACTTACACACATATACACATGCACATTAACACTGCCACGCCCACATAGTCAGTCAGTCAGTCAGTCAGGACAAGTGTGTGTGTGTGTGTGTGTGTGTGTGTGTGTGGGGCAGGCACATGTTGCCACATTCCTCCTGTGTTGCATAGCATTTGTGGCTCGACAAATGTAAATTTCTGACAGCTGTTTGGAGGTCATTGAAATTGATTTTCAGCTTGAATCGAAAGGAAAAGAAAATGCAAATAAAGCCAAAATATATATATAGAATAGACACATTTAAAATAGATGTAACATAGCAAAAGAATTGACAAGAATGTGAATTAATATGAGGAGAACAAAGCAATATGATGAAGAGAAGCATATGCCATAATTATAAATAAAGGCCAATTTTAAAAATAAAATAAATAAATGAAAAGATTTCGATAAAATATAATAATAATTTTACTTAGTTTTAAAATAAAATACATAAATTAAAAGTTAAACGAATTTAAAAAAAATTCAAGTTATATTTAAGGCTATTAGAGTCTCAGGAGATTCAACATCTCTTTCAATCACATACCTAGAAAATAATGATAATATTATTTAAACTAAAATAAATAAATGAAACATTTTCGTTATATTATGATAAGAGTTGAACCCAATTTTTTAAACAAAAAAAATTGATAAATGAATAATATTAATCGAATAAAATGTTAATAATAAATATGGATTGTATACTTTTGAGAAGCATTGAGCTACCATTTTATTTAAATTCGCGTTGCACGCGCAATTTAACAATTTTGCGACACATTTTATTATATACATCTATAGATATTCGCGTAAATAATTGCGCTTTTAAAAAAATGCATAAATATTTGAAATATCGGAGAATTTCGCAGCATTTAAATAGTTTAACACTATCCAATCAAGTTTGGTGGCAGAGAGGGATTAACGATTGCAACCGCCCACAGATCCCAATAAATGTTGGGGTTATACATTCTTCATTATATTTAACAGCTGCAGTTGCGATATTGTATGATTTTCTTTTACTCGTGAATAAAAAATGTGTAATGGAAAAGTATTAAAAAATGCGTTGCAAATAAAAAGTCAGATGAACTCGACAGACAGACAAACAGACAGATAGACACATGACTGGCGGCTTGTTTACATTTTATTTTTACCATGTAAATATGTATGAGGACAGTCGCAGTTTTAAATACAGCAAATAACAAAAAATAACAATGTAAATAAACAATGATTCGTTTTTATTATTAAATGGCAGGCACATAAATATTTAAGCCAAGCGAAACTGGCGACACAAAAATAAAAAAAAAAAAACAAAAAAAAATGCGGCAGTTAAATCAAAAATTAATGTCTTGATGCGGCAACTGAAGTAGCGTAACGGCATCAACCTAGATAGGGTAGTTTGAGGGGACTGAGGGGACGCGAAATGGTTACAGGAAGCTGATATGTCAGATGCATTCATAAATCATTACAAAAATTGAACTGGTCAAGTCACAGAGCATCAGAAACCCAAGCGAATCACTCGATTAAAGTGTATTCACAGCAAATACACCTAAAGACAGTGCGGAAATATTCAAATAATATACCCTAACAAATGTTCATATCTTTAAATTTCCCATTATTTTACTTTTTTAATGAAAAAAATTAATTTAAAAATAATTTATAAACATAGTATTGGTTTAAAAATCATTGTATAACTATTTTCCTTTTTTTGTTAATTTAATTAAACGCAAATCACCATAAAAAAAGGGGAAAAAATATATATTTTAAGCTTATTCAAACTTATCAAATCGTTAGCTTTAAGTTTTTTTGATAAAATCTAAGTTAAAGTAAAAATTTCAATTAAAATATCGTTTTTTTTTTAACTAAACAATGTATTGAAGATTTATTTTAAATTTTGTTTATCAGATTTTATTTGACAAAAAAATAAGAGACTAAAATTAGGTTTTCATAACTAGTTAATTATTTATATGTTATATAATTTTAATTTAAATAAAGTATTAAATTATATTTTAATCTTTTTATTTTACTTAAAAAATTAGAGATGAAAAAAACAAAAAGAATTTTCAATAATTTTTTAATTCAAATAAATGTTATTTGAATATTTGTCTTTAAATAAATTGTGGCATAAGATGTTAGTCTGTCTTCTATGTTTGTATAAAAAGACGCTCTGTACATTATTTGTATAATCTTACATTATTATTAATACAAACTGAATGACATAATCGATATGCTCTATTGAAAAGTTGAAGTAGACAATTGTGAAAGATGGCAACGAAATGAAATGAAATGTAACAATTCATGCGCAATGAAAATGTGGCCATGTTATGACAACGACAGCAACAATAACAACAATGGCAACAATAACAAATACAACTACAATAACAGTAATAAAAGCAACATCAACAGCAACAACAACTGGAATGATGCGTAGAGTGGTCATAAAATAGCAACATCAATGCAACGCGTTCATTTGTATACACAACTGACCGGAATACAGTGCTATTAATAATAAATGTAGCAATGGTAACACAGACACAACACACACACACAACACACACACACACATACACATACACATACACATAAATAGTGACATACAGATGCAGTCAAATGAACTTTGCAAACCGAAAATCCCAACAAACAACAATGTAGAATCATAGCCCATAAAAAGGGGGCTGAAATGCATACACAGTAAAAAAATAAATAATATTTATTATAAATAAAAATTAATTGATAGCTCGAGTTCATAAAGTTTTTATAAATTTTTTAACATCTCCCATTAAAAGTTTGCCTTTTATTATCAATAATGAAGATTTAATTAAAAATGACAAAGTCAATTAATAAATAACACTGTTTTAATGAAAATATATGTAATTAAAAATAAAATAATGGATTTGCAATATTAAAATATAGTAGGTTTTCTGAACTCTTGGATATACAATTTTTATTACTCAAAACTAAAATTATTATATTTAAAATTAAAATCCAAGTTTGGAATTATGTATTAAAAAATTATGTGGAATATAATTATAAAATTAAGTTCAAAATTCGAGTTCAAAATTCGTATTTTATAAATAAATCTTTGTTTAAATATTTACGATAGTAAAACTAATTTTTAAATATGACTTAGATAACCAAACTTTTGACTCGTAAGCATTGCCCATAAAATCATCAAACTATCGATTTATTGGAAATGTTAGACAAAAATTCATTGAATTATCGAAATCCATAAAAATGTTGAATTAACCCGAATCGTCCTGAGCAACATTTTTTCGAATTTATTAATGAAACTTTCAGGACTGGTGAATTTGAGTTCGCTGAATCCGAAAAAAATATTCGTTTTGATCGTCCTTGTCAGGATAATCGACAGGACCATTTTTTCGACTGTTACCATATGGTAACGCTGGGAAGTACAGGGTACAGGTTTACTTAATACTACAAAATACAAATATTTTTGAAAAAATCAAATAAATACAGCTTCATTCAACAGAGGGGATCTTCCTTGATATATAGGACCAAATTTGGGTCAAATCGGTGCAGTATATCGTATGTATAACAAAACTGTCATAGGAACAAACGGGGTCAAATTCACCTTTAGTAAGGAAAACTTTTTTCTATTCTGGCATATCTCAACCAAACTCTTAGAATATGTATCTGATATGTTCCTATACATCCTGAGCAAATTTGGTTCAAATCGGACCACTATATCATATAGCTGTCATAGGAGCAATCATATTTTATGAACAAAACAGTGCGAAACGCGAATAAAATGTATGGAAAAAACCTGTACCCTGTACTTCCCAGCGTTACCATATGGTAACACGAAAATAAAAAATGAAAATTAAGAGAGAAAAAGTGGTTTTTATTTAGAATTTTTTTCAAAATTAATAAGTGCACTCTTTTACCTTTCTAATGATGTGTGCATTGCATATAGTTCAGTACTAAATTTAGTCAAACGGTTTAAGTTTACTTGCGACGAATTGCCAAATGCCGTTTTTTTGCACTGCAGAATATAATGAGCAACTTAAAGCTAATTTTTCGATCAGCTAACTTCAAGAGATTGTTTCAATCAACTTTTTATCAGTTAGAGACAACAATTTACTCTTAGAATATCTTATAAAAGTTAATCTAACGTTAATATGTTGTCTAAAAATTAAGTTTTAGTAAATGCCTATTGCTTGTTACCATATGGTAACGCTGGGAAGATTCGGGTTAATGAAAATTAATAAATTCATTGATTTTCATCATTATTGAATATTGAAAAAATGTAAATGTGGCAAAGTAGTTTAGGAATAGACAGATATAGATATAATATATATTACCAGCGATTTATTTTACTCGATTGATGGAAAATTAAAAAATTGAATTGATCATTTTAAAATTATTAAATTCTTTCAATATATTAATTAAACCATTTAAAATTGATTTTTAATCGAAATTCCGCATACATTTATTTCTGTGTATGACATTGTTGTTATTGTAGTTTTTGCAGTCAGTCAGCCACACTACACACACACACTAGACATACACACACACACACAGAGAGCCTACAACATTGTAAAGCCCACGCAACAACAAATGAACATGCGAGTGCCATAATAATAATAAATGCCATAATCCCTTGAATCGGCGCGCCTCTGCTGTCCCCCCCTTCCCCATCAGTTCCCCCATCTCCTATTCTATATGCCACATGGGTTTACAAATTTTTTATTTTCAATTTTCATTGTTTCATCTGCAGCAACAACAACAATAGTAACAACAATAACAACAATAACAATGCAAAGCATCGCGTCAAGTGAATTAAGCGATTTTTAAAGCTTTACGCTAAATGAAATTTGAATTGCCATTTTCTGGAAATTGGAAAAGTGGAATGTGTTCAGTTGTGTGTGCAAATTAAATTACGCAAATCAAATAAATGTAAAATATACCCCTGAAGCAATTAAAAACAATACACAAAAAAAAAAATACTTGGGAAAATAAAAATGCACGTGAAATCAAAGTAAAACTGCGAATTTCAAATGCAAATAAACATATAAATGAATGGAAAACACGGTGAATAACTAAACTAAACAAATACAACAAAGTGTAATTAAGCTAATCATCGTGTGTGTGTGTGTGTGTGTATATGTGTGTGTATGTTTATGTGTGTGTAAGTGTATTTTACTAATTCTGATTAAACACACACAAATCCGTAAATTCAACGCACAACAAAATGTTTATCATTACGGTAATTAAACTCTTGCTAATTGCGCTCAACATATTTCCAAGCCGTTTCACAAATCGGCGGATCATGTTTCTCATCTACATGACGAATTTAGTGACACATGGTAAGCAAAATTAAATAATTATTAAATAGAACTTATTTATAAAATAGTATAAGGTACTTTTATACATACAATACTGTTTGTCCTGACTGACTGACTTACTGATATTCATACAGTCCAAACGGTACGACCGAGGTAAATGAAATTTTGACACAACATAGCTGAGACAATTTCATCACGCAACAAGACGAAATCCATAATTAATTCGCAGATAAAATAAATTATAATAATAATAATATTTTCGAAATTTAAAAACAACCAAGTTTAGATCCAGAAAAAAATTCACAAAAAGTTCACAAAATTTTATATCAAATATTTTGGGACTAGAATATGCTATTGTCACTAGACTTTTACCTCGTGTAAATATTTTCTGTGGGATAGCAACTACTTGGAAAAACTTATATAAAAAGATCATAATTTCTATAACTTAATAATAATAATTTTTATTTAATACAAGGTGTATTTATTCTTTTGTATTTTCCTTATTTTTAATAACTTTACCAGCTTTTTAGCGATGTCTAGAAATGTGCAGCTCAATAATTTGTTTACCTTATACACTTCTCCTCAATTTAGATTAAAGATTTAGATTAAACATATTTATACCCTTTAGTTACTTGAAAAATAAGTAAAAAAGATACACTGTTTTTATTATTAGCTAAATTACATAAATATTTTTCATTTAATGAAATAATATATGCTTTTTTTATGTCCTTTAGTAAGCTCTTATTTTATTCACTTAAAAACTTATTAGCAATAGCTAGAAGTGTGAAGCTAAATTACTTTTTTTCTTATACAAATTTAAATTAGATCTCAGATTAAGATTGCAAATATTTTCAAGTTAATTTGCTGGAATTTTAAAGTGAATCTCCAAAGTATTGCACCCCAACAAAAACTACTAATTGTAATTTCACTTGGAGAGCTGCTTTAAAATTTCACAAAATTCACCCTCATTCGTTCTTGACGGTTCTTGGATGTTGGCTTCTTTTACTCGGTACAAAGGATTGCAGACAGTTGGAGGTGTTCGGTGTCGAAACTGTTGAGAGTCGCGTCATAATTTAATTAGTAAAATGAGACCTCAAATTGCCGGGACGACGACGACGACGACGACGACGATGCTGGCTTGCATTCAATTTCAATGCCAGCTCTTTGCCGTGTCGATGTCTGTGTGTGTGTGTGTCTGTGTATGTGTGTGCTGGTTGAAATGTATTAGTGTGGCAAGTGCGGCAGGTGCGTTGTGTTGGTATGCGGGACGCCAACTGCGTGTTGCAGATAACAAGTCCCCGTTTGCGTGCAACACACTGCCAAACAGGTGCAACTGTTGCACAGTGGAATAAACGACCATATTAGCTAAAAATAATTAACAATAGTTATTAAGTAAAAATGTTTAAGCATGCCAAAGTCTAAATATCTTTATTTCTATTATAGTTGAACACATTATTAAAAAAAATTGATTTAATTTTGTTATGTTTTAAAGTTTTAAATTATCTCAATTTTAATTATTTCGATCTAAAGAGAGTAAACGTAAAAAAGAATATGAATATGAATATATAATTCTATTTAATCCAAATGCAGTTCTTCTCCTCGAATTAAGTATAGCTTTTTCGAAAGCAAAATTTGAATTTTTAATATAGTTTTAAAAAATAATACCCCAAAAATAAATAAATTGGGTTGTCCCATTACAACAGAAGACAAATAGTGACTTAATTTAAACAGGACTTTTTTTGAACATCTTTCAAGTTAGGCTATTGTTATTTATGCTATATTAAACAAATAAATAACTACTTATAATGGACTATGGAAGAATAAAATTGATTTGGAGAGTAAATAGAGGAATTAGAAGCATTTATTGAAGATATATAGAGCAAATATAGGTCTACTTATAATCCTACTTATGACTATCAAAAAATACCCACAAGAACAAAATCACTAACGACATATTAAATGTTATAATATTATCTAAACATATATGCTAAGCAAATATTCATATTTTTTAACACTTAAACCATTAAATTGTTTTATATTTTATTTTTATAAAATATTGTACGACGACACATTATCAATTTATTTGAATATTTAAATAGATTTTATAGAAATGTTGATGACACTTTATCAGTTTATTTGAATAGATTTTATAGAAATGTTGATGAATAAATATTGCAATGCTTTATAAAAAAAAATTAGATAAGGTGCTTAAAGTATTGTTAATCGAATGGTTTAGAAAAAATAAATTAATTAGTGCTTTTAATCCGATTTAACCACTGTGCGTTGTGGCATTCAGTTGTCGGGCCTCTGCCTCTGTATTTTAACAGCCTCAACGCGCCGTGTTTTGCTTTTGTGCAACATTTCCGCGGCACAAAATGAATGCATAGAAAAAAAAACAAAAGTGCCACTACCAGCAACAACAAAAACAACAATAACTAAAACAACAACAACAACACCAAGGATGTCTCAACAGGCTGCGGTTTTTCGACTACGCCGTGACGGCTTTCTCCGGCTCTCCGTTTCTCCGGCTCTACGACTGCAACTGCCGGCTAGATAAAAAATTGCTTTGTTAAATTATTTCATAATGATACTAACGCAGTCGTTGATTATATTTGGCCTGCGGGTCATGGACATCCGGCAAAAGCAGCAGCAAAAGCAGCAGCAAAATCAGCAGCAGCTGCCACATCAGTTGCAACTGCAACTTCTCATTTAAATATGCTATGCCATAAATTATGTCACTTTCTCTAGCAGCTTTGACGCTCGCTCTCATTCTCTATATACATACATTTTATTTTATAATTAGCAACATTAAATCAAATAGATTTATTTCCTTTTTTCAACGTAGCCAATTTTTCAGTTACGTTTTAAAAAGGCTATATTATGATGTAGTTTTTTTGAATGTTTATGTTTCATTAATTAAAAGTCGAGTTGTCATCAAAATTTATAAAAATTATCTTTAGTCAAAAATCCCCCAAAAGCATTTCAATCTAAATTTAAATTTGTTACTTTAAACTTAAATTTAAATAAAAATTTTATTTTTGATTTAGATACATAGATTGTTTATTAATTAATCAATTATTCATTTAATTTTATAATGCTTTGTCAGCTAAAAATATTGACAATTAATTAAACTTAATTATTTAATCCAAAATTTATTTGCCCATAAAAGTATGTTATGATTTTTTTTTTTAACAACTCTTTAATGTCTTAAGCATCGCCCAGCCTTTAGACTGAGCTGTATTAGAAGATAGCGTATAAGTTTATTAATATTAAATAAGTAAATAATAAGAAAAAAAAAAAAAAAATATTTTTTTGCCCACAAAAGTATACTATGATTTTTGTATACAACTCTTTAATATCTTCTATAGTGTATATCTAACTTCGACTATTAGTTGAAGGTTTTATGGCTTATTATTTAGATGCTTGCTGTAGTCATGCTGCTCATTAACTAACCGACTGGTCTATGCCCCTCTTCATTTACAGTTATGATGGATGAGCCACGTTTTGCACAGCCCATACCAAATGTCACCGTTGCCGTTGGCCGTGATGCGAATCTGCCCTGTGTGGTCGAGCACTTGGGTGGCTATAAGGTGAGTCCAATATGCCCTGTTTGAATTGTGGCCAAGCGGGCGGGGGGTGGGGGATGAATAGAAGTAGGAGGTGTGTGTCATAAATCGTTCGTACTGTGAACATCGATGTCATTCAATAGGAGTTTCAAGCTGGCGACACTGTCTAAAATCAATTTTGTGAAATGGCACACAGATAGACAGCCGTTATATGTCTGTGTGTGTGTGTGTGAGTTCATTTGACAGTCATAGATAAAGGCAGACGTGATGTTGTGTCTATGACAAGTTGTGGCCTATGGGCAAAGTGACAAGAGAACTCTCTCGAATACTTGGAGAATTACAGAATATCAGACATGACAGTCAAGTAATAATTTGTACAACTGTTTGTGAAAGCCTTAAAGCAAGGTTTACAATTTCTTTTTTAAAGTGAATACTTAAAAGTGTTGAAATATCGAAATTTCAAAGGGGGGTTACCAGCAAACCATGGTTATGATCGCAAAATATAAAATTTTCAAAATTAATAAAATTTAAATGCAGAATCAATTTCCAAACCAAGCCATGATCGAAATGACATTCCTTTTGAAAATCGGTTAAGTTTTGCCAGAGTTATGACAGTTCGAAGTTAGTCAGGCCTCTGACCTAGCAACTTTACATGTCAAAATTTTTGTTAATTTTCACATGATATTTTACAGAAAAATGAAAGGTCACAGAATCAAGTTTCAAGTGTTGTTTTAGACTAATTACGATATAAGGAGTTGATTAAAAGTGAAAACTTGAGATTTAAAATTTTGAATTTTCGAAATTTCAAAGGGGGGACCCTTACCATCAAACCATGACTATGATCGAAAAATTTAAAATTTTCTAAATAAACAAAATATAAATGCAGAATGATTTTAGGAGAAAAACCATGATCAAACTGACATTCCACTTGAAAATTTGTTCAGTATTCATCAATTTATCTTACATAGGTCAAAAATGTGCCTTCTTTTTCTTTAGAAACTAATTTTATTTGTTAACCGTGCTTTAAAGTTTGAACCCCTCGATAAAGCCAAAGTTCTTGACCTGGCTTTGAAGCCAGCAAAGTGACTAGAAAATCACTTATCATTTATCTCAGTGGTTGGTAGTGAGCATTCATAACAAATCACAAATATTTACTCGCCATATCAACTTCATATAAGACTGTGTAGATGAACAAGAAGAAGATGATGAAGAAGAAGACTCCTTGTCCTTGTCAGTGGACACAGTCCTCTTATTGGACTTTCATCAACATGGCTTGCAGAAGAAAGCCATGGAGCAGGAGCAAAGTGGCCATTGTTGGAAGCTGAAAACGAGAAACTCATTGCTGTCACTGGACAGAAAGTAAATTTGAAAAGTTTGCTGCAGAAAATCCTTGCCCAGGCAGGCAAGTCAGGACATGCCCAGACCATGTCCTTATGTCACACGCAGTCTAAGCAAACGAAGCCAAACTGATGCCCCAAGAAAGTGTTCAGAGGGTATAGCATACACAAAAAAAAAACAGAGGAGAAAAAAGTGTATTAAAAAAGAGGAAACAGCTGTCAACTTGGCTTTTTCTTCATCTTCTGCTCGTGCGTCACAACATGGCGTTCATTTATTACAACCAGTGTGTGACCTTAGTTTCTGTATTTGTATGTGTGTTCCAGTACACGGCAAAAAATATAAATATCATTTTACACTTCAAGCATTACATTTTTAATTATTGTTAATATTTTTGTAAGTGTAGTTTTAGGATATGATCACTAAAATGAGGCAAGGAATCTGAAATATATCTAAAAATTGAATTGAAAAAAAAAGAAATACAAATCTAGCAAACAACACTATTAATTAAAAATAATTATAATATAATAATTTAAATTTATTAAATTTTAATATAATCTAATATCATTAATTTATTTTAATTTGTTGTAGATTTTCTAAATTTTTGAAAATCAAGATACATTTTATTTGCCAAATATTAGAATTTTTATTACATTTTGTATAACATTCTTATTTAACATATTTTTAATATGATTAAAATAAACAGTTGGTTTTAAATTTTTCTTGAAGAAAGCTAGCAATTGATTTATATTTTATATTTAATTTTTTTTTAAATGTAATCATTCTTTTACTTGATAAATGTTAATTTTTTGGAGGGAATCACGAATTTTTCTGGGTATTAATTCTAAGAATTGTTTTGATATTTCTTTCTAGGTGGCCTGGATACACATAGATCGTCAGATGATTTTAACCATACATCGTCATGTTATATCGCGCATACCACGGTACAGTATTACCTACACGGACAACACGTGGCTGCTGCACGTGAATCAGGCGCATCAGGATGATCGTGGTTATTACATGTGCCAGGTGAACACCAATCCCATGATTAGCCAGGTCGGCTATCTGCAGGTTGTGGGTGAGTAACACACGCACACACACACACACACATTCACACACACACATATCCCATTCTCCATCATTTGATGAGGTTTTTCCTTCTCATGCCATTTACAGTGCCTCCCAATATACTGGACATTGAGAGCACACCATCTTCGGTGGCGGTGCGTGAAAATCAAAACATCAACATGACATGTCGCGCCGATGGTTTCCCTACTCCCAAAATCATTTGGCGACGGGAGGATGGCGAGGAAATTGCCGTTGAGAAGAAGAAGAAAGGTAGGCAGAGAGAGAGTACTTTACGCGTGGGTGGCTTTTAAAGTTGTGGACCCAAACAATATCATAGATGCTGTAATTGATATTAAATATAAAATATTTTTTATAAGCCAAAAGTTGATCAACTGAAGCAATTCCGTTACAGGAAATAATGAAATATATACTTCATTAGTTAGAATTATATTAAATTTTCAGACTTTTAGGTTACAAATTTACATATTTTAGATTTTTATTTACATACATTCTTTTACATTAAACTCTACAAAAATAAAATCAGACTCCACAAATCAATTGAAAATTAGTTTTTTATTCAAAAATGTATTTTGTTTTATCAATATATTTGAAATTCTTAGTTTTTATTTTATTGCTAAATCAAAGAGTAAAAATTCAAAATGTAGACAGTTTTTTTGGTTTTAAAATACACTTTTATCAGTTAATATATAAAACATAAAATGTTAATAAAATTTTCAATTCAAATAAATAAATATTTATTTTATCAGTTAAAATATAAAATATAGAATGTTAATAAAATTTCATATTTAAACTAAAATATTTTCATTAATTTTTTTTTAACGCAAATAAATATTTAAAATTTGTCGAAAGATATAGTTATTTTTAACAATAATAATCTTATTTTGATATCCATTTTACAGGAATCTTTTATGTTATCCAATTTTGACTTTTAAAGCTTCTATTCCCACAGATATTTATAGTTTAAAAAATTAAGAATTATTATTTGGAATTATAAATTATAAGTCATATTTTAGTTTAAATATTTTAATATCGCTTTAAATTAAATAAATATTGTACGGAGTTGCTTCTGTTGCATATCAATGAACTTTTAAAGCTGCCCTCGTGTGTGTAGTTTCTCATTTGATGTTTTCTGTTGTCTCATTGAAAATTCTCTATGCTCTGCACGTTTATTTCCATGGTGCGGACACTTCCTTCCGGCAAACATCAACCGTAACACACACACACACACACACACACACACACTCGCACACACACACAGTGTTGGTATATGATGGCGATGTGTTGCCACTGACCAAAGTGAGCCGCAATGAGATGGGCGCCTATCTGTGCATTGCCACCAATGGAGTTCCGCCCTCGGTGTCCAAGCGGATCATATTGGATGTGGAGTGTAAGTAACATAGATGAGAAAGAGGCAGAATCAAAAGCCAAAGGACTCCAAGTGTCCAGCGGCAAGCGAAATGAAAACTATCTAACGACGCGACTCGACTCCATTTGACTCCAAAGCAGGGAGTTGGACACATTATTATGGCCATGGCTGTAACACGCGCCTGCACTTAACGAGCACGACGACAACGAAGACGAGCAGACATTAGAGAGGGAGGGGGGTGGTTGATGGGCTGTATCTGACATCCATCTATAGTATATATACATATATATATATATATCCAGTGTACCTGCTGCTCATCAATTCAACTGCATGCGTTGTGCCCGTGACAAACGCAGATCCTGTCGGTGGTTCTAGCTAATGCAGCTGCTGTACTACAACGACTATACGCTATATAGAAAACATACATACATACATATAGCCCAGTACTGAAAGGCTTATGGGTTTGTGACTAAATCTGTCACTATAAACAGCTGAATCTCAGAGAATTTAATTGTAAGAGCAGCTAAATTAATTGACAATACTTTAAATTTTTTTTTAAAACAAGTTGAAATGGAACAAGTCGAGATCCCGACCATAGCATACCCGTTTAAATTAGAAACAAATTTGATCTTCGTGGGGTATATAGAAATCTGTGTGCCAAATTTGATAACACTATATCTAATAGTCTCCGAGATCCATTTGTTCATACAGACGGACAGACAGACAGACGGATAGACACACACAGCTATATCGACTCGATTGTTGATGGTGATCAAGAATATGTTACATACATTCCAACGAACACAATATACCCTTTTACTTATTTTTTACGTTAACATCCAGTTCCAAAAATGGTAACTAATCGTTCTAAAGAGTAATTTGAAAGATATAGTCTTGAAATTTCGAACACGGAATTTGTGCTAACTTTTAAGAATTTGCCTTAAATTTCAGCTGAATCGGTTATTAAACGAAATAGATAAGTCAGATTTAGAAATTGATACTTTAAGGCAGGATTAATCACGCACTAAGACTCATTTGACAAAAGAACATGGCAAATATCTACTATTGCCATTATCTGTTGGCTCAAAAATTTGATGTTATCTGATCAAGATCTGGTTATACTAATTTTTGAAAAAGGTTCAATATTTTGAAAACTACTAATTTAGTAGTAAGAAGTTTTAATGCTTTTAATATCACATAGTTTTGTACAGAGTCCCTGGGCACAGGGAATCCAACTTTCGAGCGTGCTCGACTTGTTTATACTGGGCATCTCAGAGTCGAGCTCTTGCATTTTAGTGTCTCCTCTTGTTGTATTTGTGTGTATGCATGTGATGCGCGACTGTTGCACGCCGTTTGCCCAAGTAAACGCTTGTTAATCCTAACGAGTTTCTACTCTTCCTCTACCCCTTCTTCCCTCTTCCCTCTCCTCTCTCCTGATGTCCTGATGTCCTCGCTCTGCACATTGACAATAATTCACGTCACGTACCTGCAATAAAGTCACTTGCCGGCATTGCACGTATGACTTTGACGGCGTTTTCTCTCTCACTCTCCCCATTTCACTATCTGCCTTCCTTTTTTCTATTTTATTATGAACGGTTTTGTGCGTGTAGTGGGTGGGATTGGGGGTTGGGAGGGGTGCAGTGAGTTGGCCATATTACCACCACAGGTAGGCATTGTTGGAACGCGTTTCAATTTCCTTCCCCCTTTCGAATTCGCTGTTTCAATTTCGTGTTGCAGCAAAACTGGGACAAACTATTGAAAATGAGAAAATTGTTAGTAGCAGCATGAAAGAGAGGGGAAGAGAGGGGAATAGAGTGGGATGGAAAAGCTGTGTATATTGATAAGGCAAGCTTCGGTTGACAGAGTGAAGAAGATTTGGCGAGTGCAAATAAATTGATGGAAATTTATATGGCAACTACAAATAATATGTTGTCAAAGCGCTTAAATTCCTAAAATATAGGAATTTTAATTATATAAATTTCAAAAATGTATTGAAATAGTTTTGAAAGAAAAAGCAGCATAATATAAATAAAGTGTTTCAAGATTCTCTTAAATGTTGAGCGATTGAAAAAATTCAATTTTATCAAATTATCTTAATTTATATTTTAGTTTAATGTAAAGAAATAAAAGAAATTAATTTGTTTTAAGCCCAAAAATAAATAAAACAAATAATTTTTATTATAAAAATATTCATGGGGGAATATAAAATTGAGATATATTTACATCAGATACAGAATAAATGGTCGCTTATACAATTCTATTTTGTGTTACAAAAATGAAAATTCTTTCAAAACGCACACTATGATATAAATATTTAATTTGTGGGAAAATATTTAATCAATTTGTAATACTAATATATATTAATAAGATATCAATATGCTTTTATTTTTAATTGTTGCCTTAGGCTTGTCAACTCTTTAAACAACTATTTTAAGCATTTATTTGCTAAACTGAAAAAACTTTAATATTTAATTTCAAGTAAACTTTTAACTCGTTACTCGATATTGACAGAGCATTGGAAAAAGAAAAAAATAGAAAAAAATACTGTTGCAATGTCTGCTATGATGTAATAATCCCAAAAACCCACAGCACGTACTTTCTCTGCTAAACTTGGAATTTCTTTTGCCTCATATTATTTTACTCGTTTTTTAAGGAACTCGGTCTGGTAACGTGTTGTGTCTCATTGCTGGATGTTAGCCATGTCTCGCATAAGTTTTTCAGCTTTGTCATTGCACTTTCATTTTAAGCTTTTGACACAGAGACAGTCGGACAGAGGGACAGACCGAAAGACAGAGAGGACTGAGAGACAGACAGAAAAGACACGTATTGAACATACGTAATGCTGCAGCTTATGCGTACTTTGGGGCGAAACGTTTAAAATGCACACAGAAATAGAGTTAGACTCTGTCTATATATATTTGTACAGTTGGTTACAAAAATATGCTGACAAAATAAAAAAATGTACACAAATAATATTGTAAAAATTTAGATTTTTATTAGATTTCTATCAAAATTCATATATTATTGAAAATGTCTATGTTTCTCAGAACAAGTTATTTAAACAGTAAAAAGTTTTTTTATTTTTAATTTTACCATTTCTAAAAAAAAATTAAAATAAAATGTAATATTCTTGATTTTTCGGCATTCAATGAAATAGTTTTTTTTTATTGATTTTTATTTTATTAGAAGAAGAAGTTTAAGGGCATAATTTTTATTGTATTGTACGATTTAAAAAAATCAAAACAAACTTAATTTATTGTTATTGAAAATTTCTGATTTTTCGGCATTTAATGCAATATATTCTATGAATTTTTAATTTAATTTTTATATTATTGATCTTATCTACAGTTCTTAGAACATGTTACAAACAAAAACCAAATTTTTTGGATTTTACTATTTTTATTTAAATAAAAATTATTATGGAATTGTTAAAGAGAATTTTGTTTTAGAATTTTTTTGTAGAATAATATAAATGCAATTTTTTTTGATTAAAATAAAAGTTAACGAGAAAATCTGTCAATTTTTGATACTGTCTAAGCACTTTTTTGACTAACTGTATATATATAACTGTATCTAGTATTTTCCCAGTGGTATCATTTACTTTACTGACACTACTCCCCTTCGATTTTCTTGCTTCTCTCCTCTCTCTCTCTAGTCTCGCCCATGATTTGGGTGCCGAATCAACTTGTTGGGGCACCAGCTGGCACAGATGTAACCATCGATTGCCACACGGAGGCACATCCCAAGTGAGTTTACCTCTTACTATTATATATTTTATTTTTTTTTTAAATTTTATCCTGCATACCTTTTCAATTGATGTTTGCATTGATTGTCCTCCATCCACTCTCATTTGTCAGTTGTGTTGCACTTTGTTTCTAGCCATTAATGTGATGAAATGTTGTTGCTTTTTACAGAGCCATCATCTATTGGGTGTACAACTCGGTTATGGTATTGCCGAGCAAGAAATATAAGACCGACTACACGGAGAACTCATATCGGTAAGTTGAATGCACTCAAAATATAAAAAAAGATAAAATAAAAAACCCCAACCCTATACGCGAACTACTGAAAACAGTGTTGTTAAATATTTATTATGCATTTGCACTTGGCTTCAACCTGGCAGCTGTGTCTTGTTCCCAGAAACAAATTCGCTTGCTTTTCGCCAAGCAAATTATTTATTTATTTGACATTTTCTTAGCGACCATTTATTTTTTTATAAATGTTATAAATATTATAATAAAGAAAGAAACCAATAAATAATAAATCTTTTTGTTACCTAATATTTAAAGTTTAAATTATTAAAGATTTTTAATAAAATGACTAATTTTTTAAAAATAAAATCTAAGAAAATAACAAAATAAATATATATAATAGTATCGGCTTTAATTGAAGTTTAAACTGCATTTCAAGAGCGAATACATTTTCTGGCACCTTTTTGCTACCTTTTTGCAAATGTATCTTGACTCATTCAACGTACTCTGTATCTGTATCTATTCCGTACAGCGCTCACATGAAACTGACGATAAGAAACCTGCAATATGGCGACTTTGGCAACTATCGATGCATCTCAAAGAATTCACTGGGGGAAACGGAAGGCTCCATTCGTGTTTATGGTAAGTGCATTTGTATTGGTAGCTTAAGTGCACTAGTTGCAGCAAACACACACATACAAACACATATA
Source organism: Drosophila phalerata (assembly GCA_951394115.2). Classification (NCBI taxonomy): domain Eukaryota; kingdom Metazoa; phylum Arthropoda; class Insecta; order Diptera; family Drosophilidae; genus Drosophila; species Drosophila phalerata. Next base: position 39,075,143 of record OX596004.2, on the reverse strand, counting down.
GACACACATATATACTATATACAACTATGAGCAATGCAATATCGAGCGCCCTTTGTGCCACAATTTTGCCAAAAGCTTTTACCTATGTGCCGCTCCAGCGCGCCCACAAGCAACCCAACCGAATCCTTACCCGAAACCAGTAGGGACAAATTCAGGGGTCGGGTCAGGAGTCGGTGGAGAATTGAAGCAGGAGTCTCGTCTACCTAGAAGACGACTCCGACTCCGACTCTGACTCCGACTCTGACGATATGTGCACTGTGCTCCGAAGCGTAAAACTAAACGAGCGGCCACCAACGAAGCTGAACTACTTCTGACTTTCTCTCTCTCTGACTACACTAAAAAAAAAGAATTCTACTAATTTATAAAATCAAAAATTTATTTGTAGGAATATTTTATTTTTTTAATAAGTCATTTTTAAAAGAAATATACCAAAAAAATGGTCTTATTCAGAAGTGAAACAGAAAACAAAAATAGCCAAAAAATCTCCTAAAAATGTATGGAGTTTTGAGAGATTTTCGATTGTTTTTGCTTTCTGTGGCATCCCTGAATAATTGTTTTTCAATAATCACATAAAAGAGTTATGAGTATAAGTAATTAAATCTGAGAAAAAAAATTATAATTAAATGTCATAATTGTCGATATTCTACTTTTCGATTGGACATATTTAATTTTCAGAATTTACTATTCAAATTAATTTAAACACTTATTTTTTTTATCAAAAGTACCAATGAAATGAAATTATTATTAAATTGGAATTTTTCACTAAAAAAATCACAGAAAAAAACATCTAAATAATCCCTCAAAGGCACATACCAAAATATCAAAATATACCAAAGAAAATTGTTGTTATTAAAATTAATATTAAAATTTGAATTATTTCACAACTTTTGTATACGAGTTAATTATTTATTTCACGATAAGAATTCACAAATAATTTTTATTGCACTTATTTTATTTTTAAACTTATAATCCTTATTATCAAGGATTGGCATTTTGTTGCATTTTTGGTTCATAAGGTCAAAAATTTAGATTAATGTCATTCGATCTTAACATAAATAAATATACAAATTATATTTTGTCTGAAATATAGGAATTTGTATCTTAAAAATGCCTTGAAAACCATAATTATTTTTGTTCAGTGTATGTCTCCTACTCTCCGTCTAGATTTCAGTTTGAATTTTGTAGCTGGCAACACACGTAGACACATTCACTCTAAATGTAAACGTAAATGTAAACGTAAACCTAAAATAAAGGTGCATTCCGGAATTGTTTGACTTTTGTATCGTTTGCTGCACAACTCGTTGTATCAACTGCCAATATCCTACAATTTCCTTTCCTCTCTCTCTCTCTCTCTCTCTCTCTCTCTCTGTTTTGCCTCTACTCATCTTGTTTTCCTTTTATTTTTATGTGGTTTCTATTTATTTTTTATGCACTTGGTAGTTTTCGATCGCATTTGCCGAGTCTCTGTTTCTGTTTCTATTTCCATTTTTTTCTTTCTTTTTCGATTAAATGAAAAAGTTTTGCTTTGGCCAAAAACTGTAGAAGGTCGTTGGTGTTTTGATTGCGACCTCAGAAGGTCGTGCTTAAAAGTGTTTTCCATGTGAGTTGCCTTTTCGGCATTTTTTTGCATCTTTTTTTAAGCAATTATTCAGTTAGTTGAGTTTTTGGGCTTGCAATCACATATTAAAGATATTTGATCAAAACTTGAATTTTGTTGGAAAATTTAAAATGTTGTGACTTACATTTAATATTTTTGGAAAAGAACTTGAACAGCTTATTATTAAAACAATATTAGTTTTCTAAAAGCATTAGACATAAAATAAATAAATGTTTTAAATTAATTTAAATTTAAATAAATTTCATAAAAAAGTTTAAAGAACTTAAATATTTTTAAATTAAATAAATATGCATTTTAAAATGGAATGTAGATGCATTAAATGAATTTTTCTTATAATAAATATACCAATAATAAATTAATTGAAAATTTCACATAAATAATTTAAGGAGTTTCATTTTGTCTCCAAAAATGTGTGACAAAAATTAAATCTCTGACATTCAGTTGAAATACCAGAGTATGAATTAAAGAACTTTCTAAAATTACATTTTTAATGATTTTATTTGTTGTGTAAAATATAACTATATTTACATAGTTTTATTAAATTTATAAATCAATTTTATCATACTAATTTATTGTCAGTCTGTTAATTTTACATTATATACAATTTATAAATAGTTTAATAAATACTCATAAATGATGTAGCATACTTTTCAGCGCAATTAAATGGCGTTTTATTTTGTTATGACTTGTTGACCCACTTTTGGCCAAATAAAATAATGTGGCTAATCAAGAAAGAAGCCAGTCCAAGGCTGGATTGCTCTTAAGTTGCATGCAACTTGACCGCTGTGGCAACAAACTGAGAGCGACCTTTTCAATTTGAAGCCACTTGACATAGAAAACCACAACACAGACTCTGTTGGCATACATTTTCCATTTTCCACACACACACACACATACTTGTGGAGAGTGAAATTAAAAACTCATTTGGTTTATTTAACGATAATTAATTATGCGCTGGTTATTCGATTTCATGTTTGTTTTTTGTTCTATCCGTTTCTTGCAGAAATTCCATTGCCATCAACACCATCGAAGCAAGTAACACACACCACCGTCGAGTCCAGGGAGAGTAAGTATAGTATCAGACAAACTGATAGCACTGATATTAGTGTGTGTTAAAGGTGTACAAGGCGATGCAGATAGAACCAGAAAATCTGAGGAGAGTGGAAACAGAGAAAGCGATGAAGAGACTGTCTTATCAGCAGAGTTGCCTCAACAGCCTTTTTTTTCCCCGTCAAATCTGACTTTAACTTCATTCTGAATTTTTTCAAAAATTCAATCTCTCTAAACCGATTTTCATGCGATATATAAATTTTAAGATATTTTGAGCTCTATTTTGATTCTGCATTAAAATTGGAAAATAGAAAATTTTAGACAGTTTTCCAAAAACTTCAATCTGTCATAACTTTGTCGATTCTTAACCGTGCGAAATATCATTTTAATCATTTTTTGGCCTCCAATTTAATACTGTATCAAAATATTTTTCACTCCCAAAAATTGTATTTTTTTCCTCAATGTCCACTTTTTTCGTCATTCCGTATTTACCCGTATGACACTTTTTCAAAAACTTCAAACTAGCATAACTTTCTTAATTCTTAACCGATTATTATGCGAAATATAAATTTAATCATATTTAAATCTCCATTTTAATCCTGCATTAAAGTTAGAAACTAGAATTTTTGGTCTTGACTGCCAATTTTTTCCATACTTTTTATCACTGTACTATTTTTTCAATTTTTTCAAAACTTTGAGGAGTCATAACTTTGCCAAAACTTGACCGATTTGTATACAGAATATCATTTTGAGCATTATTTGATCTCTTAATTGATTCTGCATCAAAATTGTCCATGTTTTTCGAACCGTTCCCATGGCAAATTTTTTTTAAAAACTTACGACTATCATAATGTGCTCAATACTTGACCGATTTCACTGCGATATATTAATTTGATCATATTTTGAATTTGGATTCTGTTTCAAAACTTTGTGCATTTATAAAATTCAATTTTTTTTTCTTTACTGTCCAATTTTTTATTCAATTTTTTCGAATATATCCCTTAACTCTTATTTTTCAAAACTTCAAAGAGTCATAACTTTGCCAAAACTTGACCGATTTTTATGCGGAGTATCATTTTAATCATTATTTTGATTGATTAAATTGATTCTGCATCAAAATTGTAAAATGAAATATTTTTTGTAAAATTTAGAATAATTTTCACCTGTTTCAATTCTCTCAAAAGCTGGCAACACTGCTTAACACATGCCGTTGAGCGTTGAGTGCGGAGCGTTAAGCGAGAAGCGTTGCATAAACTGTGAAAGTCACACCGACAAACCCGACACTCACACACACACACACACACTCACACACACACACACACACACACACACACACTCGAACACACACTCCCAAGGCAACAGGATACAGGCGAGCCACAAACAAAACTGCGAAAGTAGCAGCTAAGCCAGACAGAGCCACAAAACACCAGCAAACACACACACACACCTATAAACACACTCCCACACACACACAGACTGACAGTTAGAGACACGCCCACACACACACACACATTGACAGAAAAAATGGAGATAAAGTAAAGCAAAGCACTTTTGACTATTTCAACGTGGGGATTTTCGAAACTCAAGTCGAGCAGAAAACTACACACACTTTCGAGTTGTGTCTGTCTGTGAGTGTGTGTGTGATATATATATACGTGTGTGTGTGTGTATGATATCTGTGTGTGTGTGTGTGCCTGGCTTCAGGTCCAGGGCCAAAGCAATATGCTGCGGATTATGCTGCAAGGGGATTTTCGGGGGCATTAGGTTGGAAACACATTTGAAACACTGCCGCTGCCAGCAACAACAACAACACAAATACTAACAACAACAACAACTTCAGTGAAAGAAAGCAGCAGACATATTTTATTTAAAGTGAGTGGCACGGTGAGTTTTCTGTTGCAATGGAACGTAATCCTTGCCGTGCCAACAAAAGGATATTTCTCAGCTATCCACATGCATATATGCATGAGTCTGTGTAACTCCCCTCTCTCTCTATCTCTCTCTCTGCCTCTCTCTCTCTCTCTCTCTCTGAGTGTGGTAAATTTTTGTATTGCTGCCAAGTGGCTGGCACAAGATTTCCACACAATTTCACTTGAAAACGATGTCAACAAAGGTTGCCACAGCAGAAAGTTGTCTTCTCTTTCTTTATTTATTAGAGAGAAAAGACAACTCGCTGCTTATTGAGTTATTAGCTGTTATATAAACAGGTCTAAACATACAGTTAACAAGCAGCTTTAAAAACAACTTGCCAAACTGCAAATGTTTCTGAAATCTTAGAGATTTCAGTTTATTTACATTTATTTAAACCTTCTACTAAACTATGGCAAAAGTTTTAGTTCATCGACAATTAATTCAAAATATATTTTTATTTTAACTATATTAAAAACCACCTAAGGAGAAATTAATAATTTTTTTTTGAGAGATTTCAGTATTGAGAGTCATTTTTGGACTCCCAAAAGTTTTCTGCTAAAAATAATATTCAACTTTCAAAGGAAAATTAAGTATTAGAATTCTTATGATAAACAAATAAATAAAATCATTTAAATTATGTTTAATGCAATTTTAAACCTATTATAATATTTTCAGAGTCACAAAAATTGGCTTTATTAATTTATTCAAAATTTAAATAAACTAGTTAGTTGTCGATATATTTTGTTCTATAAATAAGAACACGAACTAATCTTTTTATTTATTTAACATCTACTGAAAACTGTCGATCGAGAAAAAGGATTATAAAAAATAATGTATAAAAATAGTATATATTTATAATTGACATTGAATTATAAAATATTTAAAGAATTTAATTATATTAAATAAAATAAAACAAAAATTTATATTCGATCGACATCAATATAAGTAAATTATATTAAACTAAATAAAATATAAATATATATTTTATTGAAATTAATTAAAGTAAATACATTAAAATTAAAATATTTTTTAATCTGCTTACGATTATTAACATTCGAATCAATAGAAATAAACTCATTTTCAGGTGCAAAGAGCATTTTTATTTGTATTCCCTTTGGATATTAAGTCTTATTTTAGTATACAGTTTAGTTTTAAGTTTTTTCAGTACACTGTAAAATATGAATAATATATTTTTTGAAATTTTAGGCAACATCATACCCTCTTTACGCAACGATACAACAAAGTCGCTGCAAACGGATGTGTACGGCATGAAAAACGATTTGTTTACTGGCAGTGGATCATCCTTGGCGGGATCCGGCTCCTCATCGGCCGCCTCCTCCAGTTCGTCGTCCTCGATGCAGACATCCTTGCTGCCAGGTGGCGCCACTGGCAACAGTCTGTCGGCACTTAGTGGTGGAGGCGGGACAGGGGGCGTGTCAGGTGGGGGCAGCAAAGGATCATTGGCGATAGGCAAAAGCATGTTTTACACCGAAAGACCACCGAACTCAAATGCAGCAGGTAAGTGAAAAAAAATATATCTCTCTTATTAAAAATATATAACTAAACTAAAACTTTAAAATTTCTATTACTTTTATTCTACTTCAATTTTCTTCTTTGGAAATTTGCAGCTGGATTGCTGCATAGGCTGAGTTGCTTAAGTGCAGGATTAATCCTGCTGTTAGCTACACTTTGAAATCAATAAATTTCCTTAAACGATTAAGCATTTGTGAAATGCAGCCAAAGGGGGTTAAAAGTTTAAAAAAAAAAAGGGGTAGCTTTTAGGGGTCTTATTGATTTCTCAGCTAAAATGCAACACAAAAGCAAAACTGATGAAATGGATTTGTTTATAACAATAATAATAATAATAATATATATATTTAATTGAGTTTCTCAAAACAAAAGGTATTTTTGGTCAACAATAAATGCTCATTCAATGTACAATATGAAATCTTAAGCTTAAGAAAACGTATTTATATCAAAACTAAACCCACACAAACAGACATACATATATTTAAATATATATATAAATATAAAAGTTTAGTTTAGTTATATGTATAATAAAATGTAGTATGAAATTGTTGAGCTTTTGTGTTTTTGGACAAGTGTCAGTTTAAGGGCTTAAAATTTAATTTTTCAAATGAAAATAAATTGCAAAAGCAAAGCTTTTTCTCAAGCAACAACAACTAGATTTAGTCGCAGCTTAAATATATACTTGTATCTATGATTTATAAAAATATTTTGCTGCAATGCAGATTGAAATGAAAACTAGAATTTAATTCATAATACAAAATTAAAGAAAAACATTAAAAAAGTTGCAAATTCTGTTGAACAAATTTATTGCATATCTAAGGATTAAAAGAGAACCTACCATATCTTAATGTTTCTGATACATATGACGGGAGATATACATATGATATATCTACTTTTTATGCCATTTATATTTTCACTTTTAAACTATATTTTTTATTGTTATTCACATGCAATATTTTTGCTTGCCGCAGTCAACTAATTTGGGTCACACTCATTTAACCAATTAAATGAATACCTTGCAATTTTTTTTTTAATTTAAATATATTTTTATTACATTTTTAATACCCTATAGTTTTGCAACGCGAAATTGTATATTTACTTTTGACTTAAAACAATTTAAAATCAGAATTATTTTATGGTAATAGATTTGTCATTTAAAGACAAAAATCTGTATAGAGTATTAAGATTTTGGCTTGCAAAAAATTACTATTTTTTTGTCACTCTTCAGGCGAATTTTCAGAAAATTTTCCTGCTCAGCTGCAAAAGCAGCTTCCAGTCCAAAAGAAAATTGATGTGCGTGTGTGCACAGTGTACACTGTGCAACATAAAAAAAAATGAGTAAATGCAATTTATTTAATGAAAATGCGACGTGCGAGCTTGCAACCATGCCACGCCCACCAAAGTACAAGCCCCCAAGGAAGAGTTTTACAGTTTACAGTTTACAGTTGTTGCCATGTGTCGATGTTGGTCGTGGCATTAAAACGCCTTAAAAATGTCATTAATTTTTACATCTCTCTCTCTACTACGCTCATCCCAAGCAACAGAAAACAAGGCAGCTAAGAATATGCCAGCTGGGAGTGATAAACTGGGCTATACCCTGTACTTACTGATTAGTCTTTGTTGCAAAATATATAGAATAGATATTTCAAATTTAAATTCATCATGAACTTTAATAAATTTATTATTATTAAATAATTAATTATAGCTTGAATTTTAGATAGTTATTTTGCTTATATTTTTAAAGGGACTGAAAATGGGTATAATTTTAATGTTGTAATTCCTGATAAAGCTACAAAAGTCTTACTTAAATTTAAGCTAAAATTCCTGAGGAACTGAAAAACAATCTAACTAAAACACAAGTTACAATTATATGAACATAAACAAATTATTCAGGCATTTTAGCTTGATTTTAAAATAGATTTCTTGCCTATTTTTAAATGAGACAGAAAGTCTATTTTAAATTCAAGTTTAAATTTCTAATGAACCAAAAAAAAAATCGGTCTGAAACTTAAGATACAATTTTGTAAACTTAAAAAAATTATTCAGCAATAATTAGCTAGATTATTATATAAAATTGCCTCAGTTGTGTGAAAAATTTCAGCTTCCTAGGTCTTATAGTCAGGGCATTGTAATTAAAATTCTCTAATCAAAATATTTGCTCAAAACAAAATGAATAATTGTACTTCAATCAAAATATTCAACCACATTTAACTTTTGATACCGTTTGAAATTAACTCCCAATTTTATCTGTCTACAGGGTATTGAAAAGAAGGAAGTAATTGCAATAATAATATTAATATGGAGGCAGCTTTCGCTTTATCATTGCCTTGATTTTTGTGTATAGCGCAAATTGTTGCTGGTTTCCTTTTCTTTTGCTGCCTTTTGTGCGCTTTCATCATTTTTTAATAAATGCACATGCTAATTATATTATTACTCATACGACCCGTGCGACGTTGAAAAGGTTGAAGCGTTGTCTGCCTCGAAAATGCTCGCAATTAATTTCAGCATTAAATTGCGTGGCCTGCGGTGTACTCTACCCATACAATGACACACAGTTAACATGTCCAATTTATTGGTCATAACTCATGTGCAACCCAAAAAGAGAGAGAGAGAGCGAGAGAGTGACAGAGAGAGAGAGATAGACAGACGCTATCGACAGCAGCGTCGGTAAGAAAAATTGCATTAAGACCATAAGATATATTGCACATTTGCATATACGAGCAATGTGAAAGAGAGCGCAATAGTGTGACAGAAAGAGAGCGAGAGTATGAGAGAATGAGAGAGGGGAGCTGGGGTTAAAGGTCTGCCAATTTACTGTATTTATGTCAGCCATGATATATACGCTTTTCAATAATTTAAAGTGTTGTTGCACGTGTGGCAATTGTTCAGGTCAAGATGCAACAACAACAACAGCAACAACAACAACGACAACAACAGTAACAAAAATCCCAGCAGACGGTTAACTGTTAAGGCCAAAGGCCAACAGCATAGATAACCAAGTAAATATATTACAAACAAGCTGCTCGACTGCTAGATGCCCAGTATTAAAACTATCAAAGAAAAAAATTTAAATATATAAGAAAAATAAATAAATATGTTCAAAATATTAAATGTGTAATGAAATATTAAAAAATAGAGACAACTCTTTCTCTTAATACGCAATAAATTCTTTGCTGAAATACATTTTATAAAGCAATTTCACAATTTTATTATTTGCAATTTTGCTCCATTAATAATGAAGCATTTTCAGTAAACCGGTATAATAAACCGAACCTTTATATAAATATTTGCACTGCGAACCCGAAGCTGAGTCTTCATAATAAAAGATTTGGTTAGAAAAAGAAAACATTAACAATAATTATTAATTTTTAAATCATAAAATTGTTTTAGTAATCTCACAAAATCATACTTTTTAATAAATTTCAAAAATCTACAAAAATTTATAATATTTAATAAAAAAAATTTGAATTAAAATTAACCAAAGCTTGAACCATAAATTCGGATAATGAGGGTCCCATGGTTCGAACCACCGACCCGAAACTTTTCCAACATTTAAAGGAAATAATAAAATAATATAACATAAATCGTTGAAAATATTTAAAATTATTAAATAAAAATATATATGACTTTTGTAATATTTAGTTACCGGGTCTAAAATTGAATGAATGTATGGTCAAAAGTAATATGAACAATTAACAATGCAACAAAATGAAAGATTTTTTATTTAAAATGTTGCTCATATTTGCTCGTGATTTTATTGTTGCAGCTTTTGTTGTTATTACTACTGTTGTTGTTGTTGCTGTTGTTACTGTCATGTGGCAAGGACATGCGCATGTTGAGTTGCATGCATTGTCGCTTCTGTCTGTTATCTCGAATACGAACAATGCAGCTAATTAAGTATTATAAATGCAGGCGGCAAGTCAAAGAAGGCTAAGAGGGATGAGTAGAGAGGGGAGAAAAGAGAGAGAAAGAGAGGAAGAGACATGTACGGGAAAAAGGCCAATATTGTCGTCACATGGCCCAGAAAATGTTGCAACATTTCATAAATAAAAGCGACATTAATTTATGAGCTCTTAATTTATATGCTAATCAACATTCTGCTCCATTTAAGTTCATTCAACAATTACACGATTAATCTCTTAATTTTTCCACATTTAATTTGGCATAATAAGTAAGAGTTTTTGTTTTCTGGTTATCCAACAAAAATAAAAATATGTAAATACCAATTTATTAAAGCTGTATATAGTCTTGCCTTTTTATGTAAATAGCATAAATAAAAAAACATATATAATTAAAATTAACAATTGCCCAAAATTAAATTTAAAACAAATACAGCGCAAAATAATTACAAATAATTAAACATAATTAGCAAGTTCTGAAAATGAAAAAAACTCCGAAGAAAAAATGAAACAAGTAAATGTAAAGCATTTAAACCTATTTAACTATAAATATAAAACATAAAAAATAATTGTAATTAAATATATAATATGCATACGTACATATATACAAATATATGCATTAAATATAATAAATAATTATTATGTTGTTTGTTGCCTGTAAAACTCGTAAACTTAAGCTCAATATCAACTCAATAATAGTGTTCTAATTGTCACAAGCTTTTGCAATGAATGAATTTTCCTAATAATTTGTTTCTTTGCAAAAAAAATTGCATTTAATTGAGCGGATTAAAAAACAAAACAATATTATATGAAAAATCAATAACAATTTGTGTAATTTATTGTTCAAATGAAATTCTCGCTTTGCAGAGCAAATAAAAGCAGCTGACTATTTAAATATCAGTTTTCTTATATTTAATTGAATTAATTTGGTGCATTTAAATAAGTTTTTCTATTGAGTACAGCCTAAAATTAAGCAATTAAATATTAAAAATATATTCAAGTGTTTGCAGCAATTATTAATATTATTTACATCGAAATAATTTAGTTAATTGCATTAACAATTTCAATTCAGTTTATTGCAGCATTAGAGCTTGCAATTAAACTATTAATTTGAATATTTTTCTATATATTTCTCAGTCTTTTATTAAATTGATTACATTTTAAACAGTTTAAATTTATTAAATAATTTTATATAGGTATTCTATTCTAATACATCATTTTAATTTACACCCTAAAATTTTATGTTTTTTCTCAGTCTTTAAATTTCAAATAGTAACTAAAATTTCATAATTCATCAGCCTTGAAGTATGCAATAAAATATTAAATTTGTTTATTTCTCTATTTCGTTGAGGCCGCTCAATTAAATTGCCAAAGCTATTGTAAAATAAACAAAATAACTACGTGAAAATCATAAATATATTATTATATATATTAAACACTGACACACTCATACAAAAACTGTATTTAAGATTGAGATTAATTGTAAGCAGTTACTATAACGCGAAAATAAGCATAATAAAACTTAGGTTGATTGATACCAAAAGCAAAAAAAATAAAACATAAAAAAAGGAACAAAATGTGTAATAAGTTAAAACAAAAGAGGCGAAAACGTAAGCAAAACAAACAAAATAACGAACATAAATAACTGTTGTTTTATTCAGCAATTTGCATCTAATTCAGCGCTCAATTACATGCAGCGCAGTCGACGGCGACGGCGACGGCGACCGCGACGTCGACGTCAGCGTCGCATTTATGCAAATGTGTTTTGGCTTTCGGCTTTTTGGCGGGTCTTTTGGCGGGGGACTTTTGACATTTGGCTGTTTTGGCTTTTAGGCCAAAAAAACGTTAATGAGCGCATTTATTTTACACACACAGTGCGCTGTGTGTGTGTGTGTGGTTGCTAATTGTTTGAGACACGCAAACAAATTTAACACAAAATATGCTAAATATGTTGCGAGGCAAAGAAAACTGTTTAATAATTTAATGTTATTTGCATAGATTTGAGCTGACGCGTTGACGTTGCCCAATTAAGCTCGACACGCAGCCACTAAAACCACCGCACCACCGCATCACAACACACCACCGCACCACTTGAATGGCAAGCGCATAATTTGTTTGTTTTAATGATGGCCAGACCAAAGTTTTTGGGCGACAAAACGTTTTCACTTGGCACGCACACGCTGCGTATACGCAATCTGCACTCTGCAATCCGCTTAAAGCCCAGCCAACAACAACAACAGCTACAACAACAACAACGATTGCTTCAATTTCCAGCCAAAAACTTTCGCTTTGAGCCTGGCCACAAGCATGTAAACCGCTTGGGCGCACTAACATTATCATAATTATAACATATATAGACAGCCAGAGTAAGGCAGGAAGGTAGAAAGAGAGAGAGAGAGTGTGTAAGGGAAGGAGAGAAGGCAGATAGACACCTTTTATACACTTGATCAAGGTCTTATAATATTGTCACGCAATCTGTTACACATTACAGGTGACTTGACACATGACAGTTTAATGTTATTTTAAAAATGGACAGTGAAGAAAAAAAATCAAAATTTTTAACTACATACAATTTTAATGCAGAAAAAATTAAGAGACAACATAAATATCGAAATGATATTTCACATGAATATCGGTTGGGTTTTGACAAAGTTATGCAAGTTTATAGTTGCTCAACCTATAACCTATATTGACCTAGACACCTTACAACAAGTCAAAATTTTTGTTTATTTTGACATGATTTTTTTCATAAAAATGAAACCCAACAGAATCAAATTAAAAGTGTCGTTTTATGCTAATTTAAGTACCAGAAGTTGATTAAAAATTAAAACTCGAGATTTAAAATTTTGCAAAAAATATTTTGTCAAAAATTTCAAAGTGGTGAGTACATGATTTTTTCGAAAAATCTGAAATATTAAATATTTTTTTAAGTAAATAATTTTTAGATGTAAAATTATTAAAAAGACTAAATAATGATTAAAAAGACATTCCGCTTGAAAAACGATTGAGTTCTGCAAAAGTTATGCAAGCTTAAAGTTCTGTAAGGGCATCAATTCTTTGGTTTGTCCAGGATAAACGTTCTATCTTGTTTTAAAATTGTGAAAAAAATATTTATTCCAAAAACTCAAAAGGGGATATTTTACATTTCACAGTCTACATGACTTTTTCGGAAAAAGTCGATAGCTAAATTTTTTTTATAGTAAATTATTTTTAGATGCAAAATTATTAAGGAGACCAATTAATAATCAAAAAGACATTTCGCTTGTAAAACGGTTGATTTTTAACAAAGTTATGCACGTTAAAAGTTCTGTAAGGGCATTAAATCTTCGGTTTGTCCAAGATAAACGTTCTTGTTCTTGTTCTTGTTGGTTATCTCGTTGTTGTTGCGCTGGCGCCACTTGAGTAACTTTTCAAAAGTCATTTAAATTATGCGCACAAAAGCGCGAAAATTATGCCACGACGTGAATTCAGACGCCACTTACAGCCAGAGAAAGAGACAGAGACACAGAAAGAGCGAGAGAGAGAGACAGAACCGGAAACCACATTTGTCGGCAAAGTTTTGCCCACAGACTGTGAATGAGAATGAGACTGAGACTGAGAATGGGACTCAAAATGAGACTGAGCCGTGGAAATAGTTGAGTGCAAAGCGTGCGCACACTTAAGATAAGCTTCAAGCGCAAAACTTTCATCTTACAAATTCGCGGTGGCACGAGTGGCATAAGTGCCACATTCCCCTTACCCCTCTCTCAACCCTGTCTCCCTCTCACACTCACACACACCCTCACACTCTCATTCAACCCCTTGAAGCATTCAACAAATTAATTCTGTGCCAATTTCTGTCTGTCTCTCTGTCTGTCTGTCTGTCCGTCTGTCTGTCTGTCTTTGCTTTGCTGCTGCAGGAAATATGTTTAATTTCATTTAAATGTAGTAAGTGCAACACTTTGGTTAGCTTTTACCATCGTCTGCAACGGTTGCGGGTTTCTGGTTTACATTTGTGCGGGCCGTTTCTCTATCTCTTTCTCTTCCTCTCGCTTTCAGCCCAGCGCACAATATGAAAATAGGTATACAAGTTTCTGATGATTTATGTGAAAGGCAGAAGAAAACATTTTCGATCGCTAAAATGCCACATAATTAAAAATTGGACTCTTTATGCATCAATATTAATTTTTTTCATATTTCAAACAGACATAACTTTGTCAATACTTAACCGACTTTCATGCGGAATATCATTTTAATTATTATTTAATCTCTTAATTAATTCTGCATTTAAAAAATGATAAAAAATTGGATTTTTTTCGAAAACATCAATTGATATTTCGGAAAAGTTATTTTTTTCTGGAGTTTTCACTTTAAATAAATTCCTGGTGAAAAATAATATAAATCGACGCCTTAAATTTGGTTCTGAGGGGTTTACTTCATCCATAAAAAATCTTGGCAAAACTGAATAAAAATTTGACTTGTAAAGTTGCCAGTTCATCATTTTTCCAAACTTCAAACTTGCATAACTTTCTCAAAACCCAACTGATTTTTATGTGGATTGCCACTTTTAACTTTATTTGGTCTTTTAATTGATTTTGCATATAAATATTATTTACTTTAAGAAATTTTTAACTTTTGATATTTTTTCCAAAAATATCATGTACTCCCCCCTTTGACTTTTTGGGAAAAATGATTGACCAACTTCAAACTTGCATAACTTTGTCAAAACCCAACCGATTTTTTTGCTTAAGATCATTTTGATCATTATTTGCTCTCTTATATGATTCTGCATCCAAATTCTATGCACTTAAATTTTTTTTATCATTTTTCATACTTTCTCCTTGACGTTTTTAAAATCTTCAAACTCTTTGCCTACTGGGCTTCTTACAGTCTAGCACCAGTCTCACTCTTATTTTCACCTTTCCTTCTTCTCTCTCTGCCTCCTTTCTCCTTCTCACTTTCTCTCTATATTTGTGTCTCTTCTCGCTTCGTATCACAGCGTGCAAATGCATTTCCTCAAACTGTGTGTATCTTTTTGACTCATTTTACACATGTATTTCAGCTTGTGCGAAATCTGTGTGTGTGTGTGTGTGTGTGTGTGTGTGTGTGTGTGTGTATATACCTATATTTGTGTATATTGCAGCTCAAAGGATACATTTGGGCTTGTTAATGAGACAGAATAGTGAGTGGCATTAACAACAAGTCAGCTTTGATAACAAATCTTAAAATCCATTTGGTAAATGCTGTTGCTTTATTCATATCAAATTGCTAAATAAAATTGCATAATTTATTAACATTCACATTCATTTATTCATTCAGCATTCATTTTAATTCATAGTCATTAATTATTATCATTATTTCTATTTATAATTTTGTCAACATTTGAATTTAGAAATTATCTGATTTAAAATTTAATGTCAAGTTCTTTTTCAAACTATTTTATAAATATGGATCCTTAAATTTCCATTTATTTACATTATTAGAACTGTTATATTATCTTTAAAGTTTTGACTCTAAATTTATTAAATTTTAAATATTTTTTCTAACTTAAAAAGGTTTTACAATAATTCTCTAAAATTAAATTGAAAGTTTGCGTTGATTCGTTTAAATATTTGACAGCAGCAACATCATTATAAACATTTTCTAAACCAAATAAACTTGTAAAAAAATGCAATAGCTATAGCAAAAAAAAAAGGGAGGATAAAGAAGAAGCGGATGATAAACAACAACAAGAGGGAGAAGAAGAAGATGAAGAAGAGCAAGAAGAAGAACTCTTACAGCCAGCGGGGATTTATAAACTTTGTGAGCATTTTTTAAACAGACGCCGCAAATTGCAGCCAAAACTTGTCGAGCAGTTAAATTTTTGTTGCCACATGCATATACAGAGTATACAATGTTGCAAGTTGTTGTTGTTGTTGCAATTCGCTTCGTCATCACCATAGATTTTGTTGCCTTTATTTGTGGAAACTCATCTGTCAGTTTTACATAGTGCACCCCAGAGAAATTTGTGTTTGTTGCATAAAAATTACAGCGAGCATTGTTTGCAAGCGGACTTTGATGGCAAATGACTGGCCCTCACACACACACACTTACACACACACTCATGTGGGTTTTTATACCCTGAGCCCATTGAATATCAGCAATATAGGGTATAATGTGTTTGGCAGAATGTATGTAATATACAGAAGGGGGCGTGGCAGACCACCCAAAGTATATATATACTTGATCTGGATCAACAGCCGAGTCGATAGAGCCATGTCCGTCTGTCTGTCTGTCTGTCTGTCCGTCCGTCTGTCTGTCCGTCTGTCTGTCCGTCCGTCTGTTTGAATGCGTCGATCTCAGAGACTATAAGAGCTAGAGACTTCAAACTTGGTATATAGTTACCTGGATACCATAGGCAGATCCAGTTGAATATTTTTTTTAGATCGGACCTCTATATTATATAACTGCCATAGGAACGATACATCGAAAATGAAGTTTTAGTATGAAAAGTTTTTTGTTTGTTGAGATATCTTAACCAAACTGATAAAATATGCATCTGGGCTGGAATTATATATCCTGCACACATTTGGTTCAAATCGGTCCACTATATCATATAGCTGTCATAGGAACGATAGATCGAAAATGAAGTTTTAGTATGAAAAAGTTTTTTGTTTTTCGTGATATCTTAACCAAACTCATAGAATATGCATTAAAGTCGGTGTTATACATACTGACTAAATTTGGTATCGATTGGTTTTCTATATCATATAGCTGCCATAGGAACAATCGGTCGAAAATGTAGTATTAGTACAGAGTACCTGGTCACAGGGTATTCTACTGTCAAGCGTGCTTGATTTTTTTGTTTCCTCTGCTTTTGGCATTTGTTAAAACCATCAGCAACAGAGGCAACAACAACAATAGCTGCATCAACAACAACAACAACAACAGCAACATCAGCTGCAAGTCACCGCGGGGACTCATTGATGCGACTGTGACAACAACCGAGTTGAAACTTTGCTGTCATTTTGGGGTGCAATGACATCATTGTCGATTTTACAATCTTATCTGACCACTTTTTATATATATATATTTGTTTTTTTTGGCTTTCTTTTAAGCCAACTTTAAAGTAAGTGCCAATTGTTTTACACACTCAGTTGCAGTTTAGGTTCAACTATTGTGCAATTAAGTAGAAAGTAACGAAATGTGCTTAAGTTAAGACTTGATATTAAGGCAAACTACAAACTTAACAAAATGTGCTTGACATCAGAATAAATACTAACATATAATTTATTTATATATATTGATCTGAAAAAAATATAAAGCACCTGCTAAAATTACTAAAATTTATGATTTATTTTGATTTTCTCAAATGCATTTCGAAAACTAATAATTTATTTTTATTTATTTAAATATATTTTAAAATATTTATTATTTACTTTTCTTTCAGCACATATAAATGGGTGAGTACTATTTTTATATATTTCAATTAATTTAATTCAATTAAATGTAGCAGTTCTAATATCTACTTTAAATTGAAGGCTTTAATGTTTAAAAATTAAAAATTATATAATTATTTAGTGTCATCTAAGAAGAGTTAATTAAAATTTTAATAATGCTAGGAAAATGTCTTAATGTAAATTAAAAATTTAAATTTAAAACAGGAATGATAAAATAGATACAAATTACCAATTTAGCAGTAAAAATGTCTGGGAAAATGCATTAAAAAAGTATATTAAATATATATTTTTAGCTTCTGCTACAACTAAAGAGTTGCAGAATTTTTCGTTGTCCTTTCTACGAAATTCTTTGGCCACATTTTAGACGTCGCGCATATTTGTTTGACTTTATTTTTTAATTTTCACAACTTTTGACAGCTTTGCAGTTGGTCACGTAGATGTCTGGACATACATACATACATATATATATATATATTGACTATATATATATATGTGGTTGACTGTCAGCTGCGTCTGACGCACGTGCCGCAAAGTCTCATCCCTTTTGCAGCAGGATATTCAGTCCTCATTCTTCTTTCAGCTGTTGCCATGGTCAATTTTAATCAAGTTTTCTCGCCTTTCTCTCTATATTTAATTGTCAATTTACTCGACGCGTGTCTCTTTAATAAATTATGTGCCAGACCCAAAAAAAATGACTTAAATAAAATGCACTCACATCTTAAATAAAATGCAATTTTCAATGGTTGTGTGTGTGTGTGTGTGTGTGTGTGTGTGTATCTTGAATTTATGCAAACTTTGACTTTGGAGCATTTTGTGGTGGGTCAGAGTCCATTGAGGCATCCTTATCAGTGTCCTGCAGTTGGTTTTGGTTATCTTTTCTTAATGATTCCATTGTCAAACTCATTGCTCCGGAAATTGTGTACACAATTTAAATATTCAACAGGATATTGCATGAAATATACATAAGTAGAAGGCAAACAAACACACACACACGCACACTAATAGATAGACACACACACAGACACTGGCATCCTAATGTTTTTGGCCAAGTCAAGTTGGCAACTTGACCAGTCAACACTGCGGGCGACAAAATCTTGTTGTACCTTAAATGTCCTTTTTACTTTTATTTTATTTATATGTGTACAACAAATGTTTTACCAGAGATTTTCTTCTCTACTTTCTTCTTTTTTTGTTGTGTGTGTGTTTCACTTGTTGTTGTTTTTCTTGTTGTCCAACTAATCTCAGATTTTGTGTCATTTCAAATATTTGTAGCTTGTTACAAATTTGATTTCATTAAAAAGTTAGTTAGTTGGCAAATGACTTTAGAAATTCGTAGGTGTGTCTGCTGATTGCTGAGACTGTAATTTGATTTGTTTAAACTATTTTGTAAACAAA
Organism: Drosophila phalerata; assembly: GCA_951394115.2. Lineage (NCBI taxonomy): Eukaryota > Metazoa > Arthropoda > Insecta > Diptera > Drosophilidae > Drosophila > Drosophila phalerata. The sequence continues at coordinate 39,056,322 of OX596004.2, read as the reverse complement.
TAACATTTTAATTTGTGGACAACTTAAATATCCTTACAAAAGTTAGCATATGTTATTTGTTGCCCTGAAAAGTATGCTTTAAAAATTATTCATGTGTTTTAAATAAATGATCAGAGAAGAAATTATTTTATATATTGTATTTTATATTGTAGTATGACAAAATATTATAAATATTTTATGAAAGTCTGAACATTATTTAACTAAATTTTAAATGGAGTCTTTTTGTTTATATACATATTTGTTTTATATGTTTCTTTTTTGAATATTTATAAATAGCTACTGCAATAAATTAATTGCTCAATTTCATTGCTCTTTCTATTCTCATTATAATTAAATTTTATTATATTTTTTTGGTGTAATATTTTATTATAATATTTTTTTACTATATAAAAAATATTCAGCATAATTTACAAAATGTCTGATCGCATTTATTTTTATATATTCAAGTAGAATTTGCTACTTTAGCTCTGAGTTTATTGTCTTCTTTTGCCTGCCATTGATTAGCAAAGGAATTGTATTTTCTTAAGCCTGTCACTTGGGGCAAAATGGTCAGGCAGCCCTCGCTCCCCCCTCGGTACCAGGGCCCCCGGAGAGTGTGCTGTGCGCCTCCCTGGAGAGGGGAGGAGGGCTGGGATTCTAGGCATGCAGTGTCCAAGTCGTGTCAGTAACAAATGCCACTCATTTCCGATGCCAAGCTGCACGTCGTTGCGTCAGGAGACTGAAAGTGTAGGCTGTAGGTTTGAAAACAGGAGAAGGTGCACTGAAAAAAATATCTAGGACTCAAGAAATCAAACCAGAACGGTCACACACTGAAAAAATATTTAAACTTCAAATTTTGATGCAGAATTCAATTAAAGTTTAACATATAATAAAAAAGGAAATCGGTGAAGACTTCACTAAATAATGAAAGTTCGAAATTTAGATAAAGTGTTAATGGGAAAAAATTCACAGTGATCGTAACTATTCTAAAAATTGACTGTGAAAAATGTGTCAATTAGAGACCAAATAAAGATAAGCTTGATATACCGCTTGAAAATCGGTTAAAATTAAACCTAGTTATGACAGTATCAAGTTTTAAAAATGTGTCAAGAAGAAAGCATAAAAAAATGGTTATTAAAGAAAAAAAAAAAATTAAATGTTTAAAATTAGAAGCTGAATCAAAATAGAGTTAAGTCGTTGATTTTTAATAAAAATCTATTTATTGAACACGATTAGTGCAAAAAAAATAAACGTAGTTAAGTAGTTGAAAATCGCTTCGACTTTTTATGGATATCGATATATTTTTTTTGTTCACTAGTTTTATCACTAGTTTTAATTTAGGAAATAAATCCTGGAACACGATTTTGTAATACATGCCTTAATTAGCAATTTTCAATTTGATTTTTAACATGATAATTTTTTCTTGCAGTGTAGTCTATTGCTTGTGACTTAATCTTGAGCTGGCCAGCAGCTGGCTGTTGTGTATTGTTCATTGTTTATTGTTTATTGTATTTGGCTGGAGTCAAAATCAAGCCTCAACTGAAGCTGCAATTTTTGCTGGGGTTGTGACTTTGACAAGTTTGCTGTTATGACATTAGTTTGTGTTAATCTTTTACTTGCTTCGGTCACAAGGGAAAACAAGAGGAAGAGGAGAGTGAAGAGAGTGAAGAGAGTAGACAACAACAATTGAAACGAGGCATAGATTTGATGGACTTGCTGGTAAAGTTTTCTAATGCAACTTGAAAAGTTTTTTGATAGGCAAACAAAAAACAGAAAAGAGAAAAGAGAAAGCAAATCACTTGATGCTTTCTCCAGCCTCAAGATGCCTCGTAAACTTTAACGCGCTCATTTAGCTGGCAAAAAATGGACAGACAGAGTGAGAGAGAGAGAGAGAGAGGGAGAGTGAATGAGAGTGAGTGAGATGGTGAGAGACAGTGCTTAAATGTAGATTGTTGCAGGTTTTTGTTTTGGTTTGTCGCACAAACAAACATTTTTGCACCCAAAAAAGCAAAGAGGAAAATAGCTTTTCATTGTCTAAGGTGAGGTTAGAGAGGGAGTGAAAGAGAGAGGAAGAGGGAGAGAAAGGGAGAGAGAATGGGGAGCAAAATGGAGGCATACAAATGTCAATAAAATAAATACTGTTGACGCAGCGCGGTTATTTTCCAACACAATCTCCATTACAGCATTTACATTTCTATCTGTGTGTGTGTGTGTGAGTGTTTGTTGTATTTCTCTGTGTGTGTGTGTGTGTGTGTGTGTGTGTGTTAAACACGTCTGCCTTTTGGCTGAGTAGCTATATTTGACTTTAAGCGGCGTTAACGGCAACAAAGATAAAGACATGAAGCCAGACATTCCCCAAGCATAAGCGTTGACAACGCCACTGAATGTTCAGGGTGAAAAGAGTGCTGAAAGCAGGCGGTGAAAAGAGTGGGGAAAAGAGTGGGGAAGGCAAGTGCCTGCCACTCGTAGATACAACCGTCAATTGACGGTCATTGTCATTAAGTCGCACAGAATGAAGATGAGTTTTTCGCTTTTATTTTGGATGGACTCTTGTCTTCCTCTTTCTTCTTTCCCCTTTCCTTATCCACTTTTTTTCACGCCTCGCTTGTCGCTTAGTTCATTTGCCTTATCAGCGCAGACAAAATGCTGACACTGCGTATACGTAATCTGGTTTATTTATTTCATTTATTTAATTATTTATCAAACTATGAGCAGTCAATTCATTAAACTAATGTATATTTAATGTTAATACATTTTTAGTAATAATAAATACAAAATAAAAATTTTAAATAAGAAATTTAGGTCCGTTTTATGCCCCATTATAAAATTTAAATATGACTTTTTGACAAGGTTTTTTTGTTACCAAGCAAATATTTTTCCTCTAAGCCCTTTGTCAATGTCTAGTTATAAAGTTGAATAGCTACTTAGATAATATTTCTATGCCATTTTGGCTGGACTTTTTTGAGCGCCCAAATCTGGAAAATATGGAGACTGGAGAATGGAGACTGGATTGCTGCTTTTGTTGTGGTTGGTGGTTACACTCTGCCCTCAAATTTTAATACACTAAATGCAAAGCGACAATAAAATATCTAGAAAAATTTTTTTTAAATGAAACGTGTATTTGTTGCATCAATTAATTGTGGTAAATTCTAGTATTAATATGAGTGTGTTTTCATGTTTACAAGTATTTATCAATAAGAAGTTGCAACAAAAATGCTGCTTGCAAAGTTGTAAGTTGGTGGCAGCGTCAACTTTGAATCACTTTGGCACTTGGTGTACTTGCCACGAGCTACTTGCCACTTGCCACTTGCCACACACACTGAGCCACGTGCCAGGCCACACTTTTAGCCCACTTTGTGTTGGTTTATCTACTACTTTATTACTGTAAATCCTCAGATAATTTATTTGATTTGTACGCAGCAGTAGAGCAACCCCAACTTTCCCTACCATCCCACTCCCTACTCTCCACTCCCCACCACCCTCTTTTCACCCTTACTTATCTGTGGAAAGTAGCAACAGCTGCGCTCTTGGGATGCTTCTACAGAATTGTGTGTGTGTGTATGAGTGTGTGTATGTGTGTGTTTGTTTGTTACTTGCCTTGTCTGCTTATGTATGTATTTGTGTGTGTCTGTGTGTGTGTGTGTGTGGGTGCTGATTTGTATCTTCAGACTGCAAAGTGTATCGCATTACAATCAGATTAACTTAAAGCCGCCATATGCATGTGTGTTTTGTATCTACGTGTGTGTGTGTGTGTGTGTGTGTGTTGTGCTTAAATTGAATTTAAAACTTGTATTGAAACAAAATTGAAAAAGAATTTGCTTGGCCTTCATTAGGGATGGAAAATATAAATAAATTGCAAATATTCATTAGCAAATAAAATATATTTGATTTGTAGTAAACATAATTTATTTTTAAATATCGCTAAGACTGATATTAATTAGATAGATCTTAGCTATGTTGTGTAGAAATTTCAGCTTTTTTGGTCTTACCATTTGGTTTGTACGAAGATCAGTCAGTCAGAACAAACAGTTTTATATTATCAGTGTGATTATTGCAAAAAGAAATCTTCTTACATGATGAGCTTGTCTTAGCTATGTTGTGTGAAAATTTCAACCTTCTTGGTCTTACCGTTTGGGCTGCACGAAGATCAGTCAGTCAGAACAAACAGTGTGAATATCGCAAAAAGTAATCTTATTACATGATGAACTTGTCTTAGCTATGTTGTGTCAAAATTTCAATCTTCTTGGTCTTACCATTTGGGCTGCACGATGATCAGTCAGTCAGGACAAACAGTTTTATATTTCAAGTGTGAATAACGCAAAATGTCAACTTATTGCATGATGAACTTGTCTCTGCAAGGTTTACATTAAATATAATTATTAATAAAAATATTATAATATATATATTTTAATATATGAAATAAATTATTATTATTATTTTAAAATATAACGATACTCATCCCTAGTCTGCATATATTTTGTATCTTAAGTAAATTAAGCTGCGTCCCACACACTTCATGTCAAGTTCTTTAAAAGTGGCCAAAGGGCCTCTCGTATAGATACCATTTTAAATGCCTATAAATATTTATTTACAAAAAAAAAAAAGAGAAGAAGAAGAAGAAAAGTCTGACAGAGTGGCTTTTCTCTTTGTTGGTTGCGGTTAACCAGACGCTTTTCCCCGACCCCGACCCCGCCCCCAAGTCAAAACAGTTTTGGGGCGTAAGTGGAAATTTATAGCCAGTCCTTGAGCAAAATATGCAATTGAGCAGTCAGACAGACGGGACACTAAGACAGACGGACGGACAGACATTCAGTGAGTCAGACAGACTCTCAGTCGGTATGTCCATTTATATTCAAAAGGACATTGAAACAGCAATTGATGAAGCGAGCATAAAAAATGTTGTAAATGCAAAAAAAAAAGGATACAATTGTCTGTGTCTCACAGTCTGTGAATGTGTGTGTGTCTGTGTCTGTGTGTTGGTATTTGGCTAATGTGATAAATCAATTTTATGCGAAAATCCAAGTGCATAAATTCGCTTAACTAACGCATTTGTCAAGCAGAAAGAAAGCGAGAAATGCAAGCGAATTAAGTTGGCAATAAATTCGGTGAAGCTGAAAAAATATTAGTGTGCTGCTTCAGTAACGTTTACGAATAAAGTATAAATCAGAGTTGTAGAATATGCAATTAGCAGACAGAGGAAAATACTAAGTCAAATTTTCACTTAGCTAATCAAACTAAAAAATGTTTATAAATTGAAAAATACAGCTAGAGCTAGCTTAAGTTCTGTTGCAGCAACGTTTACGAAAGACAGCACAAAAGAGAAGTGTAGGAATGCTCGGAAAAAACTAATATTTTAAATAAACATAAATCAATTTCATTAATTTTATAATTTAAAAAGAATGAAATGATAGAAAGATATAAAGATTCTGATTTGGCAACGTTTAAGAATAACGCACAAAGAGGAATTGTCAATTAGTTATGCTCTTGAGCAAGCACCTGAGAGGAGTGTGAGTTTATGCGTGACTGTTCGTATTAAAATGTTCATAAATTGAAAAATACACCTTGAAAATTAAAGGTCTGCTGCAGCAACGTTTACGAAAGGCAGCACAAAAGAGAAGCGCAATAAGTGTTGGGAAAAATAGCTATTGAATGTGATAAGGGAAATAGAATTAGAGCTGAAAGATTAAAAGTGTATTATAATAATATAAAATAAATTTTCGGATCAAAAAATAAGAGATATATTTTTCTATATTTAAGATAAAAATTAATCCATTTTATTTAGTTTATAATTTATACACTATAAACTATAAAAGCAACGGTCACTGGTAAATTTACGTTTTAGTTTGAAAACGTTTACGAATAGCGCACAAAGAGGAATTGCCAATTAGTTATGCACCTGAGAGAGGTACTAGGAATGTGAGTGTAAGTGGGTATGTGAGTGCATTCATAACTGTTCGTATTAACGCCTAGCTATTCAATCCATTCACTTGTTCGGCCATTGCTTTTTGGTATTTGGCAATAACCACACACCGTTAGCGACAGTTTTCAGGAGCTGTAGTAACAAAGCACATGGCCAAATCAAATCCAATAATGGGGCAGACACACACACACACACTTACACACAATGGCCTGTTATTTGATTGCCATTGATGCTGGACCAAAGTCTCCACAACCATCGAAAACCACAAAATGTCAGGGGTAGATTTCTTTTGCACTATGAAAAGGGGATTTTTTGTGGCAGAGGGAATCGGGAATTGGGAATCGGAACGGGATTTGATTTTCTTTTGTGCAGTTAGCGCTACGGCTAATGCCCCAATAGCTGAGCTGACAGACTGTGTTTTTGTTTGCCTATCGACGGTTGTTGACCAATTTGTAGACCATCATCAAGTGTGAAATTTCCAATTTCCGTCATGGGGCACAACCAATAAAAAGAACGACCGAATGCGAAGTTTGATCCATCAACTCCCATTTCCCTTTGCTTTACTCGAATACAATTGCACTCTCTCTCTCTCTCTCTATATATATATCTCTCTCTCTTTCTCTCTCAATATCTCTTGTCTCTCTCCACAAAATGCAAATGCAACGATTTTATTTCTGTTTGTGCAACGCTTTTGTGTCTGTTTGTGCAATACAAATTGAACGCACTGCAAAGCGATCTGTTTGCAGAGCTAAGAGCGTTAAAAAAATACAGCTTGCATAGTGTTGAATAACGCCAAATAGATATCAAATTCAACTGCCAAATATACTAAATAAATAGAGCTGAGAAATTGATTGCAAATCAGTTGCAGCAAATTATAAAGCAAACTTTTGAGTGAAAAAATACCGGTCCAGCATTTCTTGAACAGTGTTGAGTAATTTTCAATTTAAGAATTGAATTTCAATTTAAAGATTCATAATTTGTAATTTTCGAAATTTTAATTGGGATCATTACCAATTGGCTATTATCGAAAAATATAAAAATTTTCTAAGGAAAAAAAAATTTAAAGCAGAATGAATTTAGAAATCGGTCTAGTTTAGGCAAAGTTATGACAGTTTGAAGATGGCAGCTTTCCTATAAAATTTACTTTAAAAAATTTACTTAAAATTTTTTTTTTTAAATTCTCAATTAATTTATGTACTTTGTTCTCTCCTTAAAACTATGGCTTAAAATTTACTTGACGCCCATTTTGGTACAGTAATTTTAGTAAGGGATAATTATACAGATTATATAGACTTCAGTTGGATGTAAACTTAAAATTGCCGTAATTAGTTACGTGAATAATAATACGTTAGTATTCCAAGCGAACACCTTTTATATTCAACGCATTACAACTTCAAAGCGTCAAAGTTTAATTGAATTTAATTAAAAGCCGACAAATTGATTTGCCAAAGTTTGAGAAGCAACTCGTCAGATGAGAGAGAGAGAAGAGAGAGAGTCGAGTTCATTAGCTATGAGTCAGAGGTCAAAGTCACTGTCAAAATTTTCGACGCGGCTTAAAGCGATTTGCCTCAATTAATTGCGTTGAAGCGAAAGTTTAATTGAAGTGCGAGCTGATACGCTGAAAGATGCAAAGATACTCAGATACTTAGATACTCAGATACTTATAGAGAAGGCAGGCAAACAACGCCTATAATTACACCTGTCGAAAAGTTTGCTATGTTATTTGTACAACGTTTACGCTAGATGATGTTGGTTTAATTTCACGACTGATAAAACACAAAGATTGCAATTCATTAAAGAACTTGAAGCATATTTTTCTTGTTTTCTTAAGCAACTTTAATTGAACTCGCAGTAAGAATTTCTATTGAGTTTGGTCAGTTCAATCAGTCAATTTATGGTATTATCAATAGCTGATTACGTTGAGTATGTGCCAGACTTTTTAAAGTCACACAATAAAAGGGTTATACAATGAAAATGAAATATAATAAAATAAATAGGGTTGAGTTTCAACTAAAATAAAAAGCATAAAATTGGTTAAAAAGCTCACCACAGTCAGGCAATCAAACAGAAAGGCAGCTGCTTTATTTCCAATGTGTCTCTGTGTGTGTGTGTGTGTGCGTTAGAGCAAAATGGCTGCCGGTTAAATTGGCAACACTTTATCAAAAAATATAAAAAGCACTAAAAGTCAAACGGTTTGAGAGGCAGCAAAAAATATATGTATATGGTATGTATATAAAAGGGACGAGACCTCGTTGAACAGAGAGGACAGAGGCTTGCATATAGATTGGCAATAAGGCCAACTTGAATCATCATAAGGACAGACACACACACACACACACACATAGACATTCAGACCTCCAAACAGACACATACATACATGGAAAATATGCAAATGTCGCTGGTCTCCGCATAATTCATATGATTTTCCCATTTATGAAATGCTACACAAAAAAATTGACAGACAGTTGCATAGCAATACGAACCGCAATTTTGTGGGCAAGTTCAAAGCAATTTTAAGCACAATTTATGTATCCCAACTAAATACAAAATGTGTATCTATGTGTTGTATTTCCCTTTGTGTATGTGTGTGTGTGGCTTATAAAATACAAACAAATCAACTTTACAGCTTCATTAAAAATATGCATACTACGAGTACAACATTGAACAACAAGTTGTGTGTTGGAAAATTCCATAGAGTGTGTTTGTTTTTCCTTGTGCTTTTATTCTTGTACAATTTTCTTTGATGCAACTGAAATTGTTGAAATATTTGATTGATTTTAGTTCAAGTATTTTATGAAATGCATTTTGATGCGCATTCTGAGTAGCTAAGATGGAAAGTGTTTGAAAATAACAACAATGCTAATGCTAATGCTAATGCTAATGCTAATGCTAATGCTAATGCTAATGCTTATGCTTATGCTTATGCTTATGCTTATGCTTATGCTTATGCTAATGCTAATGCTAATGCTAATGCTAATGCTAATGCTAATGCTAATGCTAATGCTAATGCTAATGCTAATGCTAATGCTAATGCTAATGCTAATGCTAATGCTAATGCTAATGCTAATGCTAATGCTAATGCTAATGCTAATGCTAATGCTAATGCTAATGCTAATGCTAATGCTAATGCTAATGCTAATGCTAATGCTAATGCTAATGCTAATGCTAATGCTAATGCTAATGCTAATGCTAATGCTAATGCTAATGCTAATGCTAATGCTAATGCTAATGCTAATGCTAATGCTAATGCTAATGCTAATGCTAATGCTAATGCTAATGCTAATGCTAATGCTAATGCTAATGCTAATGCTAATGCTAATGCTAATGCTAATGCTAATGCTAATGCTAATGCTAATGCTAATGCTAATGCTAATGCTAATGCTAATGCTAATGCTAATGCTAATGCTAATGCTAATGCTAATGCTAATGCTAATGCTAATGCTAATGCTAATGCTAATGCTAATGCTAATGCTAATGCTAATGCTAATGCTAATGCTAATGCTAATGCTAATGCTAATGCTAATGCTAATGCTAATGCTAATGCTAATGCTAATGCTAATGCTAATGCTAATGCTAATGCTAATGCTAATGCTAATGCTAATGCTAATGCTAATGCTAATGCTAATGCTAATGCTAATGCTAATGCTAATGCTAATGCTAATGCTAATGCTAATGCTAATGCTAATGCTAATGCTAATGCTAATGCTAATGCTAATGCTAATGCTAATGCATTCAATGTTTTTTTAAATATTGTTAAGTATTTGCAGTGCATTTATTTATTATTTATTATTAAATACCTTTACAGCTTTTCTCAATAATTGATGTACAAATAACAATATTTATTCACTTCCATTTATTTGTATAAAATATTGAGCATGTTCAAGACCCTTTGGCTGCAATTGTTAAGCCACTTGAGCTGAAACAATACTCGTATTGTATCAACTAATCTGTTCAATCAGCTGTCAATTAACAACCAATTGAAAACGTGTTTGCCTTGCAAACACACACACTATTACAAGCACTCACACATACTCATAACCAGTCATAATTTATTCAATTCAAACGCTGCTTTATGACACAAAACAAATCGCTTCATATCAAATTGATTCGATAAGCAAATGCGTCGAAGCTAAAGCGAAAAGAACTCAACTCTGATCCGATACTGCTGGCAGCTAATGTCATTTTAATCAGCGAGCAGGGCTCCAAAAAAAAAACCGCATAATTTCCATTTGTGGAAAATAAACAAGGAAATGTGGCATGAGGTGGAAAGTTTGGTAGGAATGGGAACTAATGTGATGATATGGATATTGTTTTAATACAAGTATACGATACTTAATAAAAGAAATTAATATGATATTTTATGCGATGTATAAACAATATATTCATTTTGATAACAACATTTTTTAAATAATTCAAACCACAAATTTAATTTCTTTTTAGCTGATATTTTAACAGTAACTAAATTAATCGAAATAATTTGAGATTTATTTTTTTAAGATTAATTCATTAAATATTTTTGAAAAGAATGGATAATAATGATTTAATAAAATAAATGATATAATATTTTATTTATAACTTATCTATTTGGATATAATAAATGAAATGTAATAAATCCGAATATTAAGAAAAATATAATATTTTATATCATTGTTTTTGATATTTTTTCTATAACAAATATCGATACCGTTGTTTAGAAATGCTCATCTCTAGCCATGAGGCATGTGGCAGGTGGCAACTGATGTTGTCAGTTGACCGAGTGTAATTAGGTTGAAATTACAAATTATTATGGTTCCAATGTTGTGTTGTGGCAAATGAAAAACACACATACAGATAGAGACTGAGAGAGAGAGAGAGAGAGAGAGAGAGAGTGAAAGAGAGTTAGAGAGAGCTGCATGAACTGTAAAATTTGTGTAATGCCGCATCAGTTTGTGGAGCTCGTTATGAGGCACTTAAGCCATGGCCAAAACCAATTGAAAGGGGATTACAAGTGGAGCAAGAAAGTCGTTGTTGAAAATCAGTTTGGAAAATGGGCAAAAATGCACAAGCCAATGTTGTAAAGTGCATGAATTGCAATTAACTTTTATTTTGCGGCATGCTGCACACTGAACAGGCAACTTGCAACCGGCAACTCGCAACTTGCAACCGGAGAACCTGACAGTTGAACGCTGAAAAACAGAAGACAGAAGACAGATAAACTGAAAGCCGAAAGGCGAAATAGAATCACAAAAGATGCCAAATCTCCAGACAATGCCAAGTACAATGTAAATTATTCAAAAGGTAGCTGAATATACGAGAATGAGTACTAGAACGAGTACCAGAATGAGTATGAGTACGAGTACGAGTATTACGCGATGGATGTCATTTACATTGCGGTTTCCTCAGCGTCCTCAGGCAGACAAGCAGACAAGCCGACAGCGCCGAATGCCACAGCATGGAAATGGTATTGTTTGTGGCAAAAAAAAAAAGCTAGTAAAAAATGCTACAGACGAGAGAGATCGATTGTGAGAGACCCTGTATCTATTGTGTAAAATAGTAAATTGTAAAAGCAAATTTTAACAGTGAAGTATACACATTCAACAATTCAAGAATTCAAGAAATATATATTTTTTTTAAATGGAAAAATTTAGTTTGAATTTCGAATATATTAATAAATTTTATGAATTTTATCAACATTTTATTAAATATTTATAAAGGATTTTACATTAGGCTACCTCAATATGTATGGACTCAAAATAAAAATATAAAAAAAATGGATATAGCAAATTGTTAGCCTTCGCTTAATTCTAAGATTTTTTAACCTATAGTCCTAAAATCAGTTCCAGATTCTCGCTGTTTATATTTATATTTATATTTATATTTTTGAAATTGCTTGCTCTTATTAGCATATCTTTAGTATTTTTTGATTGGTATCAAAACTTTTGTTAGAACCAGGAGTTTCATAGATTTCATAGAATCAAATAACAATATTTACACTAGGACTTGATTTTAAAACTATAGTTTCTTGGTGTAAACATCTAAAAACATTGACTGTAAACCAAAAATTAAAAATAGCATTTTTGGTGAAATAAAATCGACACACTTTTTTTTAGTATTGAAAATCAAAAAATTTTAGAGGATTACAAATTTTAAAAAATTTTAGAATTCTATACATACTCATAAAATAATTTATACATTTTATTTTTTGATAAATTCAATAGTCTTTTTATTTTTTTTTGGAACAGGGTCTCAAAAGCGGAAAGAAAAGCAGACAAGGGTGGGGCTGGGATTGGTAAGGGGTTGGTAAGGGGTTGGAATGGGATTGGGTTTGGATTCGGGCTTGAAAAGTGCCTGGCAAATGCATTAAATTCAGTTTCGTGCAACTGAGACAACAGTTGAGTAAATTATGGCGACGAGCAGCGAGAAGAAGAAGCAGCAGCAGCAGCAGCTGAAGAAGAAGAAAAAGAAGGGGAAAAAGATGCCGGCAAAATGCAGAGAAAGCCTGTCGACTCCATTTTCCATTGCCAGACCGGAGTCTGGTCTGTTGAAATTTTTATGAAGATAGCTGGAGTGACAGCAGTAAGAAGAAGAAGAAGAAGGAGTAAGAAGAAGAAGAAGAAGCAGCAGGAGTTCGCATCAATTTGAATTTTTAGCTGAAGATATACTTTTGGGGCAACTTTAAGTGGCACAAAGAACGTCACAAGTGCGTCCACAAACTGCCGTTATCTAACACTTAAGCTTACTTTGAGCTACATAACGGCAACTTCTATAATAAGCAGTATTCTCTCTCTCTCTCTCTGTCTCGCTCGCTCTCTGTTGCAAATGGCAACATAACAAGCAAACCGCACGAGGCGTATGCGTAATATTTGTAGACTGCAACTTCAGCAGCATCAGCAACATCAGCAACGTGCAACGTCAGTTGGCAAATGTTGCATACATTTAACATAAATAATGGCCAGCATATTTTAGCAACAAGCCCGCAAAAATGTTGTGCAACTTGAGAAGAAAATGCCGAGCAAGCAAACGGAGAAAAACCCTGAAAAAGAAACCGGCATGACATTCAGGTAACTGTCGAGCTGTTTGGCCAAAAGCCTTGCTCAATTTTTAATGAATGCCAAGACGGCATTGCCCTTTAAAATGCCAGACAATAAAAACGAGTATTTAATGGCCACGAAAAAAAAAAATAGAAGACAGTTCAAAAAGTAGAAGAAGCAGATATCAATTGGAGTTGCCAATTTTATTTGCTCACAATTTGATGGCCACATTAATTGCCAAATTTCTTAGCAAATATGCGCATTAATTGCGCTTATAAAATTTTAATTGTTCTACTAAAAATACGCAACTCTAAAAATAATCTGCGAAAATAAAATTAATAAAAATACAGCTGCAGTGAAACCAATTTATTTGGTTGTCCAAATTCAACTGAATTCGTTGTCGGTCGAGTTTTTTCATTTCGTCTATATTTTACGCTCGGCTTTCGTTCAGTTTTTGTGTGTGTGTTTCAAAAGAGTTTTCATTATAAGAGTATCGTATGTTTCTTTCTCTTTAAGCTTTTGCGTCTGCGCTGTGAAAGAAACAGAATATTTAGCAGAGAACTTGGCCAAAACACACGCACTTAACAGCTCTAACTGCATAGGCTGAATGCCAAAAGAAAATCTCAAATTTCATTGGCCGCAAATGTGTAGCATTTCGAAAATGAGAGACCAAGATATTAATTACAATTGTTAAGCCTTTTTTTTTGTTTTTTAAATTAAATGTAGTCAAAACAAGACTCACGAAATAAACTTGCAATTTTTTCAAATAGAAAATATTAGTGAGCTTATATAAATTTAATTCCATTGAACTACTACTTTTGAAATTTAGTTTTCTAATATGGCATATTTTAAGTTCATAATTATATTATCTGTGTTTAATTTTAAGTGAAAAACTAAATTTTAATTTTATTTAATAAATTTATTATATTTAGATACATTAAAATTGGCAAAAGTTTATAAAATTTTTTTTAGAATCTAATATCAAATCAATTAATTTAATTTTTTTGATATTAAACTTGGTGACTTTAAGATACAAAATAATGAATAGAATTAAATCAAATAGGTGTCAAATTATCTTATGTTTGGTTTATTCCAAACTAAAAAATTTAAAATACATTTAAAGATATAAACATTATAAATTAAATAAAATCAATTGAGTTTTATATTATTTAATTTTTTTTGTTTTCTGAAATGTGAAAATAGAAAATAAATTTGAAGATATAAAAACTATAATTTAAAACAAATCAAATCGGTATCTTATTAATTTTTTCCCATTTGCAACTTAAAATCAAAGAATATTATTGTTAACTATAGTATGTGATAATAATTTTTAAGTCAAATAATTTTCATATTTAATGTAAGCCTCGATTAATCAAAATTTTATGCTCTTTTCTTAATACAGACCCTAATTTAATATTCCAACTTTGGCACATTGATCAAAAGCTTGTTGTTTTTTGTGGCGACTTCTTGTTTTGGAAAAACCAGTTTTTCTTTGTATTGCAACATGCAACAATAAACAAAACGGCGTACTTCCTTTGTGCCACTTCCACTGTGGTAAGTAGGCCAAAAGAAGGGAAGGAAGAAGAAGGGGAAAAGTCAAGAAAATTCACCGGAAGTGCGCGCTTATAACAAAATTTGTTTTGTCTTACAACATGAGAATCTTGTTTGCTTTGTGGCCAGATTCAAGATTGAGAATTGAAAATAAGCCCGACAATATATGAATCATTTTGTGAGTCTTGAATTTAATGCACATTTCGTTGTGAGTACTCGTTTATGAGTTGTGAATACACATCATAAACTGAAGAGACTTTTCTTTCTTTCTCTCTGTGGATTTATAACTTTAGCATATGCTCATCATCTTTAGATCTTTCTTTTTTTTATCTGTTATCTTTTATCTGTTTTCTTGTGTCTGTTCTGTCTGTCTTTCAGTTTTCCCTTTTTTATATTTATTGCATCATTCGCTGCTGTAAATTCGCATATTAAGTGGATTGATGTATTAATATTTAAACGGCGATTTGTGGCTTCTCCTCCTCCTTCTCTTTCCCTTCTCTTCTCCTCTCCTTCTCTTCTCCTGCTTCTTCTTCCTCTGGGAACTCAAGTATAACGACTCAGGGACCACTGGTTAACTCAAGTCAAGTCAACCTTTGACCCTTTGCTGTATATTTATGAGTGCAGATAATTCTTAATCTGCATAGCATGAAAATCGATTTCAGATACATTTCTTACCTCCTCAGTAATTACCTCTATAAAAGTTGGCATCTCTCTAGAAAGCACACTTCTTCTTCCTCTCCCTCTTCTTCTTTTGCTCTCCTCACATTAAAACGCGACTCGCATTGTGGCCTCCATGTTAACTTTTTGTGTGTGTGAGCTCATAAATAAAACATAAAGACGCCGTGGCGTAGAATTCCTTTTTTATGATGTCGACAAGCAGTTGCAGCCTCCTCTCTACTGCTCTCTCTCTCTCTCTCTCTCTCTCTGAGTTGTAGCATATTTTAAAAAATGTTTATAAAATAACACGCAAAACGTACAAGTCATAAATAATGCGTTCGACCCACGAACGAGAGGAGAGAGAGATAGAGAAAGGGAGAGAAAGGTGGAAAGGGAAGTGGTGGAAAGCGGGGGAACAAGTGTCGCAGTAATAGGAAATTACCACGCCTTTGACATGCAAATATCAGTAAACAAGTTGAAGCAGTTTGTTAACTGCCAATTATTATAGGCAATGGGGACAACGTGGCGTATGCTTGATTTGTATAATACTTTAAACAATTGCCAGTCATAAAAAAATCCCTCAATTAGATATCTATATAATCAGGAAACGTTTATTCAATTACCAAAATTTGTCATATAAATTTTGTAATTTTTATGATAATTCAAACAGTTGAAAATCATAGAAAAATCGAGTGACAAAGCGTTTATTCAATAACTAATGCAAATAATAATGTTATTAAATTATTGTGATATTTTTGAATTATAAAATAAATATTCATAATCATATTTGAGCTATTTAAAGTGAATTCCTCTTAAGAGTCCACTCTCTTAATTGTAAATTCCTCTTTGGGGTTCATTCACTTTGACATTGTCGAATTAATAAATTGCAATTGACATTTGCGCAATTATTTACAATTAATTGCGCATTTGACACACAAACAAAGCAGCTCTCTGTCTCTCTCCCTCTTATGTCTCTCTCTCTCTCGCTCTCTATCTCTTGAGAATTGTCCCAGACAACAAACTCAAATGCAACCTGAAAACAAAGTAGCCCATAAAAGTAGGCAATAATAAATTCTCAGCTTCTTTCTCAGCTGCAGTTGCTTATGAATATTCACACACACTCTCACACATTTTGTGGGCGTGTCGTTGCCCATTTTCCAGTAGAAACACAATCGATTAACAATTAATTTCACCTGCGGCTGCTGCACAAATTTCTCCCTCTCAGATTCTCTAATTGAAATTATTGTTGGTCCTGTTTGAATATTTGCCTGACTCTCGAATCTTGCTGATGGCAGCAACACACACACACACACGCACACGCACACATACACTTACACACACACACACACACACACACACCTGAGTGTCCAATGTATCGATGCATTCAATGGAGATGCAATCTAGAAACTACCCAGAAAACAGAGACAATCTATTCTCTTTTGACCTGTCCTACTAAATAATCATATTCCAGTTAACTCTCACTCTCCCTTCATAAAGAAAACCCTCAAGTAGCTGAAAAGCACATCAAGTTAAAGCTTTTCCGGTTTCAAGTTTTATTTTTAACCCCTTGACGACCCCAAACACGAATCCTTTTCCGGTTTCAATTCGACAATAAAAACCAAACAATTTAGCCAAAAGTTTGAAGGCGTTTTTCCCACAACAACAACAACAAGAAGAAGAGTGACAAGAGGGAAAACACTTCCGCTTTTCACACGTTTTCCTTGTGTTTGTTGCAACTTAAAAAATGCCACAAAAGTTGCGCCAAAAATAACATTTGAATACCAAAAAAGGTTTTTGTGCCGCGTCAGACTAACGAGAATGAGGATGGAGAGAGGAAGGAGGATAAAGAGGGGAATGAGATAGAGACAGAGACAGATGCGAATGTTGATGGAGACGTCTCCATTTAGAGACAGAGACTCCGCCGCAGTTATTCCGGGCATTTTACTGGTGACATTTTTAAAGGATGGGAAAATGCCCAAAAAACTGAAACAGAAACAGAAAATAGAAATAGAAATATGCAACGAGTGGCAAAGTGAGTGTTGGAACGGGTACTCGCATTCATTTGAGTATATCTTAATTTGCAAGTGACTAAATGACAGTTTTTTATGTTTTATGTTGTTTCATCTGATAAACAAATAAAGTGAGCTGGAAAATTGCATTGATTTTGCTAAATGCCACTGTTTACTTAATGAGAGAACGAATCAATATGTGAATCAATATGTGAATCAGATTAAATACTCCACTTGTCCTCAATTGATTCAACTGAAGCATCCTTTGAATATCCATTGAATGCCATTGAATGCCATTGAATTGTTGACTGAATCGCGTTACAGCACATTAATATTTGATTTCCCTGTTTGTTTTTCATTTACTCAAAAGCAAATTTATTTAGATTTTCCCCTTACACTTTACATTTCTCATATGAATCAGAGAACATCCCAAGTGAGTCTCTCTCCCTCTCTCTCACTTATTTCTCTCCCTGTCTCTCATTGAAATCGATACTGCAATACTTTTTATTCAGATTGCAACTCCAATTGCATCGAGGGATTTCTTGTTGTGAGTGTTGTGAATCAAGGGAGGAAATTGTTTTTTTAGTCATACAATAAGAATTATATTTAAAGAAAACATAACATGGATTAAGACAAAGATAAAAAAATCAAGGACATTAAAATAAAAAAAAACAAAAAGAGTAAAAGAATTGAGAAATATCTGACTTAATTATTATTAGAAGTAGTTTAATTTTTCAGACTAAGATCGAGTTTTATATACAATAAATATAGACATTCATTTCTTTAAATACTTATTTTTAATTTTGAACATTTTAAGTTTAATTTATCAAAGAACTTGCTTACAATCGATTCTTTCAATCAGTCTGTCTGTCTTACAATTCGTCTAAAATCTTTAATCCTTTTGTGTTGAATTATATATTTAATTTTAATTTATTTAGACACCCTTTCAAATTCTTAAACAGTCTTAAATCTAGGCTTAACTCACTCTTCTTTAAACATTCTCATAGATTTATGTAGTTCTGACAGCTGTTGGGACTAAAGAGAGAGAGAGGGAGAGAGAGACAAGGATACAGAGCTGTCTGTCTCTTTCTGGTTGAAATGGAGTGCGAATCAAAAAGGATTTATCCTGACCGCCTTGACCCACATTCATTCAAAAGCAGTTGCCACTCACAAATTTATTTGCCCAAATATATTTCACAATAGTTAAATTCCTATTTTTCATCATCAGCCGAGGCTTAAGTTCTCATATGATCTAACTCTCTCTCTCCCTCCTCTCTCTCTCTGTCTCTTTTTAAGAGAGACTAGGAATATGCCAGCTGTTAATATTTTGACAATGACACAAGAGTCCTGGACAAAGGACAAAGGACAGACATTCCTAATGCCAACCAGTTGAACAGACAGTTGCCAAGATGAATGTCGACAGTTGGACGAATATCCAAATTTCATATTCAGGCCAAGCACTCGACTCTACTCTAACCTTCTCCTTCTCTTTCTCTCTTCTCCTCTTCTCCTCTTCTTCACTCTTCTCTATTTTATGTTATTGTTTAAGTTGCTGTTGTTGTTTTTCTGTTTTTCTGGCACCTTCATTAGTTATTCAAAAATTGTCGAGTTAAGAGAGAGAGAGGAGGTGAAAGAGGCACAACTGGAATTATGTCAGAAGTGCTCGGGTTTTCTTAGGCTCATCAACAAACGCACATGTGAACCTGTCCAAAGAGGGGGAAGGAGAAGAGAAGGGGGAGAGGAGGAGAGGTAGATGATGACTGATGAGGGGAAAGATAAAAAGATACATTTAAGTAGCCAAGGTCCTTTTTTCTGATTAAAAGGTGTTGCATTAAATTAATATACCAGGAATTTCACAAATGAAATATGAGTGTCAGAATATCAGACATTATAAAAGGAATCTGAATATATAAATAAATATCAGATATACCATTTTAGCATAATATATTATAAAAATCGGATAAAGTTTTATTTATATTTTTTTAATAAGAAAAAAGAGAGTCATTTTAAATAATAGGTAGTAATTATGGAATATTTAAAAACTTTATGGTGTTATCAAATTGGACTCAGATTGCCAGACCTTCAAATTCCTTAACTTGATGATTGTGGAATATATAAAAGAAATCCCATTAAAAGGAGATTAGCATAAGGGGAGGTTAAGGACTTCTTTATTCTCGTAATGAGTGTCTTCATCTGACAGTGACTTCACCTGCGATTCAATTAATTTGACAAGGGTAATCCCCCAAATGTGTAAATGAATAAAGTGAATAATTGTGAGTAACAAGTGAATTTACAGCATTTAAATCGACAACAATTGTTGGTTGTTCTGCTCCTGAGCGTGTTAATGAGTTGTTAAGTTGGTCCAAAGAGTCCTTAGTCCTCAGACAGCGATAAATGTCAATTGCAGAGCAGACGACAACTCTTCCCTCCCTTTCTCCTCTCTCTCTCTTCTCTTATTCAAAGCTCAAAGCGCCCAAAATGCACTCCAAATAAACAGAATAAAGATAGGGAAAGAGAAAGAGAATTAAACAGGCAGCTGGAAAGGATTGAGCATAATTTCCATGGAAAAGACCAGTGAATTCGTTACTCCCCAGACAGCAGTCGCCAGTCAAATCGTTACTTCCCACTTACCACTCTCCATTTATTGGTTATTCCCATTCTATTTGGAGGTGGAAATGCAAACAATTGCAGGATTATTGCCAGGACTCGAATTCGGCTATCGTCGTTATGTTCGATGACCGTCGATAACTGGGGTCGAGTGAGGTCATAAATCGAGGCGGACTAATGCCAAAAGTGCGCACTTCAATTCACATTCAGATTCAGATTCAGTCTGCACTCAAATGACGCCTGTTTGTGGCATTCATTGGCTGTGATGTTGTACTCACTCTCATATTCATAAATTGCAAATGAATGTCAGCTGAATACTTTGAGAAACTTGACAATTATCTGACAAACAGACAATTCTCCCACACAGCATTTGATTTGATTGTTAACTCAACTTTTTATTATTTTTTCTACATTTTCTACTTTGACTTTGACCAAAGTGAACGATTTACTTGGTTTGTTTTGATTCAAGTGAAAGTTCAAGAAAAGGGAGACAAACTCAACCAGACACGCCCACACACAACAAATCACAGGGTAATTCTATAGAAATTGATTCTCAGAAGAGATTTAAATAGAGAGAAATTTAAAGAATTTACATTTCTTATTTATAAATAGTTTTTCAGCTGACTTTATTCTTATATCAATAGTTGACAATTGAAGTGGGAATTCCCTCTCTCTTTCTTTATAGAGAGGGGAGGCGGGAACTAGTTCTGGTTCAAGTCGAGTCCCTAGTGATTAGAGGTAATGTCAAGACGTCATCCAAATTGATTTATTGCCCAGCAAAAGCCACAGGTGTCCAACTCTCCAATTCCCCAACTCCAATATTTGTACTCCAAGTTGTCAGTTGTCCCCAGAGTTGACAGACAGACTGACATACAGACAGAGAGAGGGATAGAGGAAGGGAGACAGATTTATATTGTGGTTTCCTTCGCGCATTTCAGTTTCAATTTCCACTTTGTTGTCCTTCAATGGCCTCAATTCCCGCTTAGTTCCAACTTTGCGTGTCCTTTGCGGTTTTCGGCTCTGTCATTGTTGACAGCTCGCCCACCTGACAGCCTGCCCCGCCCCTCTCCCTTTTCCTTCGCTCCCTTTCAGCTTTCTCCGCAGTCAAGTCTCGAGTCAGAAGGGCATGAAAAATGATGGCATCGATAGCGATAAATCTTGGGCGCATTTAAAATCGAATCTTTCGTTTTGTGCTTAGCATAATCATTGGAAAAAGAGAGAGAAAGAGACAGGTAGTGATTGAGAGTGAGAGAGAGAGAGATAGGGGATTCCCACGCTGTTCTTTTGTGCTAATTCGAATTTAATGCTCGCTGCATGGCATGACAAATATTGTAGAAGGCAGCAAGTGAGAGAAAGGGAGGAGAGTGAGAGAGAGATAGAGAGAGAGACAGGGAGAAGGACAGCTTGTCCCGCTGACAGTTTAATTGAATCTAAATCCTGCTGTGTCTGACACGAAAGCGAGAAGAAAACATGTTTTTAATTTCATTGTTTGGCTGAGTCTCAAATTGAGACTGAGAAGGTAAACACTGAGATTTATGGCCACATCAACTTCAACATCAACTGGAAGAACCTCAAACTGCTTCTAAACATATTTTGATACTCCCTCCTTCCACTCTCCCTTGTTTTCTTCATTCTCCTCTATATGGTCATATGAAATTGGCTAACAAATGTGGCCAAGTGCAAGCTGCAAAAGTTCTCAGACATAAAAATCCTAAACAAACTATTTTGTTTTTTAAACATAGAATAAAGACATTTAATTCTAGAGTTTATAGATTTTTGTTGTAACTCTTTCTCTCCCTCTCTCTCTCTCCATTTCTATTCTCTATTTATTTTTAAAGACTATCTCAATTTATTGTTCCTTTTCCTGTGTGTTTTGTGGCTAAAAGTGTCGCTGTCATGATTTATTATCTTGTCTAAACCCAACAAATGATTTTTATAAATATTTTCAACATTTTCCATTGCATTTTCTGGCAAACACAACTGTGATAAGGGAAACAACAACAACAACTGTCATTTAAATGAACTTTTTGACATTAGTTTTTATTTTTAACTATAGAAAAGTAGATTTAGATAAGTGAACTTTAGTTATGGAACAGAGTTAAATTTAATTTATTTAATACAAATTAATTTATTGACATTAAAGCGACATTTGTCTTTTGAACTGTCTGAAATATGTCAAAAGTTCAAATATATCTACCCGAATATAAATCTAAATTTGGCCAAAAGGCTCGACACATATGTGAAATCAGCGCGTAAAAGATTTATCGACGTTTAAGTCGCATTCAGCAGATGTCCATTCGGAGGTAGATAAAAAACCGTGTGTGTGTGTATGTGTGTGTGGTTTATTTATATGTATTGAGATTGCTTTACATATGCACATGTATTTGTATTTATATGTGTGTGTGTGTGTAAGTTGTATTGTATACATAGAGTTGTATGCAAAGATTTTAAAGCTGTTGGGCAGACGCTGCGTATGAGCAATATTAATTAATATGCGAACTCTGCTTGCTACGTTTTTAGCCTAGTACTCAAAAGGGAAGGTAGACTGATGAGTTTGTGGCAGTTTCGGTCTATCATAATGTATTTTAAGTACTATAAATATTAGGGGTATTTTTGAAACAGATTCTGATTTGAAAACCACCACTATTTTAGTTTTTAACACAATTGGAATATTTTTCCCGTGTTTCGTACTTTCCCTTAGAATCTTTTTCGGAAACTTTAAACCTGCATAACTTTATCAAATATAAACCGATTTTGATGCCAAGTATCATTTTTATCATTATTTTAAATTAATTCTGCATTTAAAAATAATTAGCTTAAAAAATTTTTAATTTTTGTTTTTTTTTTTCGAAAAAATCATGTAGTCCCCCCTTTGACTTTTTGGAATAAAATTTTTTTTTTCAAAATTAAAAATCTTGAGTTTATAATTTAATTCAACTCCTGGTACCCAAATTAGTGTAAAACGATCCTTTAAATTTGATTCTGAGGGGTTTCATTAGTTTGTAAAAAATCTTGTCAAAACTAACAAAAATGTTGACCTGTAAAGTTGTCAGTCCAAAGTCTTACCAGATTCAAATTCTCATAACTTTGCTTAAAATGATCAGATTTTCAATTTCATTGATTCTGCATCTAAAAATTTTTAATTTAAAAAATATTAAATCATCCACTTTTTTTCCGAAAAAGTCATATACTCCCCCCTTTGACTTTTCAAACAAATTTTTTTTTTTATTTTAAAATCTTGAATTTTCTTTTTGGTTGCTAACGATCAAGTTACTAGGCATTTGACAGTCGAGCATCTCAAACTTTCTTAAATTTGTTTTTGCATTTCAGTTGTTTTCTTGCTTTTTGTTGCTCTCTTTCTGGCTTGCAAACCGTATGAATTATTGTTTGCCTTTTGCCATTCGCACTCGCATGCCACGTACCTCTTTTCCACCTCCTTTTTCACTGCTCTCTTTCACTCTCTTCCCCTCTCTCCACCTCTCTTCTCTTGGCCTTCGATGCGTTGGCAATTCATTAACAAAATGAATGAAGAGCTGCAGCTGGCAAAGAATTGACGGCTTGTACTTCCTTCTGACATGGAAATGTAAATGATGCTGCTGCCTCTTGTTGTTTATTGATGTATGAAGTATCGAGTAGTATGCATGCTAACAATAACAACAACAACAACAACAACAACGACTACAACAACAATTGCAATAACAATCGCATTCCCACATCATCTGCTTAAATGAAATTTAATACCATTTTGCAACACCAAATTTCCGATTTCGCATTTCCCCTCACAAGATACTCGAATTTGTATGCCGATAATTATGGCCAGTAAGTGCATTTAGTACTATCGATTACTTGCTACAAAATACTTGTGGTTTTAGCTTGCCTCTTACTCTCCCCTCCTCCCTTCTCTCTCTCTCTTTTCAGTCTAGTTTAGCTTTATATAATGAGCTCAATGCGTATTAAATTGAATTTGCATGCTACCTTAGAATGTGGCTTAAAGTACGTATGCTAACGTATTGAATTTGTATTTGGTATTATTATTGATTAATAATATTTTAAATAGTAAAAAATAATAATTTAAATCATTTATTATTTATAATGTCTAACTTTGCCAAGTTCTTTGGTAATAATTTATTATTTATTTATTGTGCTTTATTTCCCTTTTTATTTTACCCTCATTAAACCTAAATATAATATCAATTTATAAACAGTTTGGCATTTTCTTTACAACTGAAATATTTTATGTATTTGCCATAAATAATTAAATAAGTTTATACATTACATTAATATTCATTTGAATTTAATATTAAGATTTTTCTTTCCATTTTAAATTGGACCTTTGCATAAAATAATTTTATTTTATAATATTACATATAATTTTATTAATTGGTAATTTTGCTATGCACTTTAATTTATTTAAGTAGATTGCTATTTTTATCTATTAATCTCATATTTTACTTCAATAAAATTTCAAGTTTTTGGCAAGTCTTCAAGCCAAAACTTGTTATGCCAATCAACTGAAAAACTATTGAAACCTATGTATTTATGTTTTCTTCCAACCAAAGAACAAAGGAAAAACTATTTTTAGATAAACACAAGAAAATTGTTGCTGTTTCTTGTTGCCTCAAAAATGTTAACCAGTTTCGTTTTAATTAACAGTTTGTTTGTACAGCTTCTGTGTGTTGGCTTAAAGCTCATGTATCAACAAGTTGAAAGAGCCTGAAGCATGTCTTGTGCTACAAGATACCCTCTAATTAGTTAAATTAAAAATGATTTTACTTGGGTTAAGAGCTCAATTATCTTTTAGAAAGTAAAAAGTGTAGACGAGAATACCGGGGAAAAGTTTAAACGATGTGTTGTACTAATAAATACCCTGTAATCTGTCGTTGATTGTAACGTGTGTTGACTTAGCAGTAATTTTTTTGGAAATAAATGAAGAATAATGGAATAAACTTTAAGTAAATGAGATTTAAGGGTATGCTGTGCTCATTAGCACATTCATTAATACCCTGTAAATCCTTTGGAGGGATTTAAATCATTTTGGTTGGAAATAAAGTCTGAATAATTGAAGAAAGTTGTTCAGATTAAGTTGTATGCTTTATTAAAGCATACCCTGTAATTTTTTAAACACATGACTTTCAAAAAAATAGAAAACCTTTATTTTTAAAGTGTCTGATAACATAAAAATCAATTTTCACTAAAATACAGTTAATTGAGTAAAAGAAAGAATAAGTTAGAGTAACTGGAAAAAATACCCTGTAAAAATATCTTATTTAAAATAGTCATAGGAGAAAAATTGTTGCTTAAAATAAATTGTTATACTGACAATTTTAAATTGTTTGTATGATATGAATTGATTTTATGTAATATTTAAATTTATTGTTTTAGCAATATCATATCCTTTATATGAATTTGCACACTACAGGGTATTTGCTGTTTGTGTTTTAGCCAACAACTTGATGAAAGGCATTACATAATTTGTCACCAACACTTTTGACTTTCAATTTTGAGACTGTAAATACGGCGAGAAGTCAAAGTTGCAGCAAGTTCATGAGTCTTGAGTGGAGAGTGAAGAGTGGAGAGTGGAGAGTGGAGACTGTGGCAGCCACAGATGTGCAACAGAGTTTTTATATTACTTTGCGATAGACATGTGTACACACCGATAGCGAGAGAGAGAGAGTAATAAGGAGTGAGAGAGAGGGGAGAAAATACACACATAACTCATGATATGGCAGACACACACACACACACACACACACACACACACACACACACACACACACACACACACACGCATGCAAAATCATTACTCAAGCAAAAAGTCGTTAAAAGCGAAAGAAATCAATTCATCTGAAGGTTAAGTGAAAAACTTTTACCATTAAAACTGACAAGAGGTGAGTTTGGCTCTAATGCCTGCTGTCAGGTGAGAAAAGTAACGCTCCGGGTCAATAAACTGAAACTGTTAACTGAAAAGTGGCAAGTGGAAAGTGGAAATTGGTAACTTCAGTTACATCAAGCCCATAAATCATGTTATGGAAAAGGATATTTGAAAAGGCTTAAGCATCTGTCGGACAAGTTATTAAATTGTTCAAAAATGTATACACAGCAAAAAAAAAATAAGCATGACAAAAATAAATAAGAAATAATATGAATTTTATTTTACTTTAACCTAACTTAAAGCAATACATACATTTAAACTTAATGCCACATTAAGTTTAACGTTAATTGATATTTTTTAATATACATGGAAAAATTTAATTTAATTTTAATAAAATTAAAAATGTTTCATATTATTTTACGTTAAGTTCAAAATTTTTCATTTATAGTTTTTATAACCAAATAAAATCATATGTTTCATATTATTTTACTTAAAATGCAACATTTTTTTATAAATTTTAACCAAATAAAATTAAATAGTTTAAAAATTATTGAAATTTTAAGAAACAGAAAAAGGCATTATAAAATAAGATATATAAGTTTAAATAGTTAGTAAAGTTTAATATAAAATACTAAAATTTAACTTCAAATTCCAATAATTAAAAAAATTTAAATTAATATAAGTTTGGTAAAACGTAAAAAACATTTTAAAAATTTAATTATAAATTTTATTTATTTAAATAATTCGCAAGAGTGAAATCAGTTTTATTCAAATTAAATTTGTTTTTTATTATATTATATATTTTATTTAAACTGCTAATTCCAGGGTTTTATAGTTCATTTAAATTCTAGTTAACAACATTAATATAAAATATTTAAATGCTGGTTTCTTTAAGTGTGCCAGCATTTTACAAAAGTTCTTAGACAATTGTCATAAGTTGCCAGTCATTTCCATTAGAGCAGAAGCCTTTGAGCTCAACTCGTAAATATAGGAGAAAAGCTCAAGAAACTGTCTCAATTTCTTGACAAAGTCTCTGTGTTGCAGTTGGTGTTGCAAACTGTGAAAACTGTGGAAACTGTGGAAAATATGTGTGTTAACCAGAAAGTAAAGAAGGATGGAAAAAGGCAACACCACCGCAGGACATCGATGCACAAGTATTTCACCACAAATATTTCATTTTACTACGAATAAGTTTTCAGTTTCATAAATCTCTTTGTGGTATACAAAAAAAAAAAACAAAAAACAAAAATTGCATGTCAAAGTTAATTAAAAGAAAATTCCATGCAACACATATTTCTTGCAATATTGGTTACAAAAATTAAGTGAATATGCAACTCTATGGGTATTAACAGATTTAAAAGAAATGTGTCAACCCATAAGAAATTCTTTCAGTTCAATGCAATTGATTATCAGCAGAGTATCATTGTACTCCTATATTGAATTATTCGAGTAAATTTTATGCAAAAATAGCAGATAATAAAGCGGCAGATAAACAACATTAAAGTAATCCTTCAGCCTTGTGAATTGCACACAATTAATGTTTTAACCAAACGCGTGTTTTTCCACTTGTTTACAGGAAATGCATACATATATTTAAAAATACCCAGTAAAGAGTCTTTCAAAGGTATTTCTGACTTGTGAAAAACTGCTGAATATCTTCTTAATAAATGCATAAAAAAATCAGGAATTTAAAATTTAATGTTAAGTTAACCATATCTATTTCATCTTTTTGCTATTTATTTAAAATTGTCGCGTAATTTAAATAGTTTTAAAAAAAGAGTAACATTATTTTATTTTCTCTCTATTATTTTCTAAAAATATTTTGGTTTTTTTTTCATGGAATTAATATTAATCAGGAATTTTAAAAATTAATTATCTTTACTTAAAATTATCTTTTTAGCTATTAATTTAAAATTGTTGCATAATTTAAATAGTTAAAAAAATTAGTTACAGAATTACTTTCCCTTAATTTTTTTTTTAAATATTTTAGACTTTTTATTTTCATGAAATTAATAATAATCAATTAATTAATCAATATAAGTCAAGTCAATGAATATTTGTTAACAATTAGTCAACACTTTGGTGCTAATTAAAAAATATATTTAGTTCGACTAGTTTTTGAATTTGGAAAAGTATTTGTATTCTTTAATATCTGGACTCAGGGTAACTGCTAGTCGAGTTTTTTTCACTGTTTTCTCTTTCATATTTTACAATATTTATTTCACTTTGTACTTTATGTATTTATATCAATTTCGAAATTTATTAAGCTTGTTTATTTTTGCTCAACATCCATTAAATATGATTTAAAGTGCACTCGCAACAACACTAACAATGGCACTGAGGGCAAGCTTTTAAATCGATTGCATTTATCGATTTTATGCTTAATGCAAGTGTAAACATTATTGCCAAAGCAAAGCAAACGCAATTTGTAAGTAAACTAAGCGAGAAGTGAGAGGAGAAGCGAAACGAAGGGAAAGAAAGGGAAAGGTAAAGCAAAGTGGGAACATTGTTTAAGGCTTGGTGGAAAAGCATGGCAACTCTGGCAATTCGGAGTGAAATGGCGGAAAATCCGTGCAGCGGAAAGCGTGCAACAACAACAAGAGGAAGAACAAGAGGAAGAGGAAGAAATAGGAACAAGACATCAATAACAGTGGCAGGAACTTTAAACTGGCCAAAACACAAACAAGCAAACAACCAAAGGGAATAAAGAGAGAGAGGGATAGAGAGAGAGACAGGAAGTTCTTCCCTTCACGTATTTATCAGATTAAGATAGAAACACATGATCGGTCAGTAGAAAATGGTGGCAAGAGTAAGACCTCAAGTTGCAGACAGACAGCTTCTAATTTTGTGGTTGCCACTCTAGAGTTGCCACCACTTCCGCTGTTGTTTGCCATCCCTGTCCTGTCCTATACTCCATCCTGCACAGTGGTTCCTTTGAATAATTAATGTTGCATTGTATTGTATTTTCAAGCTATTAAAGATTTTTTTTCTTATATTTTGGAGTAAATTATTAAAGGTTCTTTTTTTTCGAATTTAAGGCTGGCAATTTATAAATTTAATTTATTTTTAGCTTGAATCCGATTTTACTAAGATTTCAAATAATTTGGTTAGGCAAAAGTAAAAATATAATAACATTAAATAAATTTAAACAAAAAAAAAAGAAAGAAAGTTGAAATTAAATTTTAATTAAGATACCAATTTTAAAGTAAAATACGTTTATATACGAGCATTTAAAAAAAAATTAATAAAAAATATATATTTTTTACATAATTGGGAAAATAATGTAATTAGAGCGCAGATTATATTTGATTTTATAAATCAAAAAATCTAGTTTTTGAATATTGAGATTTTATTCTTGTTTTTCATCCCTATTTACAATAAAGTATTTTAAAAATTTGTGTTTTTAGATTTGTACTTTAAAAGTACCAAAAAAAAAACAAATTTATCGAAATCTGACCATTTAGCATTATCAAATATTATCAAATAAATTTAAACATTGAAAAACTAGGCGGAAATCATTATAGTACCGGGAAAAAATTAAATCATTATAGTACTTGAAAAAAATTAAAAAAAGTGTTCATAAAGTGTTGTGAATTAAAATAAAAAAATTAAATTAAATTTGTATAATATATTTTGCACAAATTAGTTTCTATAATTCAATTTGAGTTAAAATGCTCAAAAAGTACCACTGTGCTCTGGCTGACTAAATGCCGCTGCGGTTTGATGTGTTTCCCCTCTTTGCTCTTACGTCTTCTGTCTTCCTCTCTTCCGTCTTCTGTCTCATTTCTTGGCCAACAATTTGCTGTGGCTGCCTAATGAACGGCGACATTAAATAAAATGTCGGTCAATTGTCGTTGCGGCTTATCAGCGCCAGACAAGACGCCACAAGCTGAGGGGATTGGTGTGATAAGGAGGGGGATAGTTAGGAGTCGGGGGGAAGGCACAGTGGGTGCTACTTGTGTGTGGTAATTGATTTTCCAAATGGCGTCAACTGATGCTCAGCTTTTTGCAAGTCCACAAAAGTTTTTGTACTCATTCGATTTTCGGGAACTGTCGACTGATGCACTCGCTAATCTTTTAAAACGCGGACAAAAAAGTGTTGCAACAGCGTGAGGCAAGTGACCACAGAAAAAAAACAATTGGGCGGCTACAGCCGGGCATGCTCGACAGTAGGATACCCTGCGCCCAGGTACTCTTTGCTAAAAGTTGATTTTCCACTGATTGCTCCTATGGCAGCTATATGATATAGTCGACCGATTTGAACCAAATATGTGCAGGATCTATAATAGCAGTCCAGATGCATATTATATCACTTAAGTTAATATATCTCAACAAACAAAAAACTTTTTCTTACTATAACTTCTTTTTCGATATATCGTTCATATGGCAGCTATAAGATATAGTGGTCCGATCCAAAAAAAAATAAAACTTGATCTGCCTATGGTATCCAGGTAACTATATACCAAGTTTGAAGTCTCTAGTTCTTATAGTCTCTGAGATCGACGCATTCAAATAGACGGACAGACGGACAGACAGACGGACAGACAGACGGAAAGACAGACGGAAAGACAGACAGACAGACAGACGGACAGACAGACGGAAAGACAGACGGACAGACAGACGGAAAGACAGACGGATAGACAGACAGACAAACGGACAGACAGACAGACAGACAGACAGACGGACATGGCTCAATCGACTCGGCTGTTGATCCTGCTCAAGAATATATATACTTTGGGTGGTCTGCCACGCCCCATTCTGCCTGTTACATACATTCTGCCAAGCACATTATACCCTATATTGCCGATTTTCAATGGGCTCAGGGTATAATAAAAGCGGAGAAGTTGGCATTATGCCAGGCAGCATTCAACAAACTGTTGTAAAAACTTGTTAGCCTAATGCATGCGATGCCAATGGCGAAGTTGGCTAACTGAAATATATATATATATTATATAAGTCAATATTTGACAGGCGTTTAAGGCTTTAAAGCAGCCAACTCAAATAAGAGTTATGAGCTCTAAAAAAGTCATAGTTGAAATCAATTATAATTATTATTATGATATTTTGTAAATGAAAAGGAAAATTTAAGATATATTTGAAATGGAAAACTTAAATTTGTTGGCTTCTATATTTAAACATTTGATACGTACATAAAGTTATGACTCTCAGCTTATGTGATCTCAACTTTTTCGTATTACAAATTTAAAAAAAATAATTGATTTGAAAGAATAAATAAAGATTTTTTGATTTATAAACAAATTCCGACTACTTTTTGCCCACAATAGTACGTCCTTTAATTAAAATTAATACAAATAAAATTTTAGCGCAGATAATTAAGAATTAAAAGTTAATGCTTCTTTTAAATATATTTTATATGTATTAAACAATATATGCCAAACATATTTAAAATTGAAGTGGGTCAAATAAGCTGTGAGCCAATGGATATCCATTATACGTATATTTTATACAAATTTAATTATTATTTGCTTACATTTCTAAGTAAACATTTTAATATAATATTATTGCTTAATTTCATTTGAAATATTTTTTGATAAAAACCCGCCTTAAATTTTTATTTTATGATTTATATTATGGCTTTTATAGTTGCTGCTTTAAAGTCAAACCTGAGTTTCTGGCATATAGACAATTGCAATTGAAATTGACACATAAAAAGTAGACATAGAAATATACAAACAGACGGACAGACAGACCGACAGATAGACAGACAGACCGACAGATAGAAAGAGACAGCAAAGAAAGATAGAAAAATAATTCAAAGCGACGCGCACATTAAATATTAACACTTTAATCTAGTCGATGGCTGTGTGTGTGAGTGTGTGTGTATTCCATAAAAACAGCAACTTATATAGAGAGAGACTTTTGTGTTATACTGCCGCCTCTGCCACGCCCCTGTCTCCCATTTCGTGAGCCGCATGTTAAACAGTTTTTCACTGCACACAAAACTTGCCAATTGAAAAGTGAAACAAGCTAAGACATAAAACTTGCCGACTGCAGAGTCGGAGTATGAATGAGAGAGAGGGGAGAGAGGGGGAGAAAGAGAGAGAGAGAGTGAGGGGGAGAGAGAGAGGAGGAGAGAGAGAGGAGGAGAGAGAGAGGGAGAGTTGTAGAGCTATGCCTGCAAAGCACGCAACACGGTAGCCCATAAATTGCCACACACACACATACACACAGACACACACACACACACACACACACACACACTCTGGCAAAATAATTATACGGCTAAAAAGCGTGATGGGGGCCAAAACCGCGACCACAAATAAAATCAACATGAAACGCCTCCGAGTTGGCGAAAATATGACTCATTAATATTCACGCCCACGTTAAAAGCACATAAATAGGCGTGGCATAACAGCACTGACCCAGGTCACAAAAACACAAGCAAACCCCAACAACAACACTAAGAGAACAACAACAACAAGAGAACAACAACAACACATTGAAAGGTGCAGTAGCTCTTTGTGAAGCATTTCCGGTTGCCGCCTAAAATTATGCTACAACATTTAGTGCATACATACAACAACTGACAGAGCTCGACTCTGAAAGACCCTTTATTTTTATTTTCCATCAGGCATATTAGAAAAATCTCTAGAGATTTAAAAATATGATTTTTGGAATATACATGTTGCATAAATTTCCAAAATTTTTTTTTTTATTAAAAAATTAGTATTTTAAAAGTCTCATAAATCCACCGCTAAAAATTTATTTCGAATCTCAACAAAATTATTTATTTTTATTGGAATAAATTTAATTTCAGACTTTTTTCATTCTTTTTATTTAATTAAATTAAATGTAAGGTTAAAAAACAGTATGAAAGAATAGAAAATATAAAATTTCTAATATAATTTTAGTTATAAAATCTTCGGAAATTGGATTCTAACCATACACCCCAAGAATTCAGCATTTTATCAACAAAGCTAGTTAAGTACACTCTTTTAACATTTTAAGTACAGGGTCTAGTAACCTGGCAAACAATAACAACAAAAAAGAGAGGCTGCTACAACAATGGTAGCAACAAAAACAACAACAACAACAGCAACTATGCTAGTAAATCACCCAAAAGCAATGAGACAGCTCGGCAAAGTGTTGAATGTGCCACGCCCACAACAAGTGCAGCGCCCACAAGGAAACAAATTGTGGGCTTGGATAATTGAATACAATGCCAAAAGGCAACTCCTTTTTTCGCCTTTACCTCTCAGTCTCTTTTCTCCCTTCTCTCCAAAAGCATAATTACATATGCGAATTTCATGAATCATTGTGAACTATTTCTTAACTTCATTTTATGCTAAGCCCAGAGTATTTTAATTCTTTACAGCTTGAAAAGTTACAAGAGAAAGATACAAGAGATTTAAGGGATTTGAATAAAATCGAAACCTAGATTTGGTAGACCAATATTCTTTTCAACTTTTTAGTAAAAAGTTTATGCAGAATTTGTTTAGAGGCCAAACCATGATTAAAATGACATCCCGCTACAAAATTGGTCCAGTTTTGGTCAAACCAGCAACTTTACATCAAAATCTTAAAAAAAAATACGATTAAAAATACGAGCAAAATTAAAGGTCTCAGAATAAAGTTTCAAGTGTTGTTTAATACTTATTTTGATACAAGGATTTCATTAAAAGTGAAAGCCTGATACTTAAAATTTTTTAATTTTCGAAATTTCATAGGGGGAAAATAGGGGGACCCTATGGTATGAATTTGCATCCAAGATCCACAGGAAATTTTTTTTTTAGCAAAAGTAATTAAATTTGAATACAAAAAGAATTTAGAAGCGTTTTGGCAAAGTATAAATGCTTAAATGTTTTTAGTGCTTAACCCAAAATTATTATCTGCAATAGAAATAATATGAAATGTTATCAATAAATACCTTATCTTGCTTTAGGCTTTTTTCTAAAGAATTTAATTAAGTTAAATGTATTTGATATTATTTTATTTTTCCCATTTGATATTGTTATTTTTCTTCGGCTTCAGTTTTGTAAAACTTTGTGGTATCGAGGTGTTTGCTGTTTTTGAATGTTTTGATAAAAATGTAAGCATAAATCGAATGAAATGTTTTTGGCTATTTTGTTTTGTTTATTGAAGAAGAGTGTGAGAAAAAGTGTGTGTGTGTGTGGGTGTGTGTTAGCTTTCAATGTTTATCTTTGTTTAACTGACCCAAAACTCATAAATTTTGCAACAACAAAAGCAGTTGAAAAAGATTTCAAAAGAAATGCTTTTACATTAAAGTTAAATCTTAAAAAACATATAAGTGTGTGTGTGTGTGTGTTAGGGTCTGTGCGTGTGTGTGTTTGTGACATACTTTAGTTCAACAATTTTATAGATAATGCAATAAAATGTACAACGCTTTGCGGTCTGTTGGCAAATAAAACAAAACTTTAGCATATTTAATGCCATGTTTGAGTATTTCGTATACTCGACAATATCAGTGTAAGTTTT
This sequence comes from Drosophila phalerata, assembly GCA_951394115.2. Taxonomy (NCBI): domain Eukaryota; kingdom Metazoa; phylum Arthropoda; class Insecta; order Diptera; family Drosophilidae; genus Drosophila; species Drosophila phalerata. Next base: position 39,022,260 of record OX596004.2, on the reverse strand, counting down.
GGCCAGTTGCAAGCACACACACACACACACACACACACACTTTGGGCCAAAAGCAAACATCAAATATTTACCACACTTGCCCGCATTTACATTCACACACAGACACTCACATAAAGTAACAGCTGTGATAATGTGCATCTGGATGTGTGTGTGTGTGTGTGTATGTGTGTGTGTGTGTGTGTGTGTGTGTGTGAGTTCCCTCAAGGCAAGTCCAAAATTGTATATACTTATTTTTAACCCTCTACCGCATTTAGTTCCATATATGGTTTTTCATTTCTAACGAAATATATTTTAGTTTAAATGATAACTAAGCAAAATTAATTATTCTTGCCAAATATATTAGCACTATTTTCTATTGGAAAAAAATTTAAAAATAATTCTAATTTAGCTTTATCTTGTGTTTTTATGTATTTTGTTAAGGCGTCTCTCTTGAATGAAAGTGAATTTTGATGAATTTGATGAACAATGAATTTTCCAATGAAGTTTTCACAACAAAAAACCATTATTTTGTTAATGAGTAATTTTTTTCTAAAAGAAAATAGAGTAATATTCTAATAAATCTTATAATTTGACTGTAATTATGTATTATGAAGAAGCCAAAATCATTTTTTCTTCCTTAATTTTTAACCAAAAAACAAAAAAAAATTTGCTCAAATATTTCTTAATTTATTCCAAATACACCTATATATGCATAGAAAAGTTGTTTTTCTTTAATGGTTGAGGGTTAAATATTGTTGAATATTTGAATCATATAGATAGATACTCGAATTGTATCTAGGAATAATATTATTCTCTGTTTATGCAAACACATCTGTTGCAGCTGGAAAATAAAAAAAGAAATTTCTAATTTGTATACGTAATTTTACATTACCGTAATTACTGTGCTTCAATTACATTATATTCCTAATGGCAAAAATGTCGAAAAGTTGCCACATTTCAAGTTGATTAATTATGAAACATACATCAATTGTTTTCTGCCAACGACATTCAATATTTATTTAAAGCTAACAATATTTGTAATTTGCTGAAAAGCTGCTTAAAAATTTGGCACATGGCTTATGCCTCCAATACACTGAAAAAAAAATATTGAGTTGTGGTGGTGGTAGTAAAATATTAAATATTTAAAAAATTATATGCTTGAAATGTGACATTAATATTATAATATTGTTATTATAATTATTATTAATATTATGCCTCCAATACATTGGAAAAAAAAATAAGTTATGGTGGTTTATAAAAATTAGATGCTTGAAATTTGACATTTTAATATTATAATGTTAAGACATAAAAATCATAAGATCTTAATATAAGAATAAAATTATTAAATGGTTAGGAAGGTATAAAATTAAGACAAATTTAAATATATACAAATATAATAAAAATAAAAAAAATAAATTTATTTTATTTTTTGATTTAAATTTTAAGAACCGTTACTCTTAAAATTAAAACTTGGTCTTCATTTAAATGTTCTTAAAACCAAAATGTATTCTTTTAAATGAAAAATTGTATGTTCTCGAATCATTTTTTATTACGCATTTAGACCAAAAATCTCAGTTCTGAGACTAAAATCTTGATTTTAGAACAATTTTTTGTATCAGTGTAGTTACAGGGTATCTATCTTTAATAGGTAACTTAGGCCTATTGCGATGATTAACGTTGACTGTTGTACTAGTTTTGGCCAACTGAAGTGCTTGGTAAGCAACAACTTGTTTTTGATTTCCACGCGACACTTGCAACGCAAACACAAACACAAATGCAAATACAAATACAAACACAGAGGAATCAATTACATGTAAAGTGATTCGCAAATTAGGACAACGCTTTGCCAGGATAATTTAACAGGTTGGGAGAAGGGAAGAGGATGGGAAAGAGAGAGGGAAAGGAAATCGGGGTAATCCCCTAGACAAAGGCATGACAAATCGCAGCTGGATTGAGTTTGATTTGGATTTGGATTTGGATTTGGATTTTGTTTGCTCAACTCAATGAGTTGTCGGATATTTCGCGACGTGCAAATATTTTGATTGTTAAACTGAATTTTGGAGTGTGTGTAAATGTGTGAGTGTGTGTGTGTGTGTGTGGCATCATATTACACATAAATTTCCCGCAACTTGTTGTTGTTATTTCCTGCACTGAAAAAATCGAACAACAACTAAAATAAAGAACTTTTAGCTTATATTTTGTACTTCAAATAAGACCACTTTAAAACCATATTAGAAATACTTAGCATATTAATCAAAATAATCAAAGTTCCTAATACAAAATAAAAAATCTTAAATTATTTGAAAAGTATAAATATGTTCTATTTCTTATTAATAAATTAGAATAACCGCTTCAGTAGAAAGCAGAAGGCGCAGGTTCGAATCCCACTCGTGATCAAGTAAAACACACAGTTAATTAAAATTTATAAATTTTTATTTAAAATTTTATGATATAAAAAAATTTTTTAATATTTTGTATATCTTGACTTAATTTTGAAGACCATTTATTCTTATAATAGGAAGCAAGATGTGTTTTCTAACTCTAAGAATTATTTTTGTCAGTGTAACCGTGTAACAAGAAGCAGAAAAAGAAGAAGCAGCAAAGCATGCCACAAAAATGCGAAGCGGATGTGAATTATGTGAAGGAAGCAGCCGAAAACGAATCATTTCCCACAGTCCCAAGTGTGTGTGAGGGTGTGTGTGTGTGTGTGTGAGGGTGTGAGTGAGACAATGTGTGTCTGTGTGTGTGGGGGGGGAGGTGGTTGAAATGACAACAACAAATAACACAAAATAAACACGATTAGAGTGAAATTGTTTGGCAATAATGTTAACCTAATGCGTTATATTTGTCGCACTTCACACCGATAAACAACCGATAAACACGCACTCGATTGTGCCCCGAGCGAGTGACAAGTGACTCGTAATGCTTATTGGTTAGGCAAGTGGTTAATATAATTGAATTTTTGGAATAATTAAGATATAAATAAAAAAAATATTTTTTAATTTAATTTAAAAATTTAACATCTCTTTATATTTATATTTCTATATTTATTTATTTTTATGTAATATGTATTTATTCCTAATGCAACAAGTATATAATGCCTTATTGTTGCATTGAAATTCACCCTCGTTGCAGGCGACTGGTTTCCATGCAACAGCATTATCTAATGAAAATATATTTATTAGTTGTTAATTTAGTACTTTTTATATAGTTTTTAAAAATTTGAATAAAGTATTTTTACAACGAATTATGTATTACCAATAAGCAGATATTGAAGTATAAGCCAAATGCCAAATACTTTATTATATTTACTAAATTTTATTATTGAAATTGAGTTGGTGAATTTAACATTAAAATAATTATTTCAAATAATATTCCATTTAATCAAAAGTCAACTGTTTGGGTTTGATGAACTTTATGAACTAAATTAAATGATTCAATTCATGGGCTTTCGTAGCTTTTGGCGTAATATCGAGAGGCGCTATATAGTATAGCAGTTTCTTTTTATATACTTTATACTAAATAGCATATGTAAAAATCCATTTAATAATGGAGATTATTTATTGGTTGGCGACCTTTCTATTTTGTATAGGGTAAGTTTTTGTTTTTAGTTGCTTGAAATTGAATTATATAAGAAGCGCATTAATTGTCTTATCAAAAAACTACTACTTTGGTTATTTACAATTTTTTAATCTTTATCTTTTGTATTACTTCATTTTGTATTCTTAATTTATTTTTTATTTATGGAAATCGAATTAAATGTCTTCAAAAATACAGCTACTAGGTATCAAGCCGTCGATCAACTGCACATTCTTACTTGATTTTTATCAACTTTTTCTTCTCTCGATTCAACAAGTTGCCCAAGCCGCTAACAGCCAATAGATAAACCCGCTAATGAGCTACCAGAAACCGTCTAAATAAGAGCCTAAAGGCCCAAAAGCAATTGGTTTTTATGAGTCTTAACTGTGGGTTACTTTTCTGCGGCTTATTGAAGTCGGCTTTAATTAATTGTATTTTTATGGCCAAAAGATTACGCAAGTTAAGCTGCAAATCTGTTGCGAGAGATTTGCAATGATTTGGTCATGGGGGAAAATGTTAACATTTGTTGCGTATACGCCACGTTGTTGTCGCACACTTTTGCAAGTGCTTTGACTGTTTTCTTAGTGTCTTAGTTTCTTAGTTTCTTAGTTTGTTTGTCATGGTCCGTGAACGGGCAAAACTTTATAATTTCATCAAATTCAGAACCAAAATTGCGTGCATAATTTTATTATTTTGAAAGCACTTCAACGAAGTTTATCTAAAACATGCAGACATGAGAGAAAAGGGAGAGAACTCAATTTAAACACCCTCTCGAAGCTTGTAGAATTTTGAGGCTTTTGGCCAGAAAACTTGTTTTCAAACAGCAATTAAAATAAATTACATTTTGCGATTTTAATTGCGTCTAATTGCAGGTAAAAGCCAGCAAATAAGTTGAAACACAAAAGTTCAAAACGCTCTGTCGCGTACAACTGAACAAGAGGAGAAGGGAGAGTGAGAAGAGAGAAGAGAGAAGAGAGAGAGAAGGGAATGCAGAGAGAGAGAGAGAGAGAGAGATGGGTGCCAAATTAATTTTGTCCGTTGTCAGTTATAAGTGCATGAAGAGCACAAATAGAAATAGAAATAGAAACTTTTCGAAAGCACACTCCAAAATGGACATGAACATCAAAATGACAAAATTATAATACAAATGGATAAAATGGACAATAAGTGTACGCGCTGCGTATACGTAATTTCAGTGTGCAACTTTTATGAGTGACAATTTTGTACAGTTTTGTGTGCAATTTCATTTGATTGACAGTTGTCGTAAACTGCGATTAGAGTTGTACATTTTCAAATTGTCCGCAAACTGTGGCCAACAATTGTCCTGGCAATAATTGCAAATGGAAATTGTTGTAGTTTCGAAATTTAAGCAAATTATTACTTATTTTCATTTGCATGGAATCAATTTCAATACATCACAATACATTATTTTCAAAAACAGAAAAAAATAGAACAACAAATTTTAATCAACTTAATTTTTTACACTTTTTTCTAGCTTAACATAAACTCATTAGAAAAGAGGGATATATGATTTGGAATTCATTATTAAAATAAGCTAAAAATAATTTTAAATTAAAGCAAACTAAATCTATAGATACATTTTTTATTTATACTATTATTAATATAATTAGTAAAACCAAAATAGTTTGCAAAAGCATAAAAAAAAACAAATAATTATTTATTAAGATTTAAACTATATTTATTTATTAATTCACGACTATCAGCAGTCGACAATGAAAAAATTATTAAGTATCAAAATTAAACTAAAATTAATATTAAATATTAATAATGAATTGTCAGGATAAAATTACAATTAAAATTAGATCAGAGGTAAAGGAAAATATTTTAGTTATTTTTTTCTTATACTCAACATTGGCAATTTCTAAATTTTACTTAAAGAGCTCGCTTTTCATGCTTTCGATTCGCCAATGTATCGTTTATTAAATAAATTTCAGACAAATTAAACATATGTACGAATGAACTCACGACTTTCGCTTATTTGCTTAGGCAAATTGAGTTTTCACGGTTGACATGTTTGTTGAATTTGAAAGCGTTCCCCCAAAAAAAAAAAATAAAAAAAATAAAAGCAAGTAAAATTTAAGCGAGAAACTCATGAGAATCATCATCAGTGTGTCTCCAGCACGTAAACTGACACATGTCATGAAATATTCAAATGCCAAAACAATTTTTCACTCAGCTATTTTTAGGTCTTCAACTTGGCCCACAATTGTGAGCGAAGGAAAATGACTTTAAAAGGGTTCGGAAAAAGCATTTCCATTGGTCTAATTAGTTTACTTTGCAGCCTTCAAGTGGCACTTATGTGACAGCTGACAAAATGATGCCATACTCAGGAATTAAGTGAAGTTGCAGCCGTTGCAACTGCATTTTTAAAGCTTTACAAACTTTTAAATTACTCGCACAAAGACAACAGAGTTTTGTCTTCTCTTTTTTTTTGTTCTCTCACAAAAAATTAATTTTCTTTGTCGTTGAGGCAGACAGCTGTGTGTGTGGGTGTGTGTGTGTGTGTGTGTGTGTGTTTGGCAGAAAGCAGCAAGATTATTTTCAGTTTTGGCCACAGGTAAAATAAAATGAAAAGTGCTGCAGCAAGAAAAACTTCATCAAAGGTAGCAATTGCAGTAGAGAGTGGCATTTGAAAATTACTTGCTGCAGACAATGACGAAAAAATACAGGAACCAAAGCTTATTTTCGAAAACCGAAGCTTTAATACCCTTTACAAAATTCAATACATAAATTAAGGCTGAAATAAATGGCAACAATCCAGCAAACTTGACTGTATTATAATGATATTAATATTGATAACTAAAACTTGTTAATATAAAAATAATGATTAAAAAATTGGTAATCAAACCTACGACACTTAGTAAAAATTTTTAAATATAAATTTGTATTATGCTACATTAAAATAATAATATCCATAATAATTTAAATTTAAATTCGAGCCATAAGTAATTTTTTTTTTTACTGAATTTTTTTCTTCAAAAATTAAAGATATTTTAAAGTTTATAAAAATTTGATAAAATATTACATATACAAATTTAGAGCACTTTTCTTAAATTAAAAATGTTTTATATAAAATCTGCTGCAAGATATTTGAATAAAGTTTCAACGCACTTAGTAGTTAAATTTAATTTTAATATAACAATTACATACAAAATTAAATTTCTCACGAGCAGGGTATAAACATAGCAAAGTCAAACACAAACACCAACCGACTGAGAATGATAATTTCATTTGCCATTTCTTTTAACGGAGTAAAGCAGTTGAACATTGCAATTGCACAGGATAAACGATTTACATTGACCTGAGCACATAAACTAAGCCATCGAATTGTCTTTTCTACAATTCCCACCAAATGCTGTTTCACTAAATTGCAGTCCATTTAGTGTCCAGTTTGTGAGAAATTCCCTAACATTTGTATGCTCCACTTGAGCGTCATGTAAGCCCATTAAAAATCGACCATCGACCATCGACTATCGAACACTTGAGCAATGGCAGACAATGGAGTTGAGGCTGCATTGCGCATACGCCGTGTAAGCCAGTGCAGTGCCAAAAGCATTGGCATCTTCAGCTCTTGGCATGAATTATAAATTGTAGTAAATATATTCTGCGGTTGGGATTACTTTGGGCCACACAATTCTCGACTGCAACTCGAGCTCAACTTATGGAAAATTGTCGATTGCGCTTTTAGTCACGTTTCCGGCATAACTTCAATTATTTTCATTCTCCCTCTTTCTGTCTTTATGTGTGTGTGTTTGCATTTGTTGTGCCTTTCGCCCACACTTGGAATTTCTTTATTTAAGTTTGTTAAACAATTACTACAACTTTTTAATGCCTTGCAAGCAGAGTTGAAATAGCCAAGTTTATGGCTTATTTGTTCTGGTCGAGAAATTCTTTTACTCTACCTACTCTGGCTGCTGTTATCCTTTTTGGCCGCTTGCTCATCATGTTTTCCAGTGCCATGAACCAAGTGAGCACTAAAAACAAAACTAAAAAATATTCAGCGAAAATAAAAACACTTAAATTTACATAATTTCCGGTTCACGTAACTGATGCGGTTCTCCCTCCTCACTTCCCCTCACTCCGTCTTCCCCCGGAGAAAAAGCGGAAAATAGGAAAATAGAAAAAAGGCCGCCAGCGAAGTGTTTGCATGCTGCCAGTTTTGTAGTTGCCTGGTTGCCTGTTGGCCTGGTTGGCTATTTGCTTTTAGCTTTTAAAGTGCTGCATGCGACAGCAGGTGCTAGTTTTTATTAGACCCTGTACTTACAAAGTACAATGGTTGGTGGATTCAGGCAGTAAAAAGGTGCGTAAATTTTATATAAATATGAAAAATAACTTTAATTACCCAATTTTCTATAGCTTTTATTTTTAAATCAATAATAATATTTATTGCGAAACATTTTGCTACAAATTTAACTTATAATTTGTACTTCGAAATTTTTATAATACAATCTAAAAATTGAAGAATTCTTTAAGCAATTTAAAGAATGTAAAAATTGCTTTATACCGTAGATTTTATTTTAAAAGTAGTCTGCTGACTACTATAATTATAGTAATTAAAAAAAAATCATTTCATAACTCATAAATAAATATATAAACTCAAAATATGAATTTATTTAATAGTACAAAAGTCAATTTTATCTCCTACTCTTATATATACTATTTTATTATGTACACAAAAAGTAATTGATTTTTTGTAAATTTTATTTTTTAATTCGAAAATAAATGTTTTTCCAAATCTTTAGACTATATATTTAAATATTATTTAAAATTATATTTATGCAGCACAATTTAAGTAAAAAAAACTTCCTATTTATTTTTAAATCGAAAAAGTGTCATTTCGTAAATTTTAAATTAATATTGGAAAAATATTATAATATTTTATTTTATGTATAAAAAAATGGAATTTAAATGTTGATCAATTCTTTCAAAATTAAAAAGTTAAAAGTTCACAATTCCAATTTTAAAACTTATAATTGTTTGGGTCACTCACAGTCGTATTCTTTTCACTATCAACTTTTCAACTAGTTTTCATTTTTAGAATATTTCAATGCCCCTTGGCATGCATATTAACAGGTGACTAAAGACCAGAGGCCATTATGAACACCAGCTGTTGTCGAGTATTTGCTTAGGTTTCCAATGCGCTCAAATGATCCGCAGTTGCCATTGCCATTGACGTTGACGTTGACGTTGTTTCTGATGTTGCGTATACGCGCCGTTGACTGACCCAACTTTGCGCCTTTTGCGCAAATATTTGCAAATGTGTCAAGTGCAGTGCAAGTGAACTTTGTCGGCAAAGCTGAAAAGGATACTCTCAACTCTTGCTGGGCAACATTTGCATGCAAATGCTGTTGCAACAACATCTGCAAGTGGCATGGCAATATCTAAAACAACAACAACAACAACCGGAGACGTGCTTTCTTGACTTGGCAAATGAACTTGTTTGGTACCTAATGAGATAAGCATGCAAATGTTGGACATTTTTTAAAAGAGAGAGACTGAGACAAAAAAGAGTAGAAACTGCGGCGACAAGTCAATTAACTTGCAAACCGGAAATTGTCAAGTGACTTTTTTAAATAGGTTGACTTCCTAAACAGATTGACTGAGAACAGATCCAAGTATCTCTTATAAAGAAATAACAATGCATTGTAGATTTTCTCTTAAAAACTAGCCTCTTTTCTAGTCATAACAATAATTTATTTCATTAGCTATTTATTTTAATTTATTATACATAATAAATAATAATAAATAAATATAAATAGTTGTTTAATAAAATGAAATATATCTCAAATACGAATAAAATTAATATGATTTTTAATATAAATTTCAAATAAATAATGCATATATAATTAAAATAAAATGTTTTTAAATTTCCAATAAATAAAAATATGCAAATACAGATATGTAGTTATTAAATGAACTTAAATAAATCTGAAATAAAAATAAATTGGTGGTAAATATAATTTAGAAATAAATATTATATTTGGAATTCAAATAAATTGCTAATTATATTCCAATAAATAAATAAAATAAATGGCAATCACATTTAAATCTTCACTTAAAGAATTCTCCTCTAGCTAATTTTCCAAACAAATTCACTGCGAGTTGATCTAAGTATCTGCAACTGAAAGGCATAACACAATAAGTACTATTATAATGCAGTTGTAGGCCCTTGGGCCTTTTAACCAAACCAAACAACAATTCGCATGAAAACTTTGCATGACTTTTGACTCAATTTTGCATTTAGTTTCCATGCAGAGAGTAGGCAAAACTTTTAATATATCTGTTTTATCTGGCATAGTTTTGGCTTGGCAAAACTTTTGTTTGTTGTTGTTCAACAGGCGAAATGTGTATATGTGAAATGTATAAGCAACTGGCAGATAAATATGGCATTTATTCATTAATATTGTATTCAAGTTTAGCTGCATTTATGAGCATGTAATTATATTAATCTACTTAACAAATGCAAAACACATGAAGTAATTTATTACCCTTTTTTTTATGGCAATACGTGAATCTAAACCGGAGTCTCATTGCATGTTGACAGCTCATAAAAAGTAACTTGGCTATTAATTGTTAAGTGAAAGCGTAATTACGCACATTTGCCGACAGCTTTCAGATTAAATGAGAAGCCAGAAAAAATAAAGGGAGAAGGGAAAGTGCTCTCTCAGTATGTCAACTAATTTTATGACGTGCTGTTGATTTAATTGCTCGCCACATGCAACAAATCCAACTTCATGCCACAAACTATACACTGAGAAAAAAACGCTATTTAATATCAAGAAATCATATTTGATAATCGGTTGAGTATTGCCAAAGTTATGACAGTTCAAAGTTAGTCAAGCCTCAGTCCTAGCTACTTTACAAATCTAACTTTTTGTCTTATTTACCATAATTTATTATAGAAATATTAAAGGTCTCAGAATCAATCCTAGCTACTTTGCAAGTCTAAAATTTTGTCTTATTTACCATGATTTTTTACAGAAATATGAAAGAATCAAATTTAAAGTATTGTTTTACGCTAATGAAGAAAAGGAGTTGATTAACCTTAAAATTTGAGATTAACGTTATTCAATTTTTGAAATTTCATATGGCTTTGATCGAAAAAAATAAAATTTTTTTATTTAAACAAAACTTAAATGTAGAATCAATTGGAAAACTAAACCATTATCAAAATGATATTCCGCTTGAAAATCGGTTAAGTTTTGCCATAGTTATGACGGTTCGAAATTGGTTAAGAACCTGACCTAGTAATTTTACAAGTGTAAAAATTTTTTAATTTTGTATCGATGTTTTTTTCTTCAATAAAATGACGGCTCATAGAATCTGATTTCTCTCAAAAATGTATCGGGAGAATTATTTAGTTTTTTCTGTGTAGACTTTTTTTGTATCGCACACAGCTTAAAGTTGTACTAAATTTGAATATAATGCAATGTTTTACGTAATGAAGGATGCATACAAAGACTGAAAAAAGAAGAAAGTAGGAAGGAAATTGTATAACAAAGTGGCCTGACAACACTGCGTATGGGTAATCTTACACTCGTTTCGTTTCGCACATAAACATGTAAACACATTCCGTTATTTCTTTCAATGTGTGTGTGTGTGAGTGTGTGTGTGTGTGTGTGTCGGCAGCTTCTTTTTATGACAAGCAAATGCATGCAAATCTCGAATTTTACAAACGATAAACGCCTTGAGGCAAGCTGCTCTTCTTGCCTGCGAGGTAAGAAGGTCCTTTCTTCTTCCTTCTATCTGCCTCACAATTTATGCCACTTGCCACTTGAATACGTCCGTGTGACTGTGTGTGTGTGTGTGTGTGTGTGTCTGGGACAAATCCTGCTAATGCCCAAATGCGTATGTGCACGCATTCTATGCTCATTTTTCTTTTGCCACAGCAAATCCGCTTTTTATGCACAAATCAAACAGAAAACATTAGGCAAATGGCGAATGCGAAAAATAAAGACAAAGACAATATGAAAAATTGTAACCTTTTTTTATTTAGTATTTCTTATAATAAATCAATGATTGTCTCTTAGTTTCAACTCACATTCATCAAGTTATTCATTTCCTCAGTTTGCTCCTAGAAGTATGCAGCATTTATTTTCAACATTATTTGCTTAGTTTCAGTTTATTTGCTGAAGAACTTGAATTCATTTTCCAATTGACTCAAATCACTTTTTTTTATATATTATTTAATATATTTAATTAATTATTTGAATTTTAGTTAAGCAAAATTCTATTCTATATTAGAAGTGAAATAATTAAACAACAGTATTCAATCTTCCACTTGCTGTGAATTATTTGTTTTATCTATTCCACATATGTCTAGAATTTCTAATCCTAAGTAGTTGCAAGTTTCTTAGACATATATCTAGAATTTCTAATCCTAAGTAGTTGCAGTAGTTTCTTAAGAAATTCCTTGTAATTGATATAAACCACCACAATTAGCGTCTTAAAATATTATTATTGTTGTTTTCTGAAGAGCTCTCTCTGGCAAATATGTAAACTCATTTAGAACCTAATATCCCACTAATGCTTAAACCGCAAAATGGCATCCCTTCAGTAACTCAACCTTCTCCTCCTCTTTCTCCTGTCACACACTTCTCTCCAGAGATTCTCAATCCGCCACAACTCAAAAGAATCCAAAGATACATTACGTTATTCAACACTAAGCGACACAAGATGCCACACTCAAAACATCTGTTGTCCTTCAGGCAGCAATGTGTCTTGTTGTTGTTGTGGTTTGTTTTTGTTGCTGTTGTTGCTGTTGTTCGCCAGTGAAAAGGATAAGAAACATGGGGCCCTCGGGGGGTAACCAAGCAACAGCTGCATTTGAAATGAAAAGCATTTGTTTCTGACACAACTCGTCCTCGCCTCGTTCTCATCGCAGTTGTGTAGTCCTGTAGTCCTTTTGGTCCTGTTGTCCTGTAGTCCTATCGTCTTGTAGTCCTCCTCCTGTAGTGTATCCTTATAGCTGGTTATACAAAGGCGCAGTCCATTGAGATAGCTCGCTTCAATGCGCTCCACTCATTATGTTGATTATCCCAAGCGGCCGGACGAGCTCTCAAGGATTTCTCAAAAACTAAGAATAAAATATGAATTGAAATAAATGCGCTTACATTCGCTCCTTCACGATTTTCCCTTTTTTTTCTAGACCCTGTACTTAAAAAAATGCAAAAGGGGTAAGTTGCTCAAAAATAATAAATTTTCTAAAACTTTGCATTACTTTATTATAAATTTCAATATTTACCAGTTTAAAAAAAAAAAACCAAAAACAACATCCATATTTTTTTAGTGTTCTTTAGTAGTTTTCGTAATTTTCCCAAAATACGCATTGAATTTTTCTTTAAAAATATTTTAATTAAAAATAAAAGTTATTCAAAAGTTTTTAAATAAAAATGTAAATTTAATTCAAATTTCATATTTGTTTAATTTGTATAAAATATAAGAGATAAGATTAATTTTTGAACTAACAATTTAAAATAATAATATATTCTATTTTGTGGATATCTTAATTTAATAAATTACATATGAACAGTTCAAATTCATTCAAATAATTTTTGTTTTCAGATATAACTTTTTTAATATCATACATTTTTACCATAATATGTTTTTACGCACTTAGTACAGGGTCTCACAATATTTAGCTCACTCGCCTTTAACCTTTTCCATTAGTTTTTATTTATCTCACAAATTTCATTAGAATCGTTATAAATTCTGATGCTGAATAAAAAAAAATTACAAATAGAAAAAGCAACAGCTAAAATACAGCACCATTAACCCTTCTTTGCGGTGGCTTAACCCATGTTCTATGCCATTATTTTTTGTGACCTTACTGTCCAGCTGAATTTATGGCTCTCTCTTTGGGTCATCTAATGCAATTTCATATGGCCATTTCCATTACCAACAGTGGGGAGTGAATGAATATTGTCAAAGCCAACTTCGAGTCGGTCAATTGATGAGCCAAAAAGCCAACGAGCATGAAATGAAGCCAACTTCTATTGCCAACTTCTACTGCCAACTCTTCCCTACAGTGACTACTAAAAATGGAGTCAGGTCTCTTGCTTATGTGGTTAATGTGATAAATCAATTTTATGCGAAAATCACAGAGCATAAATTTATTTAACTAGCACATAACTCATGTGGTCCTTTGTACATTTGTTTTCTCTCTCCATGGTCCAAATACGTTACGTTTGGTTAACTACTCGAATTTGTATTGCCAAGTCAGTTAAAGCCAACTCTCATTGTTGTGGCTGCCTGTTTAACTGATATATCTGTCTGTCTGTCCGTCTGTCTGACTGTCTGACTGTCTGTCTGTCATTTGGCCAGAACTGAATGCTTGCTCTGGGTCATTTGACACTCTCGTTTTAGCCCCTTTATGACAGCAACGAGTCACATACACACACACACACACACACACACAAACACACAAACACACACACACACTCACACACACACACACTGGGGAAATCAAAGGACACGGCGTCAATCAGTTGCCCAACTGAAATCAAACTCTAGTTTTGATGCGGGTTTTTGGTCTCCACAAAATAGCAGCAATTTCGCATTAAGCTGGCCAAAATGAAAGCTGGCCACAAAATGTCAAAAGAACACTTTTCGCATAGTTTTCTCTTGGCCATGATAGGTGTACACTGTACACGCATATATCCTGGTCTGCAATTGTGAATTGCATTCTGGGAGCCATCATCAGGTGAAAAGAATTTCAATTTCTTCCTCAACTCTTTACAAATTGAACAACAAGTAGACAACTGACATTATGACATAACTATAAGTCTTGTAACTAGACTTACTTACTTAGACCAAGATTAATCTGAAAATTGGCTTATCTTTTGTCTTGCTGATAAGAATTTTCAAAGAATGTTGTCAACTTTTATATAGTAAAATTTTTTAATATTTTCTTCTTCTTTGACATATGATAAGTGTCTTAATTATCTTTATAAAAGTAAAATTTACTGCATTTATCTTATAAAAATTAAATAAGTCTATATTCAATTTATATTCGTTTATAAACGATATAAATCTTTGACATTTAAGCGATATAACAATTTTAATTAAGCAATATGTTTCGTAAATTTTTTAAAAGATTCAAAACTTTGCTAGCAATTTGTTTTTAATTATAAGCAATTTCTCTTTGACGATTAAGCAGTATTTTTTTAGTGATTTAAAATAGCATTTAAATTTATATTTTAAGTTTAAGCTCATTTCTATGAACTTATTTATATATATTAGTATTTATTATTGCTGTTCAAGTTTTGTTCATTTTAAAATATTATTTTAAAAATAAACTAGCTTTCTTTGCAGCAAATTTATTTTTATTGACGATTAATATATTTTAAACAATATTCTTGTGTATAGAAAGAGTTTAGTTTATTCATTATATTTGAAAGTGGATGCAGTTCAAGTTTTATTTAGCAGATCTATTTTTTATTGACGATTAATATATTTTAAACAATTTGCTTGTGTATAGAAAGAGTATAGTTTATTTATGGTATTCGAAAGTGAATGCAGTTCAATTTCTTTTTACTTTTGAATATTTTTTTAAAATATTAAATACTTTTTGTGAATTTTAAAAATATTTTCGTTATATTTGCCTAGCACAACTCCTTTGTATTTTTTATTTTTATTTTCCTGGCGCAATTTCATATTTGGCATGCGTTGAATTCGCATTAAAATTTATTTAGATTTTTCACCTTTTATCTTTGTATGCACAATGAATAAAATTAAAATAATCCGCGGCCAAGTGACTGTAAAGGCGGCAAGTTGATAATTTTCTGTTCTGTATTTATATTTATATTTTTTTATTTTTGGTCTTCTGTATTGCTCTGCTCTTCCTCTCTCTCTCTCTCTCTCTGTCTCTCTGGTTCTGGTTCATTTGAATAACTGAATTGTTAAGTGAGCGCGGTGTGACTGATGAATCTAAGATGAAGGGAGAGGAGAATGAAAAGTTGGCATTAATCTGCTTGGCTTGGAATGTGCGCAGACTTTTAATTAAATTTAATTACAAATGCCAACAGGCCAAGTTGCAGGCAGTTGACTTTGATAAAGTCATTTGGCAGTAATTTGCATATTTGATGCCCAACTCAATTGATAAGTCACCCAACAAAAAAATAAAGAAAAAATAAAAAATAAAGAAATAGAGTTATTAAAAGTGGAATATTCAACTACCTGTGAGAAATGTCAAATGTTCATGTAACTGAGACCAAAAAAAAAAATATTGCAGCATACTTTGCGGCGCACTCACACACTGACAGACAGACAGATAGAGGGAGAGAGAGAGACAGACAGACAGTGAGTCCTTTATAGCATGTGTCGCACTCAAGTCACGTTTGCCAACTGGCAAAAGCTTCAACAAATGTTAAGCTCAAGATTTATTGAGCTACTTAAGTTGCTCGATGATGGTGTTCCCTTTTTATTCCACTTCTTTTCGTTTTTCCCGCTCATTTCATTTCCACGCATTACGCATACGTACTCGAATTAAAGACAGAGAGAGAGAGAAAGAGCGAATTTATTTTTAATGCATTCTCTCAACTTTAAGAGACTTTGTTTCTATTCACAAAAGCTATCACAAGTTAAAGTATAGATCATTAGAAGCAGCAACTCTGTCTCATAAATAAAACATCAGAAACATATATATATATTTTGTATTTTTATGTGGCAACTTTCAACTTTGTTGTGGCACATAAAATAAATAAAAGAGACTAAAGCGAAGCGTATAAGCCATAAATAATGTGTTCGAGACCAACACAAAAAAAAAAAAGAAAAATGTTGCGTGCTGAAAATGTTTAAAATGAGCTCAAGGTAATAACAACGAGCTGTATCTTAAGCACTCGGCTCAATATTATGGCCAACGTGTGTCTTGGCCGGGTTCAAAGCGTTGCCCATATAAATGTATAACGCGTTTCATATGCAAATACATATAAAAAAAAAGAAGAGAATCCCCAATGCTTATCATTTTGATGACCTGTCTGCCTGTCTGTCTGTCGTGTCTTTTACTATGTCGACCACACGGCGTATGCGCAATATTGAACATAGGTTTACAATTTTGTCAACCACAACCTCCAACGAAAATATTTTCTCTTATCGTTTATCGTTGTTTTTTTTTTTGTGTTGCTTTTTGACAATTTTTACCATTCAATTGAATTGTTGCAAAGTGTCCAACAAAATGTGTTGCATGACCTCAAGCCAAATTTGAATTGTCAAAAATGTAACGAGGTTTTTCCAATTCATTCTCTTTGCATCTTTCTTTTTGACTCTCTTCTCTTTTTGACACTCTTGCACAGTGAGATCAACGGTAAGAATAGATTATTTAATATCTTTAAATTAATTAATAGAAATTTCGTTTCGTTCTTTTTTTTTCATCTCGGATTGTTACTATATTTATTTTCCATTTTCTCTCAGTGAATTTACTGGTAAGAATTTAGCTATTTCATAAAAATATTTTACATGTATCTATTGTAAAATTCATAGGTTTTCTACTGACGTATACAGCAATCCGCGTATTATGTTATAATATAATTGTATTTGTATTTTTGGTAAATATATATTTATTTTTAAAAACAAATCTGTTTCTTATTTAAATCTATTTTATTTACTTCATTAATTTTTAGCAATTTATTTATATCTTTAAAATCTATTTTATGAAAATAATTAATTTTGAGGAACTTATAAATTTTTTTTTTGATCTTTTCGTTTTTTAATTAATTACAATTTAGAAATCAAACAGACTTTATTCGAGTAACAAAATTTAATTTGTTATTAGCAAAACTGGCTGTTATTCCCACTGTGCACTTACTAACTTCTCTTCTCTTTCCTGTTGTCCGTTGACTCGTTTCGCTGACATAAACTGCATTGAAATGTCATAAAAATTGAAACACGTTTCTCTTCGTCCACCTCTATCTCTCTCTCTCTCTCTCTCTCTCTCTCTCTCTCTCTCTCTTTCTTTCTCTCTCTCTGTCTCTCTCTCTGTCTCTCTCTGGCTGTTGGTTAAACAGCTGCCTTGTCGTTTGTCCTGCTGCTCTTGGCTGACTTTGAATGACAGTTTGGCTTGTTTTTGTTGTAGTTGTTGTTGTTGTTATTCCTATTGTTGTTGTTGTTGCTGCTGCTGCCACTGCAGTTGTTGTTGTCGCTTTTGGGCTGCTGCTTTGCATACAAATAACGGTAATCTTTAGCCCTAGTCTGTCTGCTTCTGGCCAGGTCTATTCCCTCTGCCTGCTCTCTGTTTTCCCCTCGCCTCCCCTTTCCCTTTCTCTTCTTCTTGTTTTTCGTTAACCCATTTCGCTGATGTTGCGCTTTTGCACTTTACACGTGGCATGTGGCATGCGGCACGGGCCAATAACTGGTGGGCCAATATCGTGGCCATCATCCTTCCATGTGTGGGCTTCAGTTTCCAGGCTATTATGAAAATTTATTGTTTTACGTGCAGATAATTTTACGGACATATTTTGAGCATTTTTGAGCCACTGTCAAAAGTGAAATTTACTTTATTTCTTAATTAATTTAACTTAAAGCAGTCCTAACAGTCTAAATTATTCAATTTTTTAAGAAATAAATTCAGACAAGAAATTTAAATATGGAAGTAAGCTTCAATCTATTCAAGCTGTAAGCTGCAGCTTCAACTTGAGTGTTTTGTATTAATAAATTGGCCATGACATGTGCACAATTATTTTCAATTAATTATTGCAAATTAACGCACAAAACGCGAAGCTCGGACTTCAAAACAGGAGTCGAGGTGCCATCAAATGCAGAAGAGACTGCCAACAACAATAACAACAATAACAACAACAACCAGAGTTGTTCAATGCAAAGCAGTTGATTATGTAAACACACAAATACACTCACACACACACACACACACGCACAACACTCAAACACACACACAATCGATTTACATTTAATTGTGGCATCAGTTCGCAAATTCTGTATTTGAAATTATTGTTCGGCATATAATGGAACTGTCATATAACACACACACACACACACACACATACACACACATAATCAGACTCACACACTCATATACACATTTCTATACAGTGGTCCACAGCCTATTTGACCCACTACTTTTACATACTGCAAATTTAAAAATAATT
Source organism: Drosophila phalerata (assembly GCA_951394115.2). NCBI lineage: Eukaryota > Metazoa > Arthropoda > Insecta > Diptera > Drosophilidae > Drosophila > Drosophila phalerata. The sequence goes on along the minus strand of OX596004.2, from coordinate 39,003,580 downwards.
TATATTTTAGTTCAAAAGAGATATAAATATAATTTAAATGCAGATTTTTAAATTAATATTGAAACTTTATTTATTTATTTTATTTATTTCATTATGCACAACCAAAAGCAAAATCGGCAAAGAAACAAATTACTAATTATACAAATAAAGTAATTAATTGACAAAATAAGATGAATATTAAATATAAATTATGAAAGAAAAATTTTAAAATTTAAGTTAGGTCTGTAGTGTAGTGTAGTGGGTCAAATAAGCTGTGGGCCACTGTATATATAGTAGAGAACGGATACTCGTTGTGTATGTATTTATTAGTTAAGCCCACAGGCAGCTGCTTTATTCATTCTCTGGTTGTCTTTTGTTAACAAATGACAATGCAAATACGAGAGAGAGACAGTGAGAGACAGAAAAAGAGAGAGAGAGAAAAGAGATTTGTGTTAGGACACTCGTATTATACACTCATTACCATGGGGGCGTATACGTGTTAAATGCGTCAAACAAATATTTTAGCTTCCACAATATTTGCACAGCAACGTTCCCCCTTTTCCCACTCTCTCTTTCTCTCTCTTTCTCTTTCCGTCTCCCTTTCCCCTCTTGCCCCTTTCACCCTCTCTCAACTTTTAAACGTGGCATTATTACAAACAGATTTTCAGTTGAGATTCAAGTTGAGTTTTCAGCTTTTGTTTTACATTTTTTATTCGCATTATTCCCATTGGTCAAGCCAGTGCTGGAAAACTCTGTGACAACGCGTGCTGCGGCTTTTCTTCTTTTGTTTTTCCTGCTTTTCCTGTGTCATATTTACGTTTATTTGCCAAGTTGATATTTCAATTCCCTTGAGTCGCATTACATTCGCACAAAGTTTTTAGACACATTTATTGAGCTCCAAAGAGACTGCGACTTGCCTACAACTAAGTGCGGCTTTTCTTTCGCTTTCACTGCCTCTCTTTCTCTTCTCCCCCTTCCTTTCCCTTCTTCTTTACTTTTCCAGCTAACATCTTCTATTCGTTTTGTTTTCCTGTAAATATTTGAAAAGGCATCATAATAATCTTAATGCATAGGCTGAGACCTTTTGTAATATTTTCTGCTCAAAGTTATAACAACTTAAAGCTGTCCCATTATTTTTTTTTAGATCTTGGCCAACTGTGATTTTAGTGGCTGCTGCGTTTAGACCATGGCCAAAAGGACTCGCTGTTAAATGCACTTGGTTGTGCTATTAAAATGAGTGTAGTCTTTGATTGATTGAATTTCCAAGTGGATTGCAATAATTTGCCATTCGATGTGCCAGTTTTTTATGCCCGTTACTCGAGTGAGTTTTGAAGGGTATATTGTATTTGTTGAAATGTATGTAACAGGCAGTTTAGCTGATATAACCAAAAATCAAAGACTATAAGAACTATGGTAACCGAAATAAACTCCATCAGAGTAACAGTTTTAGAGAAAGACTTCATTTTTTGGTGGTGAAAATTTTCCCCTCTTCTATTTAGATCTGTACAAATCAGATAAGTAAAACGATTGTTATGGCTGTTATAAGTTTCTAAGTAAACCAATTATGCAGTAATTTTTCTGCTGTTAGAGTTTAAACTTAAAAAATAAAATAAATACATATTTAAATTGAATAATGGTGATCAAAAAGGCAAATCGGAATAAATCCACTAAGTTTACAGTTTTTAAGATAGACTGCTCTTTTTGATAAAATTCAATCCGTTTTTATATTATCTATTATCTTACTTAAATCGCATTATGATCGTATAAATAAAAAGATAGTAATGCCTAATTTAGGTGTAATTTTTTGTTTTGTTTTTTTTTTTTTTTAGAATGGTTTAATACAATAAATATTTATATTAATTCAGTAACGGGAATTTCAAAGTCTAAAACTTGGCTAGAACATTCTCACTTGCTGTAGACATAAAAAGAGAGGCAAAACGAGGGAGTGAGCGAGATGGATAGATGGCTAAATTAGTGCGCTTTGTGTCATTAAGTTTCGCTTCACTTGGGAACCATTTTGCTGTTCCGACTGCAATCAAGAGTATGCACTTAACAGCTTTCCAATTTCCCCTCTCCCCCCCTTGCTGTGGAGTGGGGAGTGCGGAGTGGAAAGTGGGAAAGTGAGGAGTGAGGAAAAGCGCTTTTCAATTTTCGAACATTTTACGCAGCGCAGAGTTTTTGCTTTTAACCCCTTTTGCCTTTGTGGGCTTATCAAAAGTTCCTGTCGCCGTCTTTTCGTTATTTTATGCGAAAAGGCCAAAAACAGTTTGGCAAAAACTTTTAAGCCCTAAACGGACTTGTGGTTGGCCCAAAGTGAAAACCAAAAAAAAAATGTACCTGATAAGGTAAAAGAAAATATAAATAGATTGCAAAATAGACTTTAACTGAGATTCTTCAGACTCTTCTTCGGTTGAAATGCAGCACAAAAGATGTATGATAAGTTTTTCAATTTGTTTAATATGCATATTACAACACACTTTTCCGCACAATTTTTCGCACTGAATTTTCTATTCATTGCGGGAGGCGTTAAGTCAAATTTCCGCCTGCTAACTGAATTGATTGATGGCCAAAAAGGACGAAGGACAAAGGACATGAGCATGAGCAGCCACAGGTGTGTATGTCTATTCAAGTATTAACTTGACTTGCGTGTGTGTATGATGAATTACTATCACACCCCCTGACTTTCTCCCTTACCCTATACTTATTATTCCATTACATTTCTGCTTTGTCACGCTGTGTGTGTGTGTGTGTCTGTGTGTATCTGTGTGTGTTTACTGAGCTGTCAATAAGCAAATGGTCGCGATAAATCTCATATGAAAATATCTTACAACAATTTTCCTTTTTTATATTTATATATATGTTATACAGTCGCTGCCAAAAGCGTTATACCCACTCATTGTTGTCGGGGACAAGCTTTAAATAACACTCGTTGATATTAGTGACAGATTGTGTCCAACATTGGCCTCACATTGTTGACATTTTTGCGGCTTGTTTTCCGCTCTGACAATTTAATTGAATTGTTTTCCCTTTCCTTCTTGACACACAAAAGAAAATGTGTTTTACCCGTATTTTGTCACTTGCGGGTTATTAACTGTACTGTAGGAAAAATTCATCGAAAAAGAATTAACATATCATATAAAAGCGAAAATAAAATCAATCAATTGAATATTAATCCAAAATTTTGCTCATCCTCGATTTATATATTTTATTCTGCTTTTTTTCTATTAATTTCCCATTCATTGACTGTTCATTTTTCTATATTATTCCTTTGTTTTCTATATAATTAACTTATTTGTATACAGAGTTTTTATTTAAATTTACACTTATTTTCAAATGGTTAATTAGCCACTTTACTTAATAAATTTTTAACAAGTTTCATAAAATTGTTTGTTAAATCATTAAAATAAAAAAAAAATTAAATTTATTAATATAAAAAAACTATCTAATTAATAATTTGTCTGCAAAAAATCTATTTTACAATAAAATAAGAATGTTACAGTACATTTCATTTGTTGGACCAATAAAAATCATAAAATAAAATAAATTAAAAAATAATAAATAAAAAATAATCTAAAATAAAATGTAGGTGTATTTTCCTATTAAAAATCGCTTGAGTATTCTATAATTATTTAAAATTAAATATAATATCCATATTGATGGTATCAATTTGATACCCATCCCTAGTGCGTATACGTAATATTTTTATTGTTAAGCTATGTGTTCGCTGCTTTGAATGCAATTCGTTTGGAAATTTAATCACAAGTAATTCCTTTGAATGCCCTAGATATTATGTGAAAACTTGAAGCTGAGAAAACTTTTGACACTTTCTTAATATCTTGACAATTGTATACGACGAATTCAGCAGCATGACAATCGACTCAATGCAAAACGGCAAAGTCAGCAAACTGTTCATAAAGAGCGACAGTTAAGCACAAGCAAATAAAAAATAAAATATGCAACTGCAAAGAAAAAATAGAAGAAAGAAAAAAATAGACAGCACTACGAATTATAAATACACTAAAAGTAGCAAAATGATGGAAATAAACTCCAAGTGTAACAACTTTGTTGACATATTACAAATACCCTTTGGCAAGTGTATGAAGCAGCGTATTTTATGCTGCGAAAGAAGCGCAAAACTTTCGCGATTATAAATCAAAAAACTTTCAATTTTCTTTAGTTTTTCCGGTTGCTGCTGCTGCTGCTTTGGAAAACTGGAAAAACTTCCGTCGCCATCGGCTAGACAAGAGAAAAGAGCGAAAAAACCATTCAAAATGGCAAAAACTTTTCTTTTTTCTAGCTTTAGCTAAAAGTGAAACTTGAAAGTGAATAACGAGAATTGATCGAATTTGAATACGAGTACCAACTGCAATACTATAAATACCCATACGTATAATGATGTACAGTCTGAATATTCATTTAAAGTACTCTCAAAAACTTTTATTCAACAATTTAAATGTTGCACACTAAATGTTTTTATCAGAGAGAAAATAGAAATTGTATGAGGGGAAATACTGTTATCTATATCTAATGTATTTATGCATTAGACAGCAGTTTTATGTTGCCAAAAAAAACTACCTGCAAAAGTTGATAAAAATGTTAAATAGTTTGGCATTTTGCCAGCGCAAAAATACGAATAATAATAATAAATTACAGTTGCAAAAACTGTGTGTGTGCGGACACGTGTAAATAAATACAATTTAGTAAAAGTGCAAATGGAGGAAATTAAAGTTTAAATCTAACAACAAAAAAAGTTAACTTTTTTTTTATGGACAACACATACACACACACACACACATGCTGACTAAACTGTGCTTAAACTATTGCCAACGCTCAATTATACATAATTGAGCCTCAAATATGAATTATTTATGATTATTGTGTGTATATATGTGTGTGTGTGTGTGTGTGTGTCACGACCTGGCCAAAATGGCAGACCTAAATATTAATAATGTCAAAGCACACCACAACTCAGAGAGAGAGAGAGAGACAGAGTGAGAGAGAGAGAGAGAGAGCACAACACATAATTGTTTTGGTAGCCTCATTAAGGGTCAGAACTTGTGGGCCAAGTTAGCAAGAAGCCGTTCATATGGTCACACCGCACACAGCATGAGATTATTATGATTATTAACTTTAATGGAAATTACACACACAACACACACACACACACACACACACACACACTTATGCATTTATGTGTGTGCTATTTCTGCGCCAATTTATGTCTTTAATTTTTATTAAATTACAATCATTTTGCTGTTGTCTTTTGTGCTCAATACAAATGCTCGGAATTGAATACAGCTCTCAGTGTCACGTGCTCGGCATCCTAATGAGTTTAGTTTCATTCCTAGACATATATATATATTAAAGAACTGCAGTTACCAATTTGACACACAATATATTGTCTAACAAAAATCTCCTCGAAATATACGAATTTTATAAAGCTGAAATTTTTGTAGTGTGAAATACTTTTTATTTATCACAATACGATAATAAACACTGTTGTTATAGCATAAACTAAGTTACATAACGATTAACAGCACTGGCGCCATCTAGCGCTCATTTCCAGCAATTACTTCTATGTTTAAAATTTAAACTTTAAATGTTTATAAAAAAAACACCATTTTTTTCGTCCTTTGTAGATATTTTAATTGTTTTTGATTACAGTTTATTATGCTATAATTAATTAAATTAATATCATGGCCATCTTTTAAAAAAATGTTAATTGCAATTGTTTTCATTAAATTTTTTTTGTAAGCTTTAAGCATTTTATTAAATTTTACTAATATAATTTTGTAATATTGTTAATATTTAACTACTATATGAATAATTTAGTGGGCTTTGATATTTTTTAAAGTTTTTTTTGTGTGAAAATTAACTAGAATAATTTCGCGGCTATTCAATTGTATTTTTTCTCTTAACTCAAATGTTTTAACTTTTTTGCAATATATTTAAAGCTAAAAATATTTCATGATGTTTATTATAATTACTAAAATTACTGATATGCTTTTTATATGATTTTGTTTAAATTAAAAACATTTGGTGTTCTTCTTATGAGTTATAATACTATATTTACTTTCATTTCTATAACTTATTAAATATTTCACAAAATTCAGTTATATCTTGAATGTTTAATTTCTTTTTTTAATTTCAATAATAATTCGAAAATGACAATATATTATATTGCATAAGCAGCTACTCAATTAAAGCAAAGTTAGCTCAAATTAGTTGACTTAAATTTTCTTTTTCTCTCTCTCTTTTCTCTAATCTCTTTTGGTCTCGCTATTTTGACTGCATTTCTTTTCTCATGTGCAGCTGTCACTTTTAAAAAGTTGACATCACCTCACGCTACAAATTTGGCGCATAATTCGTAGCTCTGTATAAAATTTAATTAAGACGCTCAAAGTTTTTCACACTTTGACACAAGCCCCAAGCATATGCTCCGTCTCTCTCTCCCCTCTCTCTCTGCCTCTTCTCACTTTCTTCTGCTGCCTTTCTTCTCAATCTTTAGGGTCTGCTCGCTTAGGTCTCACTTGGTTTGCTCCAGGGGCGTTAAGGCAACTACTTTACATTGGCTTTGGCAAAACTTTCCATTTGGCCAGACCGCGCACCATAATATCGCAAATTGTGAACTGTGAAAAATGAAAATTGTGAACTGAAAACTGGAAAACTGGAAAACTGAAAACTGAAAACAGTGCACTGAAAATGGCAACGGGTAAAATTATGCGCCCTGCTGAGCGCTTTGTTAATTATGCTGCCGCTTCTTGCTGCAACTTGCTGCTACTTGCCACATTTTGCTGCAACTTGCTGCTCACTTCCTGCCACTCTTGTTAGCTGCTTTCTTTGGCAAACCGCAAAAGTTTTGTTGCACAATTTGCGCTTAAACAAAGCCAAAACAATTTAATTGTCGCTGCGTAACAGACGAGTTTATCCTGCTATCTTCACTCTCCTCTTTCTGCACCTCTCTTCACTCTTCTCTTTCTCTCTCCACTTCCTTTCACGTCACTCCTTTGTGTATAGATTAAGCCATCTGAAGTCGCCATCGAACCAGTGACACTTGCAACAAACTAACCCCACAACAAGTATTACCCAAATGCAATCTCTGAGCAGAACAGGAGAAAAAACCAATAAGCATGCTAGAAATAAGCTGATAGACTGTTAGATACCCAGTATCCGTAGCTTAGTAGCCGTACATTATAAATTAAATGGGTTTTATACTTTATAACATTCTAAACATTTTTTTTAAATCTTTAACAAATTCAAATATTTTTAATATGTAAAAAGTTTTAACAATTTTCTTTAAATATATCAACATAAAAAATACATCTCTAAGTTTTAACATTTTTTTAACATTATGTCTATATTTTAACATATATTTTAAAATTTTACATTTTTCTTAAATTTGTTAAAATAAAGTAAAATTTTCAACATTTATAACATTTTTTTTAACTATAAAATTTTCAATATTAAACTTAAAAAAAATTAAATTGCAAAATTAAGAAAATTTAGATTTATTATAATCGAGTTGAAAATTCACATAAATTAACCTTTTAAAATATTTTTTTAAATCTTAACATTTATATAAAATTTTTAAATTTTATTTAAAGTACAAAATTTCTCATATTACAATATTATATTATATGATAATAAAGCTTATGATATTGACATTTATTTTAATTATTTAATGCCAAAGGAAAACACTTTAATTACTCTCAATTTTAAATAATTAATAAAAACCGTGTTTTTTTTTCTGTGTATCCAATGAGTTATTTCATTAGCATTTTTTTCTCAATTCTGGTGACCAATTCATTTAAATAAGTAGTTAATTGGGTCGCTCTTAAGTAAGATTTACATTTTTCAACGAACAGACAGTCGTATCACAAATTAATAAGCCTTTTTTACCCTTTTGTTACTGGGTTAGAAAACTATCGAACACAGTAACCCGCAAATTCACTCAGCACGCCATGTTTTCTCCACTTTATAGGACCTTCAGTATTTTTTCTTCCAGCTGCTGTTGTTGTTGTTGTTGTTGTTGGTTGTTGTTGTCGGTTGTCGGTTGTTCTCGTTGTCCGTTGTTTACGAGCTCTTTGAACTGAATGAGCGTGTGGTTGCTGCAGCAGGACATCGATGTATGCCTTGGCCGGCTAATGAGCAAGGACATTAAATAAAGGACAGCAACAGGAGCAACTTTTGATGCAGGTTTCGTGTAAGAGAAAATCCGCTTGTAATTGATTTCTAGGCTTGTTGCGGCTTTGCTTTGCTTAGCGCTAATGTTTTAACAAGGACATTTTCTGAAACAATTTTTTACTTTCTTTTTTGTATTTATTGTGTGAGTCCTTTTTTTTAGCACTTTGCAGTGTAAGTTCGACTGGGGCTGTTTGTTCGTGTACGCAGACTGCGAAATAAAAGTCTTTTCAAATTTAAAAATGCCTAAGAGCGTCACTTTGGCAACGTGCCAAGGCCCAAGACGTTGGTCTGGGCCACAACTTTGTGTTCTATGCTGACAAGAAGCAGCCTCTTGCTAAAAGCCACTAAAAAGGCAGAAAAATGCCTGTTACTGAATAGAAAGAGAAACACAGAGAGAGAGAGGCAGAGAGAAAAGGAGAAAAGGCAACAAGATGGGGGAAAAATGTTACAACTACTGAAAACTTGTTATCTTAATGGATATTTTGTACTTCGTTTGTGGTTTAAATTGACTCACTCGGCCACAGCGAACGCTGCTTTTGCCTACAGCGCAAAAATAGTGAAAAAAAAAGGGAAAAACAATTTTCAGTTTTCCTCCTGCACATTTCACTTTCCCACTGTTGCTACAACATAAGTAAATTCAATATATTTTGCGACTATTTGTATGTTAAGAAAGCAGTTTAACTCATACTGTGCCACACTTCGTATACGCAATGTATTTAAATCAAGCTTAAGCTACTTGAGCCGCAGCTCAATTTGAATAAAAATCAATTAAATAATCGTAATTGGATTACACTGTCTTACGATGACTCCAAAATTTAATTATGTAACCGGTGCTATGTGCGAAAGTTCATTTAATTAAACATTCACCTCTTGTCAAATGCTCGAAATATTTGCGCGGAGATGAAAATCAATTCCGCTTTGTGCTCGACACAGAGCTAATGAATTGGAAAACGCAGAAAGTGAAAATCAACTGTAAAATTACACAGGAAAGAGAGTGTGTGGAAATTGTTTGGCTGTTCACATTTTTAAATTATTTAAATGGGTAGTGTAAAATTGCGGAAGTATTCTATTAGTCGATTAACTAATTAAAGAGGTCCTTAAAATATTCTTTTCTATCTCTTTTTATAATCATTACATTTTTGTTCCTCAACACATTTATATATCTTTGTATTGATTTATTAATTTTCCTTATTTATTTTTGAAAATGACTAAAAAATTAGATCTCAAAAAAATCAAAGTCATTCAAAACCAGGTTATTTGAGTGCTTCTTTTAATTTAATATAAACATTGTTTTAATTCAAATCTATGAACAAACATTTTTTGACAGTTTCTTATTATAATATTGCTAATCAATTCAATGTTTTAGCGAATTCTTTTTAAATAGTGTTAAATTTAGGCTTTTATTCATTAAATATTAAGTACTCTGTCTTAATTAAATTTAAAGACAATGCGATACTTCCACTTGGAGTAAACTATCTCAAATCCGAGCACCAATAAAGCAATGCCATAGCTTAAGAGAAGAATCATTAATGCCGTGCTTACAGTATCCATATCAACCTGAAAATTATACAAAAATTATACGAATTAAAACGAATTTAAAATCGAAATGTTATCTTAAGAAAGAGTTATCGATACAAATATATATATAGGCACTTCCAAAGTGTCAAGGCTATAGATATTATGCAAAAATTGGACTGTGACCGAATAAATTTCAATTTTCCAATTTTGATGCACAATTAAATTAGAGGTCAAATAATATAAAAAATTTAACTTCCGCATGGAAATCGGTTATGTTTTGACATAGTTATAACAGTTTTAAAATTTCTAAAAATTGTCAAAGGAAAAGTATAGAAAAAATGGACTGTGATGAAAAAAATGTCAATATTTTTATTTTGATGGAGAATCAAATTTGATGTCAAATAATATTAAAATTGACCTTCCGCATAGAAATCGGCTTAGTTTTGACAAAGTTATGTCAGTTTAAAGGAATTTCCGAGATAAAGCTATAATTTCAAAACTTACATGCAAATCAGAGGTTTCAATTTTCTTTACACACGGCGGTTTTCTCGAGTGCCAAATATTGAATTGATAGGAAAAGATGCCAGTTTCTGTGACGCGTCTTAATCTACAAAAGAAATTTAATATGATTATTTAATATGATACATTTCATTTTATTTCAACACTTTTTCTTACCCGTATGAAATGACCTTACGCATCGGAGAATTCTTTTGGGTTATCGAAACGGTTTTCTGTGGTGCAAACATGCTGACTTCTGTGAGATCGCAAATCTCGCGCTCGGTAAAAGTTTCGGAAATTATTTTATAGGCAGCCGCAACATCGACATGAAAAGCGAAACCTAACAGAAATTTAAATACCTCATCACACACATTATTTAACACACTTACGTTCGTGTTTCACTCGCGATAAACCCGTATCGGGATCTAGCCAATTACTAGCCACATTATCCTTGGCATGAGCCCCAACCTCATGACTGTGCACAATATCGCGATAAGCCTTGGCGGCATCTTCGCTGGTTGCTTCCGGTTCCTCCTCGGCAACAGCTGCAGTGGGTGCCTCAGTCTCCTTGGCAGTCGGTATACTGGTGATTTTCTTGGCATACAACTCCATGGAAACCGGATCCTTGGTGTTCTGTATACATACAAAAGTTTACCGAAAATAAATAGATACAATTTAAAAAACTTGGGAATTGAACAAGCTAAAGTTTAAAAATAAACATGGTATAAAAATTCAACAATTATTTATAATAAAAAATAAAATAGTTCAGCATAATATTCAAAGATTTTCATGAAATTTAAGGCATTCTGAGAATATTTCAGGAAACGTAATCATTATAAGTATTATTTTAAAAATCGCGTTTTAAAGATTATATAATGATTCTTACGATTTTCTTCACCAATAAGCATTATTTTTGATCATTAAAAAATAAAAATCATTTATAATGTTGATAAAAAACAAATAAAAATGATTTATAATCATTATTATTGAGTTTTATTTTTTTATCATGTTTTAGAAGGTATTTAAAATTTTTGTTACTATTTTTGTTATTATTTCAAATGATAAGAGGGGTATAAAACCATAAAGCTAAAAAAAATAAAGAAATAATAAATTAATTTCAAAAATATTCAAAGTAATGATAGTAATCAAAAAAATTTTAAATATCTTCTAAAACAAAATTCAAAAGGATTTAAGTCTGCAAATATTTAATATCTTTAAGATATTTTAAAATGAGTAGTTCTTGAGAAAAACAAGAAAAATGTTACTAATAAATAAAAGTCAAATTGAATAAAATCAGAAACTCTTAATATTGTTAACTAAAAAGTGTCTGCTTAAGTAGAAAACTTCATGAACCCACCAAGAAATAGTCACGATTGTAGACAATATCCTCGACTCCCACCTGAAGGGAACTATGAACCAGGTCGCTGAGTGTCTTGATAGTCTTGGGCTTCTCCATGAGGAGAGTGCCAACAATACTGGCTGAATAGAATTGATAGATGCTGAAGGAGAACAGGAGAGAGGTGATGACAATGGTGCGGCCAGAGATGAAGCTGGTGGAGAAACCCAAACCCTGTTGGCAAATGATGCCCACAAAGAACAGCACCGATTCCAGAAAGAGACCAACTCGTTGCGGTGATTTTTTATTCGCCTGCCTTTTGCTGATGTAGTTACTCAATTTTGCATAACAGCGTTGCCAGAATCCTCCCTCCACAGGCAAGAGGTGCAAGGATGCCACAGATTTAGCATCCGACTTCCATTAGCGATGGTTATGTGAAAAAAAATTATCGAAAAACAGAGTATATAGAAAAATAATTAAAAATATATATGACGATTTAATAAATCTTGGGGATAAGCTATTTTGTTTATTAATTATATTAAGCGTTCATTTATATAAAAAAGCGCACAATTTTAAAAAACCTCTTCGTCCTGACTCACTGACTGGCTGATCTTTATAAGACCTAGTTAGATAGAATAAATCTTTTTAAAAAAAATTTTTTTTTAATTCGTCTAATATTGCAAATATTTTCTTTCGTCAAAATAGTTAAAATTATTTTGCGGAAATTTTCTTAAAAATCGATTCATTTTACATAAATCTTATCGAATTTGGCTTATTTTTACCTATTTGAAAATTATTGATATTTTCATATCGATGATATATATTTAAAATATTTTACTTGATCCTTTAATAGAAATTATATCGATGGTATATATCGATTCTCTGTTTTCATTTAAAATTAATTATGCAATTATTATTATATTGATAAATAAATAATTGATGTATCGATATTTTTTATTACAGACCTACCTCCAATACAGCTGCCTCCTGCTGAGCAGGATTCTGCAGCTGTTGTTGTTGTTGCTGATGCTGATGTAAATGATGAGGCGGTGGGGCGCCTCCCTTGGGCTTGATCAAAGCTGCCCCTTGATGTGGCACCAGTTTCCACTCGATGGTGGTGAGGAGCCACAGTATGACGACGGTAAGAACACCACAGACCAAAATCAATATCCAGACATCATTGCTGAACGGCTGTAGGAACACAATGCGATCCTTTTGCGTATTGCGCGGATGACGAAAGATGAAACACGGTCGACTCGACCAGCTGCGTCCGGCGGCATCGATCCATTTGTGCCGCTCCAGCCAATAGAATATTGGTGCCCCACCAATGTCCGTCTCGTTGCGTATGAGTGCACCAATCATGCCATCGTATCGGCCATTTTTCATATATCCCCAGGTGGAAGTCCGCGACAGCACAAATGTCCAGTTGAACATGTCGCGTACGACCATCAGAAGATTGAAATTGAAACGGTTCATCGTGTCGATGTGACTGGACACCGTATGCGTTAGATAATACATCAAAGTACCAGTCATGTTCTTGTTAGTCACCTGACAATTCGAAAGAGAGAACAGAGAGAGAAAAAGGGAAAGAGAGACACGAATATTGAGTGGTTATGCACCGTTTCCCTAACGATTTCACTGCCTACCACAACCATGCAACGCACTTGGGCATGTTGCATATTCAGGCGTCGCAGCAGCGTCGACGTTGTGCGAAACCAGCGATGTATCTGGAGTCCACTCGTCAAACTGTAGCTGCCAATTGCCGTTATGTTGACACGACCTCCAAAGTTCAGTCCTGGATTCCTAAAAGCGAGAGTAAAACTAGTATTCAGTAGACAGAGCTCTTAAATTATTCTAAAGTCCTTTCTATCTGATAGTTCTTTAATTTCTAAATATACTTTGAGATCTTGTCCATACTTTTCAATTTTACTGTCTTTTGTATGATATAAATACTTTTAAAGCCTTGAAGAGCCTTTTTTAACGACTTCTGTATGCTACATATACTTTTGTATATTCTATCTTCTACATTCCCTTATATGCTAAAGATACTTCTGTGTTCCTAAATATTTTTTTAAAATCTTTCACATACTTTTTTAATCTTCTAAATTTTTTAATGATTTCGTATATTTTTCAAATCTTTAGTTTTCTGTATGCTCAATATTATTATAGGTCTTACAGATTCTTTTCAAAATTTTACAGATATTTTCTTCCGATTGATTTCTAAATGTTAATATTAGATATCAAACATTTCAGCATTTGCTCAATTCCAATATAGATAGATTTTAATTACTTTAGTAATTGCTCATATCACTACTAAATTACTTAAGTAATTGTAATGTAATTGTTATGTAATTATGCAATTATGATTTTAAAATGCAATTGTTTGTGGAATGACAATTTGTAACAATTATTGTGATATATAATAATCTTTTAGTTAAACTTACTTTGGAAATTAATTTATAATTTCCATTATAATTACCAATTGAATTAATTGAGTAATTACATTATTCGGAAATTTCATTATTGGAATATGTCTAATAAATTACTGGAGATATCAGTAAAGCAACTGTGTGTGATATAATTAAGTATCCTCTTTCGATTGAATGCAAATGCATTCAGTGTACTCACTACTTTTAGCACTCACTGTCGCCTGCAACAAGTAAATAGCAAACACAACTGACAGTTGTCTCTGCCAGATGCAAATGGCAAAATAAAAAGAAGAAGAAGGAGAGAAGAGGAAGAAGAAGAAGAGGCAACATACCAGACATCGTAGAGTGCATAGCTGTCGTCTTGAGTCTTGAGTCGCTTGGCCAACGTTAGTTCCGTGTTCATGTAGAAGTTCAGGGTCTCCATTAAGTCCTCAATGGGCTCGAGTTCATCCGCATCCGCATCCGCATCCGCATCCTTATCCCTGTCCTTATCCCTGTCCTTATCCTCATCCGTCAGATCCAGTCGTGGATGTTCCGCCAAGAAGAAGACGCCTGCTTTTACGTGCAGCGAATAATCCTCAATCAATAGCCAGTGATATTTATCGTTGTAGAGCATCTTGGCAGAAGCCTTTCAAATAGTTGGAGCAGTTGCAGCTGAGCACTCAATATGCATAAGGATACATGCCCCACTGCACTATGGAACAATTCTTACATTTTTCTGGCATTTATTAATTCGAGTATTTTTTCAATCAAGAATTATTGGTAGCTGTATTTTTAATAATTACTGTTTCACATTTACCAAAAAATAAGAAATAAGTGATAATAAAAGCCACTCGTCTGTTGTCCACCGTAAAAAAAAAACTATTCTTACCGATTATAATGGGACCAACATCAAAAAAATATCTTTTAAACAAATTATGAAGGATTTTAAAACATCAAGTAAAGCTATCTTGAATATATTTGTATTCAAAAAAATACATTTTTATGAAACAAAATACGGAAAATTAAATTTGTATGGCATTCCGGATGGAAAAACAATTTTTTAGTAACAGAGTGTTTGCAATAATTTAAAACCCATCACAAAAATAATATTTATTCAGCAGCAATGCCGTTAACTAAGTTTTTTCATATATGAAATATCAGAAAAAAAATTTTTCCTCATTTTAGAAATTCGCCTTTGATTTAAAATCGCTATAATAGTCTGAAAAATTTATATTTATAGGATATATTTCTCTAAGCTACAGAAAAAGTTACCTTAAAAGTGTTTATGTTGAAATATCATTTCAAAAATATGTCTCGGTCACTGTTTATATTTCACAAAAGATTTACCACATATTAAAAAAATATATTTTGTGTTTTGAAACCCAAATCGCCCAACAGAATAGTTCAATTTAATTCTGAAAGTATTTTAAAAGGCTGTTTTTTGAATATCAGCGTTAAAAATGTGTCATTTCTTTCGGAGTATACTTTTTACACAGAAAATGTATGCCAAAAGAATGCTAAAGATTTCCCATGGTGCATTGCCACTGTATTAGTGCCACTCTGCCACCGTGCCACCGTGCCACCGTGCCACTTACCACTTACCATTTGCAGGAAACGACGACTTAGCATGCCGCATGCCAAATCCACGACCACAAATTGCCGCAGGGCTTCCACCGTCATCACATTGTCCAACCAGTCGGCGTTTAGCTGTGAGTTGAATGCTGTGACGCTGTTGCCACTGCCACTGCCACCGCCAGTGGCGCCTCCGCCTCCTCCGCCTCTGCCACGAGTGCTCTGTCCTGTCCTCCCCTTTGCCCCCGACTTGCTGTTGCCCTGACTGAGCACATCGAGGTGCACAATCCGCACAAAGGCGCCGCTGCTCTCGTAGAGACTCTCAATCAGTTGCAAATTCTTGGCATCGAATGCCACGCGCAGTTGTTGCAAGTTGGCGCGATTGGCGCGCACATTGCCCGTGTCATTGTTGGCCGGATTGTGGCAGGTGAAATAAGTTAACCTTGGCATCTGTTTGTGCCGCAGCACCAACTCCAGCATCATCCGATGCTGCAACATCGCCATGCCACGTGCCTCCGCCTCTAACTCCAACTGCAACTTCAACTCGAACGTCCTTCCTTCCTTGGTCTGAGCTCCTAAAAGCAGACTGAGTAGTAACAACACTATGGGGCACATTTTTACTAATGCTGCCTCCGATTGCAGTTGAGGTCCTTTATAAGGATATGTCCCATGCTAGGGATGGGCATTGATATATTGATTTCTAAAATATAAATAAATTCTATATGATATTTCTATATTTTTGAATACTATATTTTTATCAGAAACAATCAAATAACTTTAAGCAAAATATTTATATACTTATAAAAAATATAAATTATATTCATATATTCTCCGATTCTACTATTCTTTCTTATTCCTCTATTTCTAATTTTTTTTTATGTTTTATTAGAAAGTTAAGAAATAAGATATATTTCTCAATTTAAAATTTAATGCAAGTTTTTTTTACATAATAATTTGATGTAGGATTTTTATCATTTTGATAAACACCTTCAGAAGAATATGATATTAAAAAAATTAAAAATAAAATCCAATTTTTTTCAGTTTTATTTATATTTTATTATGTATTTATTATATGTACCTGTCTTAGTTTTATCAAAAATTATATTATTATCCCTACTTTTGCATAAATTTGTAGTTAATATTAATTATTTGTTATTATTATATTAGCAATATTTCAATTTAACTAATTTATACGATACTTCTATTTATTTCGATGAAAATTTCGATAGTTTCGCCCATGCCCATCCCTAATTCAAGGCACATTGCGTGTCACTGTCAAAAAATTACAATGATATGTTGCATTTCAAAACCATAAATCGCTCATTGGAATTTCACTTTTCTTGTCAAAACCCAAACCACTCATTATTCAATTTCATTCAATTAGCCTTCATAATTCAAAAGCAACTCTTCCTCTTCTTCATCTTCTCCATATGTCATATGAATGTGAATATTTATCTTCCTTTGTGTCTCATTGTCCTTTGGGTATTCATTTGGTTTTGTCCTGCATCGTCCCATGTCACAAATTTTGACAGTTTGTCACTTTAATTGAATTTCTATGCAATAGGTCGGAGGATACTTTATAGAACAGTTTTCGTTGTACTACAAAAAAAAATGTATAAAATCTTGTACCATTAAATTTACTTGTTGTATTTTGTATTTTCTCTAATTAGCTTTTAAAGCGACTTTTTCGTGGGCTTTGAGCAACTTATGTTAAAAGCTTAGCTAATACAGGTTTATTTTATTTTTATCCTACAAGATTAATAAGCAAATTTTTCACTTACATAATTTTTTAAAAAAATTCTAAAATTTTCTAAAAATTCATATTTTTTTTGTATAGAAAAATCAATAATATTTTCTCTAAGAAAAATATTGTTCATAAATGAACATACGGATTGAACAGCCCTCGGGCTGCTTGACAGATTTGGGACACAAACCACTTGAAAAGGTCACTACAGCGTAGAATTACCACATGGGTAGCGATCCTGGCGCTCAGAAATAATAGACTAATGTGTGAACCTGTATGCTCAAAATAGATAAGAACACACTACATGTAACAAAAGAATGTGAAGAAAGGAGTCAAACATATTACAACGCTAATCTATACAATAAGTAAAAGGGAACCAAGTACACGTTGTCACTATGGTAAACTCACTCTAAATAAATTAGTGGATGGCATAGAACAATAAGTAAGAAGAAGCCAAACATACTTTAGCACCATATGAACTATATCCTATTAGTATATAAGATCACATATACACAATGATTAGAGTAAGCCAAAACATTGTAAACACTATATCGAACTCTGTCTAATTAGTACATAAGATAACCTATATAACGCCATACAACTCAATAAACGATGTCAGTTCTTAAACCAACGCGTGAGTGTTATTAGTTAGGGATTGGCGATCGTGCTTACACACTAGTTCCGAAGTTGCGACTAACATCGCGACAGAGTTCAAGTGCTGATTTGCATGAACAAATATCTTTTTTTATTATAAATACAAAAATTACTTTATTTTAAAATTTCTCAATAGTATTATATTTAGTATAAGTACATATGTTTCAAATACATATCATGATTAATTAAATAATGTTAAATTTCATATAAGCTATTATTTAGTTTAGTTGACTGTAAAAAAGGCAGTCTAAAAGATACTTATCTTTCAATGTATATTTCTTACATTATATATTAATTATTTTTGTTTTAAATTAGCTATGTTTTTTTTTTTAAATATCATTACAAGTCTAATGACTTTTTACAATTTTAAATTTGTCTTTTCGGACAAACTGAAATGTAATTCTCCATTTTAATAGAAGACCTGAAGCTAATCAACATATTAAACTTTATGATTTTCGTGGCAAGTAAGCGTGAAGCATTTTCCTGTCGCATTTTCCTGCTGTTGTCTTTCTCATTATTTAATTCCATGTTTTGTGCTGCAATTTGTGAGCTTAAAGCAAGGCAAAGGTCAGGTCAAGTCAGCTCAGGCAATTTCGGCACCAAAAAAGAAAAGAAAAAAAAGCCACAGCCACAGTGTCCACAAAATGTCATATTTCCTTATTATCTAGAGGGGAATGAGAGAAGAAGGCGGAATGGGAAGCATTCTTATAATACGAAAAAAACCGAAATGGAATTATTAATGGCGCTGTCCATTTGCTGCTAAGTGGCGCAAATTACATTTTTGTTTATTTTACTTGAGGTTTTCCCTGTTGTTTTATTTATTTATGTTTTCTTTATATTTTTTTTTTTTTGTAGCTGCTGCTTCAACTTGACTCCTTGGGCCTTAGGGCGCCTTGGCTCCTGTTGACTGTATTCCTTATTTATGTTTTCTAATTTTTTTTTTTTTGGTTTTTAAATTTCATTTCGTACTTATTTTGTGTGTGGCTTTTGGCGTTCGGCGAAATCCTTAATTGTTCTTGGCAGCAAACGGAGCGAGAAGACTTTTGCCAAGCGCGTCGATCCGTAGAGCTTTAATGGCTCCAACGATGCTTCAATACCATTTTTTTATATATATTATTTTTTTTGTTTTGAAAAGTTTATTTATTTGCCCTACAGCTTACAGTGCGTATGCGTAATATTTGGTTGTAAGCGGATTTGCAGGCAAACTAGAAAGTTTTCACTTTGCAGACTTACTGCGAAATTTGAGATAGACGAAAAGTCTTGTTTATATTTAAAGCAGATCACAGTTTAAGTAGTGTCCAGCAACTGGAACTAAACTGTCTCTAATGAGTGGTTAAGTGCAACATTTGCAACTGCAACGAGCTGTCGTCAGCCAATAAAAAGCAACAACACAAAAAACTTGTCCTGAAAGAAGAAACTTTTCATAAAAGCCCTCTCTGTTGCTCCCTTCCCTCTGTAGGGCATCCTCCCACTTGGTCCTGTTGAGTACAGGGGCGTAGTAATCATTGCTCGAAAGGGGCTTCAAAATTATTTAACTTAATTTGTATGGTAAATATTTATTTTATAAATGTTAATACTGATATAACTACATATTAAATAAAAAAAATAAATAACGTTATTTTTCGAAAAACTTTTAAAAATTACATTTATATTTAAATTATATTTATAATTCACTGAAGACGAGATTTAATCATTGAAACTTTTAGCAATGTCGTTGTTATCTTTTTCTCAATATCTAAATAAATTTTGAATGGAATAAAAATGTATAGTAATTAATGCCAGCTTAATAAATATTTATAATCTGAATATTATATTGGGCAGTAATGACTTCTGTAACGCTGGGGAATAATAATTTTATTATTGCTTACCTTACATCGAATTACTCTGAATTTTATCACAGCAGTCTTAGTGTTAAGACCTTTCGTATTTATTGAGAAAAAAAGATCTCCGAAAATTCGTATTTTTAGTATTTATAAATTTTAAATATTTGTTTTTCTTAGTTGTCTATAAATTTGTTAATAAAATTAAAAAACATATTTAAGATGCATATTTTTCTTTTTTTTTTTAGCATACATATGAAGCAGAGGGGATCATGGTTACTAAGTGCCCCTTCAAGCCTACGCCTTTGTGTGAATGCCTGGCATATTGGCCTGTGAAGTGTCAACGGCAGTTGCAACTGTCGACGCTTTTGGGCTTGCTTTATGAGCTGCCTTAGTGTGGCTTAAAGCCAAGCCAAGTGCAGGACTAAACCACAACAAAGGCGGGCAAAAGCGCAAAATGAACAGCTGAAAAAAGAAAAGCAGCGGCACGAACTGACAAAGGCAGCAACAAGAGGAGGAGAAGGAGAGAAAAGGAAACTAAAAGTGCCAAACGACATTTGCATGCAAATGATGCAGGCAGACAGTGGCAAGTGGCAAGTGGCAAGCATGGTGTACTGCCAATAGGTGCAAGGTATTGGCCATGTTACTCTAACAATGGCAGAGAGAAGAGGGAGTAGAAAAGAGAGAGGGGAGAGTATGAACTTGCTGCGTGCTAATGAGATCAGCATGTAAATTTAACAGTGGCAGCTGCAACTTCACTCAATAATCGTAAGCCAGGAAATTGCAATTGCCAAGTAAGCCATTATATTCTGGCCATTCTACAAGTTACAATTTACAACTAACATTACAGCCAAGTCTTAAGTGACTTTTAGCATTCGTCAGCTACTGAATCAGAGGCCATATTATGACAAGCCACATTAATCAGCTCACAAAACACAGCTCAAAGGGCAAAAGTGCCTGCTGATGATGATTATAATGATGATGATGATTTCAACTGTGAAAATGTTGCAGTCATACCAAAATAAAAGAAGAAGAAGAAGCAGTCTGTGTGCCACAAACACGACCAATGGTAATTTTTTCCAGTTGAGCTGCTGCCCGACAAGATTATGTTGCACGTAGCATTATAATACATATATATGGGTCAAAGTGCTACATGCTACATGCCACATGCCACTTGCTACCTGTGCTTACACAGTTCACTGAAAAAGGACTCTGGTGGCATGTGGCATGTGGCATTTGGACTCATCAATCAGCGCAACTCACAAAAGCAACTAAACTTGCGCTCAAACACAACTGAAAATTCAGTCTCTCTCTTCATATTTCTATTAATATTGAAACTTTTGATGTTCCACAATATTTTTTCACAAATTCTAAGAAATGTTAATAATTTTTGGTAGATATTTAAAAGTAAGATAATAAGTTCTAAAATTTTAAATTTTTTTATAAGTAAATCAATATGAGGCATAGCTGTTTTCAATGATTTCTAATATATATTTTCATATATTTTCAGTATCTCAATTTTTGATTTTCTTGCAGCTCGAACTTTTAATGACAACGAATATTGCCGCTGCTCGGACTTCAACTTTTGTGACTTAAGCTGTCTTATTTATGTATATCAAAGGAAACCGAAGGTAGAGAGGGATTTGCGGAGATTGAAACTAACTTTTTTAAATGAAAGGCATTTCAGCAAGAATTTTCACTTTCTTCGGGCCAAGTTTATGTTCGTACTTTCGCCTTTTTTTGCATTAATAAACTCAACTGTCATGTGCCATTTTTCATCATTATGCAGATGCCGCAACTTGACAAATTTCCGTGACATTTTCTTCTACTTGTCGCTGAGCCAGCAACAACAGTCACAACAACCACAACAACAACAGCATTGGAAAGTAGAAGAAAAGGATGAAAAGTGCGCAATGCTTTTATCCTTGAAACAAATTTGCATCTTTCAAAAGTAAAAACGCAGCTGACTGACAGTTGTGACATTTGTTTCGCAACACAGTCAAATGGAAAACCAAAGCGTATTTACTTTTACCCTGCGGCAATATACTAGGAATAATTGTATATCTGTATATTTAACTATTATTTAAAAAATGTTTAAAATAAGCAGAGAGCCAAAAATAAACTAATCTTTTTTGCACTTGATAATAAATAAACAAACCTGAATTTGCCATAATTTAACAGAGTTTCTAATATTATTGTTGAATACTTTTAGTTGTCCCAAGGAAGTTTACTTTTTGTATTTTTGTTTTGTCGCTACTTTATAACGCCCTAAAATAAATTATTTTATATTTAATCTATCTGAGTTAAAATCTACAATTTTATATTATTACATATATGTACTTTTGAAATAACATGAAAATATATTTTGCAAAACTATCAATATTTGTTGTTTTCTTTTACGCTTCCATTACTAGCTACCTAGTTGGAGACCATCTATCAATTTGGAGACCAAGTAATGATCAAAATGAAATTCCGCATGTAAAAATCTGATTAGATTTTCTTTGCGCTTACAAAAATCGTAACCTTAACAGCAAAATGCGATCACAAGAACTGCTAAAATACCAGGCGATCAGAAATGAGCAGCAAGTTGCTAAACCAAATGTTAAAAATAAAATAGTAGCATACTTTTATATGCTGTTTTAAATTAAAGTATTTAAATATTGTTGCATACTTTTAGTTGCTGATTTTAACTTAATTAATAAAATATTATTGCATACTTTTAGTTGCTGGTTTTTGTAAAAGTATTTAAATATTGTTGCATACTTTTAGTTGCTCACATTTATTACATGGCAGAATTTGTTCTACTGCAGTTGCTGCCTGCTCATTGCTGTTCGCCTGGTAATTGCAGGTCCACAAACACATGAAATCTCTCCTTCAGATGATTCGATTTTGATTGTGCTTAAAAATATCGTAGCTTTAACAGCAAAATGCAATCACACAAACTGCTAAAATACCAGGCGATCAGAACTGGGCAGCAAGTTGCTAAATCAAATGAAAAAAAAAACATGTAGCATACTTTCATATGCTGGTTTTAATTAAAGTATTCAAATATTGTTGCATACTTTTAGTTGCTGATTTTAACTAAAGTAATTTAATATTGTTGCATACTTTTAGCTGCTTAGGTTTATTAAAAAATTCTAGCATACTTTCATATGCTGCTTATAATTAGCCTAAATATATATTATAGCATACTTTCAGTTGCTGATATTTATTTAACATGTCATACTCTACTGCAGTTGCTGCCTGCTCATTGCTGTTCGCCTGGTAATTGCAAGTCCACAAACACATGAAATCTCTCCTTCAGATGATTCGATTTTGCTTGTGCTTAAAAAAATCGTAGCTTTAACAGCAAAATGCAATCACACAAACTGCTAAAATACCAGGCGATCAGAACTGGGCAGCAAGTTGTTAAACCAAATGTAAAAAAAACTTGTAGCATACTTTCATATGCTGGTTTTAATTAAAGTATTTAAATATTGTTGCATAATTTTAGTTGCTGATTTTAATTAAAGTATTTAAATATTGTTGCATACTCTTAGCTGCTGTTTTTAACTACAGAAATTAAATATTGTTACATACTTTTAGTTGCTCATATTTATTAAAATGGTAGAATTTGTTCTACTGCAGTTGCTGCCTGCTCATTGCTGTTCGCCTGGTAATTGCAGGTCCACAAAACACAAGAAATCAATCTCCTAGCTGATTCGATTTTGTTAGTGCTTAAAAAAATCGTAACTTTAACAGCAAAATGTGATTCCACGAACTGCTGAAATACCAGGCGATCAGAAATGGGCAGCAAGTAACCATGTCAATAGTATTTTATTTAAAAATTTTGTAGCATACTTTTAGCTACTATTTTTAAATTTAATGTACAGTTGCTTAACCAAAATTATAAATATTGTTACATACATTTAGATGCAGTTTTTAATTATAATATATATAAATTGTTAAATATTTTTGTGTTATATATTATAAAACATGCTTTTAAACTATCATGAACTTACAAATACATTATTCAAAAATATTTTACTATTTTCCCAGGCTGTTATCTTTATATAGGGGCTGCTCCCTCCCTGCTGCCTCAGTTAATTTACATTTCAAGCAAATCTGTTGCCATTAGGTCCCGGCTTAAGTCATAACTTAAATGCCATAAAAAGAAATCGCAGTGAATCTTTTAGCTGCTTTTGACTCCTTTCTGGCTCCTTTCTGGCTGCACGGCTGCTCGGCTGCTCGGCAAAAGTTGCCACGTCAACTGAAAGTCGCGCTGAGTGCATTTTGTTGATTTATAATAAAAATAATGTTAAAAACATATTACAATATAATGAATGCGCGCAACGGGGCAACTATAGCAAAAGCGCCGCCAGATACGAGTATGAACAAGAAAGCAGAAAGGAGAAAGACGATGCAGAAAGTAAAGTAAAATAAAATGAAATAAAATCTAAAAGAATGCAAAAATATATATGTATAAATGTATAAGAGGCAGCATGGAAAAGGCGTCGTAAACAACTTTCGAGTGAAATAATAAAATGCGCTTTTTATGCATTTCTCTTGGGTATCGGGTTAGGGGGTCAAAGAGGGGAGATTGAAGAGCAGAGCAGGGAGCTGCTCACCTAAGGCTTCCGACTTGCTCCTTTGTATAATGCGTGTTATGTAATAGTTTTCGTTCAGCCACGCCCACCTGCCCGCCCCTTTCCTGCCATGCCTTGCCTTGCCATTATTAAGGCAAGCTGTCGTGACGTCCTTGCAACTTTGCAGCATATTTCAACGCTGTGGCAAAAATGTGCACAAAACTTTCGCTTGAGACGATGACTGCAGCACTCAACCAACAACAACTACAACAGGAACAACAACAATAACAACAACTACAACAACACTGAGCTAACAATAGCTAAAGAATAACATGAATAACCTGCACATGAAACGCACACAAAAATAAGCGTGTCCGTAAAAGAAGCCACAAACTTTCACCCCACAATTTTTGACACCTGAACCATTTGCCGTGTTGACAACGACCCGGCATGTTAATCCCGGCTTCAACAGCAGCTACAACAGCAGCAGCAACAACTACAACAGCAACAACTTGCCAACAGCAGCCACAGCCAAAAGTATAACAAAGGTTGCCAAAAACAATCAAAAACTGTAAAACAAAAAACCAAAAAAAAGTCAGGCAAGAACAAGTAAGATTTCTACAGACAAGGTGCTCGACTTCTAGATGCCCAATATACTACAAATGCAAGAAATAACTAGATAAAATAAAAAGTAGAAAAGAAATTTAAAGAAATATTTTATCAAACAATAAAAAATAGTCAATCCCTGTTATTTACTGTCCCTGGAATTCCTTCATTAAATGTGAGTTTGGTTGTAATTATTTTTTAAAATATTCAAATATAAATTCTCTCTCTATTTATGTGACATCAAATGAACTCGATATTACTCAAGTAATTGGATTTCTCTTTAATCTATGACTGGTATTGCTTTCTTAATCCTGTTAAAAATACTAACACACACTTATAAACCTTTGTACTCCTTGAATACTGGTGCTAAAAAAGAGCAACAGCAGAAACACGCGCTATTTGCGGGTCAACGCGGCGTATGAGCAATGAGAGGCAGCTTAAAATTTAAATAAATAATTTCAGCTGCTGGCATTCTCGTTCGAGACTGAAAACTGTGAATCCTTTGAGAGTTCTCTTGATAGATTATACTCGTACTACGCGTATTCTTTCTATTATTAACACAGCAGCTGACAGTGCTCATAATCCACTGTTGAGCTATTAAATTCGTCTTTTGTTTTACTAACCACGTTTTAAAGCAGTTTGGACAGAGCTTAAAATGAGCAGAGTTTTCATTAATTTTTCTTTGAATATTTTGCTTTCTTTACGTTCAATTTTCACGCTGCTTGCAGCAAAAATAAAAACAAAAATTTCCTAGCAAAAATCTTTAATCAAACATTCGTTTATTTTATGTGTGAGTGTGAGTGTGTGTGTGTGTGTGTGTGTGTGTGCGTTCTACTTTTTTATTACACGTCGAGCTCGCTTTCACTAGACGCTCTTCAATCAAAAGCTGCCGGCACATATGTAATGCTGAATTGTTATGGAAATCCATAAATAAAAGCGCACAGACACATGTTTACACGCTCATCAATTTGGCTCGCAAGGCAACTCAGCCACTTGCAGGCGACAGCCAAGCAGACAGAGGGGAGAGGGCGAAAGTTGGAGGGGGTGGTTGAAAAAGACTGTCTAACTGTCTGACTGACTGGCAGTCAAACGTCAGGCGCGAACATTTGTTAATCTTGGCAACGTTGACAATAATTCACAGCACGTACCTGCAATAAACTTGGGCGCCAACGGAACGTGTAATGTAAAGCTGAGGGGTAAGGGGCGATCCGGAGGGAAGAAGACGGGAAGTGAGGTATGACTGACTAACCAGCGAATACGACAAACACTAAAACTACTAATATATTTAAACTACAAAGTAGAAAACATGCGTTTTACTAGCAGTAGACAAAATGTGTTGCCTACTTTTGAGCGCTGAAGAAAACGAGAACAAAAATTCCAGAAAGAAAAGTTAAGTCTCTTTAAAAACTAAACCGAAATATAAAATAAAATATAAACATGTGCAATATAAAATAAAATAAATAAATATGAAACAAAATATTTAAAAAATATTATTGAAATCTTGGCTGTTGATTTATGTGACCCCAAAAAGAGGTTTAAATATTTAAATCTCTGACAGTTAAATTAAGGTAAGCTGTTATTTTAAAAGAGGCTTAAAATAAATTTTTAATTAATTTATTTAATGTATAATATACGCCAATAATAAAAATGTGAAATGGCTAACGATTAACATGACTACAAAAATATGATTAAATAAATTAACTTTTGACAGTTAAATTATGTTAAATTTTAAGTTTAAAACAAGGGGGCTCCGCCCCCTACTCGCTTCGCTCGCCTACCCCCGGCTCGCTTCGCTCGCGGTGGGGTGCGGCTACAGTCGTGCACGCTCGACAGTAGGATACCCTGAGCCCAGGTACTCTTTTATAAATGTTGATTTTCGACCAATTATTCCAATGGCAGCTATATGATATATGGAACCGATCTGAACCAAATCTGGTCAGAATGTACAAAACCAACATAAATACATATTCTATCAGTTTGGTTAAGATATCTCAAAAAACAAAAAACTTTTTCATACTAAAACTTGATTTTCGGCAGATCGTCTGTATGACAGCTATATGATATAGTGGGCCGATTTGGACCAAACTTGGTCAGGATGTATAATACCAGCCCAGATACATATTCTATCAGTTTGGTTACGACATCTCAAAAAACCAAAAAATACCACCCCAAATATATATCGTGTGAGATTGATTGAGATATCTCAAAAATTAAAGAAGCTTTTCATACAAAAACTTAATTTTCGATGTATCGTTCCTATGGCAGCTATATGATATAGTTGTCCGATCCAAAAAAAAAAACAAACTTGATCTGCGTACGGTATCCAGGAACCTACATACCAATTTTGAAGTCTCTAGCTCTTATGGTTTCTGAGATCGACGCGTTCAAACAGACGGACAGACGGACAGACAGACAGACAGACGGACAGACGGACAGACAGACGGACATGGCTCAATCGACTCGACTGTTGATCCTGATCAAGAATATATATACTTTTGGGGGTCTGCCACGCCCCCTTCTGCCTGTTACATACATTCTGCCAAATGCATTATACCCTTTTTTGCCCATTTTTAATGGGCTCAGGGTATAAAAAAGAAAAAAGTAATAATAATGAAAATGTGAAATGGCAATCGATTTATTTGACTCCAAAAATATGTTTAAATAAATAAATATCTGACAGTTAAATTATGTTAAGTTTAAAGCTTAAGAAAAAAGAATAAAATACATTTTAAATGAATTTATTGTATAAAATATGCCAATAATAATAATGTGAAAATGAGAAATGGCCGTCGATGTTTGTAACTCTTAAAATATATCCAAAAGTTTAAATATTTCCTTTGTCAAAACAATTGACATTTCCTTTGATTGGTCATAGAATTCTCCAGAGATTTTTGAAACACAACTCTACATTTTTGTTGCCTACTTTTACTTTAAATAAATCCACAAATTCAATACAAATTTATTTTGACTACTTTTAAGCCTCAAAGAAAATGTATAATATTATTTTTAATCCTTACAAATATTTGCTAAAAGCAAATGCAGCTTAACAACTGAGAAAACCTTAACAAGTTTATTAAACAAATTTTGTTTAAGCATGAAAAACTTGAGCTATTTTTGGCCAAAATTGTGTTGCCTGATTTTTCAGGCGTCTGGCGAAAACACGCAGAGTTTTCCGTGTATTTTCCGTGTGCTGTGTGTGCGTGTCATGAGCTCATACAAATTTCAGGGGCGCGATTCGTGTTGACATTTGGACTAGATTAAGTTATAAACAAATACGAGTGCGAGTGCTAATGAAGTGCTTGTTTAACTCTCACTCTCACTGTCACTCTTACTCTCTGCTATGAGTCAATCAAAAGGAAAATGTCAACAACTTTTATTGTGTGAAGCTGTTTATGGCACAACAAATGAACAAATGAACAAACGAATGACACGCAAGGCAAATTAAGTCATGAAAACGCCGATAGACTAAGGACTAAGCATTAAATGAAGACCAGAAAAAGGACAATGGGCAGAAGGAATCTGGAGGCAGTAAATGCCAAAACATCTGTGAATTACATTTGCATAATTTGTCAAAACAAACATAATACACAAAGTAATACAAAGTGCTGTGTTGTGCTCTGCTGTTGTATATGAGACCCAAGCACACATTGCGTATGCGTAATCTTGCAACACAATGCTCCCAAACGCCCCAGCAATAAACACATATACAAAGTGCAAGAATTTTGCCTTTTTTGTGCTTTGTGGACAAGCACAAAAATACATGCAAATCGAATACAGCAAAAAACAAAAAAAAAAACAAGATGGAGGGGTTAGTTTTGGCACGCCGAAGTTGTAATACCCTTGCAAAGGCTTGTATTGAATTTTTGAACTGAATTTCCATTATGATAAAGTAAGATGATCGTAATATAAATGTTAAAGAATGTGCAAGACAATGTGAATAACAGAATCTGTAAGATTTATTGTGATATCTCAAGAAATAAACAAGCTATTCATATTAAAGTTTATGATGTATGAATAAATTTTATAATACATTTTTTTGGGATACTTTAGACTATTTTAAATGCATTGTCTGTAATACTGATTGAGATATCTCAAAATATATATTTAAAATATCTCATCAAGAATATATAAAAAACCCTCCTTTAAAGCGTTGTCACATTTCATGACAAATTTAAAATAGCCTCTGTAAATACCCTAAATATATATATCCTAAAACAGAATGGGAATAAAACGAAGTGAGAAACCGATAAGCGCCTGTAGGACACGGCAGCAACAATTGGACAAAGAAAACAGTGGGATGAGTGAGGGAAAATGGGGAAGTAAGGGTAGTGGGGGTAGAAGGAAAATGGAGGAGAGGCAGCAGGAAAATCCCACTAATACCCGAAACCAAATGGATGCCGTTTGTTTGGCAAATCCGTTCTTTATGCTAAAATCAAACAACAATAAAAAGTGAAACGCAGCAGGGAATGAAATTTGGAATATATAGGTAGCGAATGAAAACTTCCCCTTTGCAACATTTTATGGTTATCGCCAGAATGTGGGTTTATGTTTTATGACCCCAAAAAAAATAAAGGAGGATATCGAGTCAACATTGTGCAGCTAAATTTTGATCACATATTATAATCAAGGCTGCAAACCTCCAAAATTTTGTTAAAGGTTCGGTTCGGCGGTTCGAACCATAGAGCAAGACATCGATTCGGTTTGCTAATTGGTTTATATACCCACTGAACCCAAGGTTTTGGGTTCGAACCTTGGTTCAATTTCATACAAAAAAATATTTTTATTGTTATACATTTTTTTCTACATTTTGATCAAATTAACTTTTTTTTTTAAAGATATAAAATTTTGATGAAAATTTAAATTTAGTTGAAGATTGAAATATGACTTTATTGAACCGGTTCTATGCGGTTCGGTTCAGAACCGGCTTGCAGCCTTCATTATAATACATAGTATCTACGAATATTTCAAGTGGCTTCCTGTTCATTTCCTTTAATTAAGTGCGAGTGAAATTTAATTGACGATTCGCTTTGACTTGATGACAATTATCAACACTTGATGACCACACACACAGTATCACTCAGTGTCAAAGAGAATCTCTACACAACAACTACAACAACAAAAACATAGTCAAAGATACAGTAAAGCTTCACTTTGTATTGTAGAAGAAGAAAAAAATACAAATAAAAAATAAACGCGCTGCATCAACAGCATTCGCATTTTTTTTTATTGACATTTCCTATACCGTAAAAAAAAATTGAAAAAAACTGGAAAAGCGCAAAGGAAACCCTCAAAAAAAAGAAGAAAACCGCTAACCAGCAGCGGGAAAAAGGAAAAACGGCAGCCGGAAAAACAGCGAAGCAAAGTGAAAGAGCGATTTACGTGACGAGACCGCGACGGGCATTTAATGCTTTTCCCCCAAACTTCCCCCTACTTCCCCATACTTTCCCCCTACTTTCCCCCTACTTCCCCCCTCTTCCCAACACTGCTCCCCTTTTGGACAGGAAAACGCGACAGGCACAAAGAAAATGCCATTTTCCGTTGGTGGCCATAATGAATGCGTAAAAGTTTATTGCAACAGCTGAAGTTCAGGAAATGGCCAAAATGGGAAATTGGCCAAAATAGCCAAAAAGGTAGACGATGTTGATTTATTTGTCGGTTGTCGCTTGTCGGTTGACGGTGGAATACTACCGGGAGTAACTGTCAATTGCAAGCAGATCAACACACAAAGTGTCCCATAATATCAAAGGCAGCATTGATTGAATTTGACTCAGATATTGATATGAAATTCGGGGAATTTTTTTAATATCATTCACATCATTAAAATCCAATTAGACCAAAATATTTTTGCTGCTCTCTAATCTCTTTTGACTTTCACTCAAAAATACCTCAAATACCATTAGGCAAATAATTTATAGTATTCAGGTAATGTTTAAAAGTTTAAACGAAAGTTAAAGCTATAGCTTGCAAACAATTTAAGTAATGCCAAAAAGTTGCATTTACCACATAATTGTACATTTAGCCCAAAGGACATTGACTTTTGTGCAGGAAACGAATGCCAAGGGCCAAAACAATTAGCCAACCTACAAAAAAGTCAGCAAATAATTAAACTACATAGAAATTTAAACGGCAGTTACGAGCTTCGAGCTATTTTTTAACTTGCGAGGGCAGTTCAAAAACTATGCAATATATAAACAAAGTCTAAAAATCTTTTTTATACTGTCTACAATTTGTAAAAAGTTAAATCAAATTTTTTGAAAAATATTTTTAGATAAAAATGAATCTGAAATATAATTAATATATTTTCCGAAATTTGAACAACAACAACAGATATTCAAGGACTTAGAAATTAATTTGCAGCTACCCAAAAAAAAATACATGAATTTTTATAACAAAAAATTTAGTATTATTTAAGATTGAAGGATTGAAATTGTTTCGGTTTATTATTGGTATTTTCATTGATAACTTAATTTCGTTAGCTTTCATTATTTAAGACTGCAGAAATATTAAAAAATCTTAAGGAGTGCTCTTAAATGATTTTTAAAGTAAATATTAAAGTCCCAAATTGTTGATTTTTCTGCCTATTTATTTATTTCAATAGCTACCCTCGTTGTTGGAGTACAATAGTGTATCTATAGATTTCTATCCTGTGGCTATTGACAAACATTGTGCAACCGAATCTTTCCACCTGTCCAGGTAACAAATTGCTGCACTGGCAAATAATAAAATGCCTCGCTAAATGTAAATACACTCAACGAAAAAGAGGAGGCAACTACAAGACAACTCGAGACAGTTCAATGAGAGAAGCAAAGAGAAGGTCAATATAAGTAGTTGTAGTTGTTGTTGTTGTTGTTGTTGTTGTTGTTGTATCTGTTGAGCTGGCGAACAAATTTGCACAAATATCTGGGAAATATCCATGACAGTTGTTGTGGTCGAGTTGATGTTGCTGCGGGTCTTTTGGCCATTTGAACATTTTGGCCCGTTTGTTGGCCCATTGAACATTTCGGAAATTGGAAATTTCGCACTTGATGATGGTCCACAAATTGGGCCGACAATGAAGACAAGGCTTCCAGTCCGACCCAGCATTTAGACCATGGCCCAAACTGCAATCGTGCGTGAGTCGAGTGAGAGATTCTGGGCCAAAATCAAACAACTGTTTTGGATTGAGGCTTTTGGTGTGGTTTTAGCCTTTGGCTTCGTTTCGGTTTTTCGGGTTTTTACGCCCGCACTTTGCAGCAGTGTTGCCAACTTTTGACAGGCAAAAATAGTGGAAGAATGCCAAAAATAACGCTACATTTTTCAATTAGAAATCTAAAAAGATTTGATTACTTTTCTTGTTTATCAAAATATTCTGTTAAGATTTCATAAATTTCAAATGATATAATATTAAATTTAAATAATATGTAAATTAAATAAAAGTATTCGTTACACTTTAAATTATTTAATTTATTGCATTTAATATGAAAATAGTTAATTTTGATGAGAATAAAAGACAATTTTTGAAGCTATATAAATATATTCTTAGAAATAATACAAAAAAATTAGTATATTTATAAGAAGGCATCAGTTCCCCTTTAAATTTATTTATTAATAATATTAAATATGTCAATAATTTTTATATATTTTTTTAACTGTATGTCCATTTTAGAAACTCTATAAATATATCAAAAAAATAAAATTCCTGACATTGCAGAACCCCGAAAATTCGTCTGTGTGTTTTTAGAATTAATACACATCAATATTTCTAAATATTTCTTTAAGATATGTTAATTATTTTCTTTTTAATTTTTATAAAATCTTAGATATTTTATTTTATTTTCCCTAAAATATTCCAATATTTTAACTTTATTTTCCATAAAATCCTTCACATTTTGTTTAAATATTTTTTTAGCAACAAAAATATCAGAAAAATACTTGCACACATTTGAAAAAGTCTAGAGTTTAAGTTTAAAACTCCAAATTTAGCGCGAAAAAATAGCTGTTTTGTCAACACTGATTTTGTAGTTTTACACCAAGTGAAAGAGATAGTGAGAGAAAGTGAGTGAGACGGTTTGATGTCATTGTCACAATGTTGCTGGCTGTTTTTGGGGCACGTCTGATTGATGCCACATCGTTTGATTTCCCAAGTGTGAGACAGCGAACTTAAACCCCGTTCACTCTCTCATAAAGTGTTTATGAGTTCTGTCTCTCTATCTGTCTCCCTCTCTGTCTTTCTCTCTCTCTGTCTCTCTGTCTCTATCTATTTGTCCTTTGTGCAATGCATTTTGTGCCAAGTTTGCAGACAGCTTTTATGACCTGACTTGGATTGGTTTAACTTAAGTTTTCTCCTTATCCACATCCACATCCACATCCAAGTCATATTTTACAAGGTGTTAACCGACAATTTGTGGCACATCAAGGCGCTTAACTCGGACTGCAGCATAATGAGTTTTTCCGCTTTTATTTCCACAGCTAAGCCCACAATTTTTCTTACATTTTCAGCCAGCTTAAATGAACCCTTGAATTTATGTGCTAACATTCATAACACTCTTAATAATAAAAAGAACTTATGAATTAAGCATTTCTCTAGCCTTAAAGCAAAACTCACTTTTATTAGCACTTTCTCACTTTCTTATTTTCTCACTTTCACTAACAACTTTGTTGTCAACTTGTGAATCGTTTTCAAAGTATCCGATGAACTGCAAACCATTGTCAATTGTCAATGTCCGTTTTTTATTTCCTGCTCAAAAGCATTTCCCATTTCCTTGTCAATAAAACTTGTCCGGCGAGAAATCATCGATATCTCATTGCTCATTGGAGTCATTCACTTGGGAAATGCTTAAAGGTTCAACATGTATTTTTATTTCATCCATAGTAAAAGGTTTTACTAGACTTTTGACTCACAAAAAAATGAAGTTACTTTCTTGTAAAGTATCATTATTATAATGGTTTAACTGAAGATTACTTAAATTATTTGTTTTGTAATAAAGTAATTTAAAATTTTGTTAAAATTCTAAAGATTACTGAATAGTTCAATCAACTCCTAACTAATTTTTTTTCACTTTTTTTATTTCATTCATAAGTTAAAAGCTTCTAAATAATAACAAATGTTCATTAATATTTGATCAGCAGATCAATTGAGCTAACATGACTTAACTCAATTAGTATAAATATTTTTCTCTATTCTTTGACAACAATTTTGTTAATAATTAACCTCCATCTTAGCTTGAAAATAATTACACATTTGCTATAATTTGTGTACAAATCCATAGTCAAAGTCCTAAAGGACTTTTTCAGTATTAAAATGACTTCATCAACTGCAGCTAAAGATGAAAATCAATTAACATTTTCAAAGGAAGCAATAAAAAAAATTAAATTCCAATTGCAGGTGATTTAATTAAAGTGAAATAGTTAAGAAAAGCTTCGCAAAGAGTTGCCTGATTAATTAGATGTATACTGAATAGTCCTTTGCCAGGGATGTGAATATGTATTTGCCAACAGACAGGACATAAAGAGCAAATGCTGTCATGGTAATACACTGTAAACAAAAATTAATTGTTTATATATTTGTTTATTGTTGTGTTGAGTGAGAAAAATATTATAAAATCAAAGCATTAATTATTAATTTATTTATATAAAAAAAGCGTAGAGAAGCAAGATTCTTGGAAGTTACCAAAAACATATTGACATATTTAAAATAAATATTTTTAATTTATTTTAAAAAGTTATACGTTGTATTTAAGTAATATTTCCAAAATAAAATAAGATTACATTTAAATATTTTAAAATTTATTTAAAATGTTAATTCTTTATTTTGGCAAACCACTTTTTTTTTACAGTGTAGAAACAGTTGGAGGAGCAGCCACTTAGATGCCGTTAGATGCTTCACATAGCTCTCAAAACATGCCACAAACATAACACGCATATAAATAGCTCACGCGCTTTTGCCTGTCGAGGTGACAGCTGGAGGAGTAGGGAATCAGGGGGGAATTCAGGGGGGAATTCAGGAGGGAAATCAGCAGGGAATCAGGGGGGAAAATGCGAAATCTTGCGCCTTACAACAGCGACAACGTTGGCAACGCGAAATGCGAATTGAGAATTGTGAATTTCGCATCGGTGGCTTTTGAGGTGACACAAGGCGTGTGTTGAGAGCTCAGCTTCTCTGCTGAGGTGAGAGAATGTTGAAGGTGGCAAGGAGGGGAACATTCTGTGCCGGAAATCGTCAACACACACACAAACACACATACAACACCACATTGTCTAAGAAGCGTGAATTTGCCGCTGATTCTATGCGTATGTTCGCAAGTCTATGTATACATGTGTGGCAATGTGTCAGGCAAATGTTGCAGCTGCAACAGCTGGTGGCACATGTTGTGCTCGAATACTCAAATACTCGAATACTCGCACTCGAGTACTCGTACTCATACTCATACTCATACTCGTATTCGTATGTGGGGCATGTTTTGCATTTCTCCCCAGCCTTCGCAATTCTTGGTCTCTGTTATCCATTTGGTCAGATTTAAACACTTCTATGCAAAATTTATGCAAAATGTTTGATCCCGCTGGAAAGAGTGCAATTTTCCCACATGTATGGCGCTGTTTAAGCCCGGTACTTGAAATGTACAGAGGTGCCCAAAATATTGGTCACAAATAATATGAAAAATACACTCAGCCAAGACAGTATATGTATTCTTGATCAGCATAAGCAACCAAAATATATACAATTGTTAAAAAAAATCAATCCAGAAATACAAATCAACCGGAAAAACATAAACTATGTATTAATTTTGCGGCTGACTTGCATTTCTGCAATATTTGTCTAAAAAACCAATGCAAAAATTCGTAAAAAAAATTTTAATAAAATACTTATTTTTGTAAAATAATACAATTTAATAAAAAATGTTGTTGCCTCGTTGAGAACAATATATTGTATATATATATAAAATAAAGAAAGTTTATTAAAAAGTCATCAAATTTTTTTTATGAATATTCTTAATTATTAAATTTATTTTAAATATATTTTTGTTATAATAATATTTGTATAATTTTTATTTAATGCTAAAAATTTATACAAGTACATTATTGCTCACAGTCGAGTGTGCTCGACTTTTCAACTAGTTTTCATTCGCTTTTATTTATGTGCACTCTCTTTATGTAGTCTGGGCATGGAAATTCAATTAAAGTGACAAACTGTCCAAATATTTTTGACATGGACACACAACAAAACAACGAAGAAAAGCAAGAAACAGAAACAGAAACAAAAAAAGGAAAAGTAAAAGTAAAAGAAAGAAACCAAAACAGAGCATAAAATGGAAGTAAAAAGATTTCAAATGAATGCCCAATGGACAATCAGAGTAACAAGCAGGAAAAAGTGAAAAGCACACATGCATATTCATTGTGAATATATGAGTGAATGAGTGTGTGAGTGTGTGTGTGTGTGAGTGTGTGTGTGTGTGTGTGTACACAACACAGGCCACTCATGAATTATGAGTTGTAATTGAATCAATGCCCAGTTGAACAGAAATCTAAAATCTTGTGCTCAAATTTTTGTTTGTTTTTGGGACTTGAATATCTTTTGACAATTCAAGCAGTCAGTCGAAAGACTTAAGTCCCCTCCCTAGAATCCCCCTCCCAGATCCCCAGACACTGTCATCAACTAAACTGTATGTGTGTCCAAAGTGTACACTGATAAAAAAGACTAGCTTTTAAAATCAAGAAGATTCATCTTGAATATTTTGTTTATTTTAAGAGCAAATTTCTAAAACCAAGATTATTAATCTAAAAAATCATAAAATCTTAATAGAGGAATAAAAATCTTAAAATGTTCAATATTCTTAAAACCAAGATGTGTACTATTAAATCAAAAATCTTAGATCTGAGACCAAAATCTTAATTTTAGAACATTTTTTATATCAGTGTAGACAGGACTCAGCAGGCAGAGGATTTAGCGCATCAGCAGTATGCCATATCGATTTTGGATTAGCTTCTACTTCTATCTACTTCTGACCTGCAGTCCAAGGCAAACGAAGCTCTTTAATAAATGCAAGACAATATGCAGTTCACAGCATGCAAGTTCATTCATGTTGATAAGAATGTGATAGGGATGATTGTGCAGCTGAGACCACAGCTTAAAATTCATAATAGGTTTCTCTTTATACTTTCGAGCATACAGCGAATAATAAGTTGGCAAATAAACAGAAGACAGTGCGTATACTTAATATGCCTGCAAGCAATTTCAATTTAAGAAAAGATATATGGATGAAACTTGGGGAAATTCTGTTACTGTTAGTTGAATAATTTGAATTTATTTACTATTTCATTTAAATTTAAAACAATGTACATAAAAAAATTAAAAGTTTTCAATTAAAAATGTTAATAATATTAAAATATAGTTTTTTTAATAAAAATTAGCTTAGCATAAAATAAATGCACAAACTTATTTTAAATATTAAAATAACGAATTTGAATGAAAATATTTTACATTTTTTAAATAAAATGTTTAACTAAACTTGATTTCAATTGTACACTAAATACTTTAGACATTTTTTTACAACTTTTAAGCTAAACTTGATTTTGAAAATACATTAAGTATACGCCACTTGGACCAATCGAAGATATTCATCGATTTAAATAATAATTTAAATTTTGTACATAAAATGGATGTCCAAACTTATTGTTAAACATAATCTTAATATTTTATACATTTTGCATTTCTATTAGAAGTTATTTTTTTGTTTTATGCAAACTGTTAAGCTAAACTTGATTTTAATAATACGTATAATCAACATTAAGTATACGCCACTTGAGCCATTCAAAGTGAGTTATGAGGCAATCGACGAAAACGGCAAACGATTCTCATTTGATGTTGGGAAATGACATGCAAAGAAGATTTCGATACTGGCCCTTTGCCAGTTGAACAGTTGAACAGTTGAACAGTTTAGAGGTTGGCAACAGTTGAGTAGACAATGTGCTGCAAGTGATTTGGCCAAAAGCAACACAACAACAACAACAACAACAGCAACAACACATTTGAAGTTGACTTTTATGGCGCTGCACATTTGGCAGCTGCTCGAAGCCAGCTTCAATTTGCAACACACAACACAACACATCACAACACAACACAACAAAATGTTGGCATAAAACTTGTGATTTAGTGGCCATTTTGAAAAGCAATCAGCGACAGCTGCATTGACCGAATGACTTTTAAATATCGAAACTTGGCAATCAGCATTTTGTCATTTATTATTATTACGAGTATATAATATCGTAGTATGGCCAAAATGACAGTGTGCTGCATACAAATTAGCCAGGCTGCAACTTCATTAGACCACAACAAATTCAATTGACGTGATTGAGACACTTTAGGCCAACAACAACAACTACAACAACAACAACTACAATACAATTGAAATTTAAAGCGAATTCGTGCGTTTAATTTGAAAAATTCTTGAACATTTGTATCAATGCTCGTTGCTCGGTTCAATCAGTTGAGTGCCCAAAAAACAGCTCACAGTTCATTTAAACTCAACTTGAGCAAAGGGGCGGAGTGGGAGAAGTAGGATCAGGGGGCGTGGCTTGGCCATTTTTAGATAACGCTACGCATAGCAATTTCTTAGTGCACAGCGGTGTCAAACGTTTGATCTGGAACAGATTGAACAATCAATTACGTGCTGCCAGCCACGCCCACAAGTTCCACCCACCCAATGCACTGTGGGCAAATTAGCTGATTTAGCGCAAAAATATTAATACCTTCAAAAAAAATTAAATTATATTTAAAATTATTATTTTAATTGAATTCTGGAATAACATAAAACACAATTTAACATTTCAAATACTGTTTTTAAAGTTTAACATAACACAAAACTATATTTTCAGTCAATAGTGAATCCGATTCTTTAAAAGCATTTATTAAATATTTATATTATTTGTTTAATAATAATAATTAATATGAATACTTTATAGTCCAAATCTTATTCATATTACAATATTTTTATATTTTTAATATTTCATTGATCATTATTTTCTTTAATTTTAAATAACTACCCAATATATTTAATATTCTAAGACAAAAAATTCGATACAAAAATGATTGCTAATAGATAAAAATAAAAGAAAAAAAATTTAATATAACTGCTATATATTTTGGGTTGATATATAGTAAAAAAATAATAAATATAGTTTTATAATTTTTTATATAAACCCAAAATTAGATAGAAGTTATATTGAATTTTTATTTCTTTTTATTTTTATACTTTGGCAAGCATTATTGCATGCAGTTTCTTAAATCATTATAAATCTATAATTGAAATATTTTTATAATACGAAAAGAAAATAAATACTTAGAATGTATTTTGTATTAATGATATCTATTTAACATAAAATTTTTATTTTAAATTTTTACCATGAATTTTAAATTTACAATAAAATTTCAAGTGAGTTCTTACTTGAATATTTGAATATTCCTTTGCTAGATTGTCTGAATTGTCCAGTGTGCAGTGTTAGGCGCTGCTCCGACTCAACGACAAACAGCGCACAAAAGCGAAGAATGGCAAGCGAAAGAGTGAGTGAGAAGAATAACACGTATACGTGCCGTTGTCCAGGTTGTAGGGGTCGAGTACCGTTGCAGTTGCCGTTACCGTTGCCGTTGCATGAAATTGACCCGCGATGTCGAGGTTTATAAATGCATGTGTGCACTTGATGCATGTGACTCAACTTCAGCAGGTGTAGGTGTATAAGTGTGTGTGTGTGTGAGTGTGTGTGTGTGTATAAGGGTGGGGGTTATGAGAAATGCAAGAAATCAACCAAAAGCGAACGTGCGATGCATGCAAAAGCTGCCTGAGTACGGATTGTTTTCTTATACGACTTCTTCTACATATTCGCACTCGCAACTCGCAGTTTGCAGCGTCTGAAAAATGCAATCAACTTGAGGCGAGAAACTTGCACATGTAAACGACTATATACATATATAAGTGTGTGTGTGTGTGTGTGTATAAAATTGCTAAGGCAAGCGGAACAACACACACTCACACACACACATCCACACCTGTGGGGCATGCAACGGCAGCAGCAGCAGCAAAAGCAACAGCTTCACAGTTTCAACGATTTTAATAATATGAAAATATTCAAGTGGAAACGTTTTTATAGCCGGCAGATAACAAAGATGCGCTCATCCAAAGGCAAATGAGTGGAGTGTCCTCATAATCGTCCTTCTGCTAAAAAAAAGGGATCAGAGAGCATAAAAGCAAAGTGAGAGCAAAGTGAGAACAAAGTGAGAGCAATGTGAGAGCAAAATGTGTGCTAAATCCTTTCCTTTTTGTCAAAGATCAGTTCCACTTAAATTTATAAAGTCGTTTAAAATCTATTAAAATTTTAATTTTTAGAAACAAAGCCTAAAAAATTTGATTTAAATAACAACCAAACTTGATCCTCCGATCCGCTAAAATTGTTTCCAAAAAAGTGCAGTATATAAAATATAAGCATTTGAGAAAATGTCTCTTCACGAAGCTAAGGATAAAAAATTGTCATATATTAAATGTAAAGAGTACAAAATATGTCTTAAGTTGTATTCTAATTAAAATATATATTCATTTAAAAATCAGCTGTATCAGCAATTTTATTTTAACTATCTAGAAGATTTATATATTTATCAAAATTATTTCTAGCTGCATTAAATGACTACATTTGATTGAATAGCTACAAATATTAAAAAAAATATATATAGCTTGAGAATGGAGAAAAAACTATATAAATAAAAAAAAATAAAAATAAATATTCCTATCAGCAGTTAATTATTTAATTTGAACATTCCCAATGCAACAAGTATAAAATACTTTTAATTGCAGTAGTTAGAAAAAAATGTAGTATTTAATTAATAGTTTAGTTTTTTTTATATATAAATAAGGATGTCATATATCTGACTTAAGTAATATTAGTTATAAATTTCTTAAGCATCTATTTAATTATTTTTACAACACTTGAATTAAAAAATAATTCTAAAAATCTGCTGCAAATTTATATTGAAATATTTGTAAATCCACCAAAATCAAATCGACTGTTAATTATAGTAAAACATAAA
Source organism: Drosophila phalerata (assembly GCA_951394115.2). NCBI lineage: Eukaryota > Metazoa > Arthropoda > Insecta > Diptera > Drosophilidae > Drosophila > Drosophila phalerata. Next base: position 38,962,642 of record OX596004.2, on the reverse strand, counting down.
CATAAACATTTCAAATCAGACAAGTGTATCAAATGGGTAAAAGATAAAACATGATAACTGTTGAATTACAATTTGCAATACGTTCCAGGCGATATTATTGTGTTTATAATTATGTTAAATTAAACACAGTTGAGCGTGTTGAGCCTGAGGGGAAGTGTCATGTGAATACATATATCATAGAATTTATCCCCAGGGCGAATAATCGACCTGTCTCTCTAACTAACTCTCCGACTAACCTGTCTGTCTGTCTATCTGTCCGTCTGTCTGTCTGTCCGTCTGTTTAGTGGCATTTAAAATGCAAGAACAGCGCTTTATACGAGCGACTGAACAGCTGACACTCATGACTAAAATGCTTGGACAGCAGAAAACTTGAAATGTGAATTGTGAATTTCATTTGAAATATGAATATTAATTTCCAGCAATAATAAATGATAAAAAAAAAACAAAGAATTCAAAAGGCATAGTCAAAGTTGAAGCTTGAATTTAATGTATTCAATTAGCTGCCAGAAATCGTTGTTGGCCTCAAGTTAACAAAACAACAGAAGCTGGCTAACAATTTTGGCTCGAACGTTACATGAAGATGGGGGTTTATTTTGTATAGAGTTAAGGGTTGAGGGTTGAGGGCTGAGGGTTGTTGATTGTATTTGGTGGTGTCTGTGAATAATTTTGGCATTATTGCCTGTGCTTAATTCAAATGAAATTAATTTCACCAGGTAAACTTCGTGACGTGTCCGTGGAGAAAGCAGAAACGGAAGCACCGAGAAACACCGAGAAACACAGAGAGAAACAGGGGAAACACAGAGAACTGCCAGCTTCGGGGCACAGCTCATTGTTTTTGGTGATTTAATGGCAGTGTGTGTGTGTGTGTGGAAGTGTGTGTGTGGTGTGTGTGTATTTGTTTGTGTGTGCTTGTTTGTTGGGGCTGCTTGTGTGTGTTTGTGTGTGTGTGGGCCGTAAATGAATTCATCCCTTGGGCAACATTTTATGGCATAATTTGAGGCGTCAGGAAGTGCGGCCATGCCAAAAGGTCAGTGCCTGTCTGATGTGGCATGCCTCATGCCCATTTCACCCTGCCCCTCTCTTCTCCTCACTCTCCTGCTCTCCCTCTCTCATGTGGGTGTGAATATTAATGCTTCATATTTTATTTTCAGCGCTATTTTCGTGCTGTTTAGCTTTTCACATTGTGTATGGTTGAATTTTTTGGGCAAGGCGTCTCTTGTTGATTTTGGGATTTTAAGCCCTGTAACCAACGCCAAAAAAGGCTGATAATTTGTTAACATACACCAATATCTCTAAAACCACTTTATAATTGATAAAAATTTAAAAATCAAATTAGAAAATTTAAAAAATAAATAGTTTTTAAAAAAAGTTAAAGTACGAGGGCGGTCTGATAAATAACCGACCTCAACGTGAAGCTAGCGGCACATGTGAAAAAAAAGTTTCTACTTCAAATTGTGCATATTATAATAGCTACTCGCCAAAATTTCAGAAATTTAGCTTGCGCAATTATCTGTTGACAGTCGTTTTTATAGTCTATTTCGGTGATTTCCCCAAAATGGAAAAAATTGAATATCGAGCAGTAATTAAATTTTTATTTTTGAAAGGCAATACGCCTTCACAAATCAAAGATGAGTTGGACTCTGTGTATGGTGACTCTGCACCATCGTTTACCACCGTAAAATTTTGGGCAGCTGAATTTAAACGTGGTCGCAGGAGCTTGGAAGATGATGAACGTCCTGGGCGTCCAAAAACTGTAACCACTAACGATAACATCGCTAAAGTTCATCAATTGGTACTAGACGACCGCCGGATTAAAGTTAGAGAAATAGCTGAGATTATGAAGATGTCAAAAGAACGTGTTTGTCATATATTAAACCAAGATTTGGGCATGAGAAAGCTGTCCGCGCGATGGGTGCCGCGTTTGCTTACGCTAGACCACAAACGTGCGCGCATGAACATTTCCAGTGCTCTGTTGGCTCAGTTTAGAGGCAATAAGACCGAGTTTTGGCGCCGATTGATAACTGTAGACGAAACTTGGATTCATCATTATACGCCCGAAACAAAAATCCAATCTAAACAGTGGATTGAAAAGGGAGAACCGGCCCCAAAAAAACCTAAAGCTGTGTATTCGGCTGGGAAAGTGATGGCGAGTGTTTTTTGGGACAGCCATGGAATTATTTTTATTGACTATCTTGAAAAAGGAAAAACTATAACAGGAGCATACTACGCATCATTATTGGACAAGCTAAAGGAAGAAATTTCGAAAAATCGGCCACATTTGCAAAAAAAGAAAGTCTTGTTCCACCAAGACAACGCACCATCTCACACCTCAACAGTCGCCATGGCGAAAATTCACGAATTGCGGTTCGAACTGCTTGACCATCCACCTTATTCACCGGATCTAGCACCAAGCGACTTTTTTTTGTTTCCTCATCTTAAAACTGCGCTCGGCGGCCAGAGATTTTCGTCAAATGAGGAGGCAATCTCTTTCGTGAACTCGTATTTTGCAGACAAAGATGCCAAGTACTATTTGGAAGGGTTGCAGAGATGGGAGCATCGCTGGCAGAAGTGTGTGGAGTTACAAGGAGACTACGTAGAAAAGTAAAAAAAAAAATTTTGAAAAAGTCGCGTGCATCATGGTTAGGTCGGTTATTTATCAGACAGCCCTCGTATATAACTTATCTCAAAGAATAAAAAAATAAAAAAAATTTTAAGTCAATTATTTTTAGATGCAGAATGAATTTTGAGTTAAAATAATGATGAAAATGACATGCCGCATATAAATCAATTAATTATTGACGAAGTTATGCAAGTTTGAAGTCTTGTAAGCCTTTAAACTGTCAACTTTACAAGTCAAATTTTTGGGCAGTTTTACCATGAATTTTGACAGAATTATAAAACCCCTCAAAATCAAATTTAAAGTTTAGAGTTTAAGTTTTATTCAAATTTGGGCCTGAGAAGTTGTTTAGAAGTGAAAACTCAAGATTTAAGATTTTGAAAAAAATATTTTTGTCAAAAAGTCAAAGGGGGGAGTACATGATATTGTCAAAAAAAAAATTTAAAATAAAAAATTTTTGAAACTTAAAAATTTGAAAATGCAGAATCAATTAAGTGAAAAAATAATAATCAAAATGATATTCCTCATTAAAATCGGCTTACTTTTGACAAAGTTATGCTAGTTCAAAGTCTGGTCTGGCTTTTGATTGGCAACTTAAAAAGTCAAATTTTGGTCAGCTAAATATATATTTGAATACGTATAATGATATTTTTTGCATTACATACATTTTTTATGCTAGGCATTTACCAGTCGAGCAACACGAGTGTATCATTTGATATTCCTCTGCCTTCTTTTATCCCCATTTAGCTCTCCTCTTTTTGCCCCCTCTTTCACTCAGCTGTAATTATTTCGAGCTGTGCTTCAATGAAGTGCTGATTCAGTGCAAGTATCTCAATGATGCCTCTAAGCCTTTGCAGACAACCAACTTCGGTTCAGTCTCATTCTCATTCTCATTCTCACTCCCAACTCCAACTCCAATTCAAACCAAAACATGGCCCAAAGTTCCTGGTGGGGAATTTTTACACCTTTCGACTGCGAATACTTAGCTCGAAGCACGTTTTTAACATTCACTTCAAGTATTTGAATCCTGGCCGCCTTTTGCTGCTTTGTCTGCTGGGAAAATGCCAGAGCCTCTGTTTCTTTCCTTCCGTCTGTCCGTCTGTCTGTCCGTCCGTCCGTCTGTCCGTCTGACAGTACGACTGTCGCTGTGTCTGATTTGTAAGATATTTTGCTATTTTTTATTGCCACACCATTCGGTTGTGCCACGGAATGTGGCATCGTCTGGCTTTGGCGGCTTTGCTCTCTGCCATTGAGTGGATTAAAGTGTAAATATTTAATGCACGCGATTTGTGGCGGCTTACGTTTGTCGGCCTGACTTATTATTATGTATAAAGATACTATACATACTATATGTATTTTTTTATTTTATCTACTTTAAGGGTTACATCAGCACTTTGAAACTGACTTTAAGTTGCTGCAAAATCAACTCTCGCTCTGGGCCACATTTCTTACACATCATTGCTCATTAGTAAGCCAAAAAGTAAGCAATAAATAAAAACCTCAAAGCTCATAACTGGCCAACAAGGAGCGGAGAAAGAACTGCAACAAATACTGTTCATTGTACACTCAGAGGAATACAGACTTAAATTTAAAAAATATATATTCCTATTTTGGAAAATATGTATAAATATTTTATTAGATATCATATATATAAAATATTTGAACTTTAAAATAAAGGATCTAAATTAAAAAGATGTGAGTTTAATTTGTTAACATAAGATATAAAACATATTTTATAAAAACTACATTAATTTTACTTTTGTTTAATTTAAAATGAATGTGATTTAAAGTAAAACTAGATTTTGAACTTTTAATTTGAAGTATTTTTCACGTTGATAATATATTCATATTAATTCATATTCTAGTTGATTACAATGTTTTTTAATTTGAAGTATTTTTCACTTAGCTTATATTCATATTAATTCATATTGTAATTGATTAGTATGTTTTTTATGTACATGTAATATTTATTTATTTTTTATAGGGTAAAGTATATTTACTTTTTTTTCAGCTGTCTTTTCTCTGAGTGTATCTATCGAAAGTTCATAATGCTGCTGCATGGATAGATAATGTGGCATGCCAGTTCAATGGCTGCAACAGCAACGTTTTTATGTTGCCAGTGGCAAGTTGCAGCTAAAGTATCTGCCAGATACGAGATACTTGTTCAAACATGCAACACACAACAAACAACAAACAGCAAACAGTTTGTTGTTGTATTTTCTGTTCTATTCTTTTCTTTTCTTTTCCTTTCTTCGCCTCAGTCGATTTCTGGTTGAGGCTTTTGTATTATTTATGACTCTGCTAAGTATGCTATAGATTTGTGACTCTGAGATAGATGATAGACAGCAATAGAGAGAGAGAGAGAGAGAGAGAGAGAGAGAGAGAGACAAAATAGAGAAAGAGAGCTGCAGACAGCTATTGATTGTGGATACATATCAATTTCATCATGTGCAATTAATAAATTGAGTGCTTTTTTGCATTTTAAATGCTAGTTTTTTATGCAATTTCGATTTTGTAATTAAATGCAAGTAAATCATTCAATATAGAGTTAATATGTAAACAAAGCAGAGCATTTGTATCCTTAAGATAAAAATGATTAAATACCCTACTTAATTATTCATTAGGCAAGTGATTTAATTTAAAATAAAATTATTAAACTGAACCATCAAATTTTAAAATAATAAAATATGTGTTAGACATAAATTAATTTTTCTACAGTTCGATCTGCGATTTTCATAAACTTGTTCATTAAATTTACTATATGAGTTCATCATTTAATATATTCCCTAAAAAATTCTATAGTCTTTCTGTAAGGGCATAATAACTTTGAAGCTGTCATTGAAAGCTATTCAAGCATCATTTATTTTTCAATAAAAGCTAATAAAACACAAAGCCAAAGAGCAAATACTCTTGAATATCAGACAGTCAAATGATTACAAAATTTTATAACATATTTTATTAACTTAATATTAATATTTATCTAAATAAAGTGTTCACTCAAAATATTCTCTAATTATTTTCTTTCGCTGGCAATCAATCGAAAATCAATTAAAAGAATTCACAAATGTTTCCAACAAATTATCACAACATTAATACACTTATTATGATACCCTAAAAAGAACTCAAATATTCAATTCAACAACTGAAATGAATAATCTACATTTAAAATAAATTCATTTAATTTGTGCAAATGTTGAAATTCAATTCTAGACAATAAATTGCTGAGTGCTTTGGCCTCAAATTCAATTAATTAAAATGGTAAAACTATTCAAATAACTGTACAATGACAAGTGTGAAAGTAAATACCATTAATTGAACTGATGAAATAAATTGTTTTAAATTTAAAATCGAAAAAAAAACGAAATAAATATGTGAGTGCGATTTTTTCAAGTGATTTTTGAAGTAGAAAAGTTTGTGCTTAACTCGACGACACAAATTAAGAATCCAGCACACAATCTGTGTAATCTAGAACCTACTTGCCACGCCCCCATGTCCCCCTTTTGGCCATATGCGCCCCCAATACTAATTAACTTTGAACGTGTGTTTAACGACAGCTAAATGAACTACCAAAAACAGACGAGAGGCACAAAATAGAAAAGATAACGACACACTCATTATCATTCCATCCACACACAGATACAAGGAAACACACATACACGCACACATATACACACTTATATAAGCTGCACTATGGTTCAGTTGACTGAAATTGTTGGCAAAAATATATAACTATCTGAAATCTTATCTAGCTGAGATATCAATCCATAATTGGCAATCTTTCTGTTCAGTAACATCATTTTTAAAATCAAAATAAATTTAGGCATGGAATAATAAGTGGCTATGCTTTTCTATTTAAAATCTTCACAAATACTTACAGAAATATTTACTTAAAAATAAATCTTATTAAAAAATCAACTTAAAGTTGCAAAATTATTCAAAATTATGGATTCATGTGAAAGCATAATATAGTATTCTTTGTTATTATTATGAGATAAGTTCCTTTTATGAAATTTGTTATAATATTATACAATTTTTTTTATATAATAAATAAATGGAAGTATACAAAATTAAATTTGCCTTTAAAAAAGGTTCGAGTTTAGACCAAACAAAATATATTCTTTTTATGAAAAAAATCTTTTCAATAAATTAATTTAATTAATTCTTGATATAAAAAAATTAGATTTTTAGCAAAAACTTTAGCCAATTGCGCCATAGTGCACTGCTTGCCGCATGCCACATGGGGCAGGACACAGTAGACACGACAGGACACGACACGACACGTTTCACACGCAAAAGACAAAGATTTTTGGATTGCACAGATTGACATAATGACAACGAAACGCCCAAATGATTGGCCTTGACTATAAGCCAGAAACGGGGTGTGTCACAGAGAGAGAGGGAGAGAGGAGTTGAAGGGGGACTCTGCAATTATAGAACCTGCCCGGATAATTCCAAACAGAAGCCAAAATTTGCAATCATTTTATGTGGCTTTAAAGAGCCAAAACCAAAATGTTGGCAATCTCAGCTCCATTCCAGGTTAATAATCGTCATAATCCCCCATGCTGTGTGTATTTCCGAGAGGATTCATTCACGCACACACACACACACACACACACACACATGAACACTCACATGGAGACTCACACTTGTGCTTAAGTTCTGGCATTTAATGAGGCTTTCAAAACAATTATGTGTTGTGCGTGGGAGTGTATATGTGTGTGAGTGTGAGTGTGTGTGTGTGTGTGAGATAATGTGTGTGTGTGTATTTGACATTATTAATATTTAAGAGTTTCTTGCTCGAACTTAATAGGGATTTGCTGTTTATTTTAGTTTGTGAATCAACCTAACCACAAATGAGAATGCTTCTGTTCCAAATAAATGATTAGAAAATACCCTGTACAAATGTCTAATGTATTAAAATATTTATGTAAACTCATATTTATTTTTGAATCATTATAAAATAAAAGTACCACAATTACACTTTGCATTAAAATCAATACATAGATATATAGTGAAGGAATTGTAACATGAATTTATAAAAATAAAAATAACATTTTGTCAAAGTTTTGAATGTTGACGTCGGTCAAGTCTCTGACCTAGCTAATTTACAAGTCAAAATATTTCTTAGTTTTGACATGATTTTTTACAGAAAATGAAACATCTCAGAAACAATTTTAAAGTGTTTTCTTATACTAATTTTAATACAAGAATTTGATTTAAAGTGAAAACTTGAGATTGAAAAATTTCAATTTTCAAAATTTCAAAGGGGGGACCCTTACCATCAAACCTTGGCAATGATCGAAAAAAGTAAATTTTTCTATATAAACAAAATTTGAATGCCGAATGAATTAAGAGGCCAAACCATATTAAAAATGACATTCCGCTTGAAAATCTGTCCAGTTTTAATAAAGTTATGATATATATAATTTAAAATTTTCAAAGTTCCCAAATCGCAACTGATATACAGGAGCTAAGCTGTGGATTAATAGGGTAATATTTTATTTTATCTAATAATTTATCCGACTCAAACTGAAATCCTCCAGTATTTAGAAATTTTTGAGTTTTTAAATTGAACCTTTACGAAGATATGAACATTTTTTGGATTTATTATAATACCCTCTATCATTTATAATGGTTACTGGGTATACTGTCAGTATTTGTGACTATCAAAATGTCACCTGAGCAGAGACTAAATTTAATTAAAGTTTTTGGCCTGTTTACAGTTTACAATAGTTGTGTTGAATTAAGTTTAGTTAAGTTACGTTGACTTTAGTTTAGTTTAACCAAAGCTATTCATATGTGTGTGTGTGTGTGTGTGTGTGTGTGTGTGTGTGTGTGTGTGTGTGTGTGTAAATATGTATGTTTGTGTGTCTATGGATATTCCTGAGTCATTGTTTGCTCATCTCGACTTTGGACTGGTGTCTAGTGTCGCTTGTCGTCAGTCTGTCCGTCTGTCTGTCTGTCCGTCTGTCTGTCCGTCCGTCTGTCTGTCCGTCTGTCTGTTCTGTCAACTCATCGTCAGCTGATGGAGTGTGCGTGGACATGACCTGTTGAAAGGGAGTTAGGGGGGTTGTTGAATGTTGTTAGGGGGTGTTAGGGGGGGTAGTTTGAGGGTTGCATGCCACAAGTGTGTGTGCTTGTCTTGAATGTTAATATTTGCGCTTTCAATTCGCACTCGCTTCAAGTGACAATTTATCATAGTGAACTAACTATGCAACCATCCATCTCTGTCTGTCGTCTCTCTCTCTCTCTCTCTCTTTCACTCCAATTTCTGCTTTAAAATGCGCAATGTGGCAACACTTGCAACCACAATTGTGTGGCATGTAATTGAAGCATTCCACATTTTCGACTGGCTGCAATTATTTAAACATTTCTCCTGCATTTCCTGCCATTTAATATGAATTAAATCTGAAATTCTTATGAATTTGTATGTTTTGCCAACAAAAGGCAACACAAATGCATTTATCCATTGTCCTCAAACTGCTCATGTGTGTGTGTGTATGTGTGTGTGTGTGTGTGTGCGTGTGTGTCAACTCATACATATATCCTTTTTGCTTTGTCAGCAACAATGCGAGAAATCCAAATAAAATTGTTCGCTTTTGTCTAGTTTTTTTTTTTTTTTTTGTGTTTAGTACCAATTTTAAGACCTTCATAAATTTTTGGTATTTATTTTAAGTGCTTCAATGAAAATTGCTGACTTTATTGAAATGCTCTCCCTACAATTATTATAAGTAAAATGAAAACTGAAACGACTTTCCAATATACTGTTAATAGGAGCACTAAAACAATTGTCCTTGTCTAGCTTTTTGTGAATTGTTTTTCATTTACCTCTCAAGAAAATAAATCATCCACAAGTGTATGGAAAACAGGATGTGTTTCATTTGAGAGAGCGTTGAAAACATCCTGTAAAATAAAATATTTAATAACTTAAATACCCTGGCATACAGAACAAATGAAGGCAGGGTAACTCATACCAATTCCGAGTATTTCTATAAGAATTGCAATACAGATTAAGGAAAAAAATATTTACAAAATTGTAATAAAGGTAAAGGAACTTACATGGGGTTGAAAAATAGCACCGAAAATTGGGAAAATTAATTGAAAAAAAAAACATTTTCCGTATAAACTTAAATTGTTTCTCAAAAATTACTGAAAAAAATTTAATTGAGTATTTTAAACATTTTGTTAAGTTTTTTAAATGAAATTGTGGTTTTTTTACAGGAAACTAATTTAAAATTATTAATTAAAACAAGTGATATAATTTCTTACTGCTTTCTAAATTTTTAGCTCTCTAAAAATTTTACTTGTATTTAAAATGAATTTAACACTTACTCCACAGGGTATTTTGACTCCCCTTCTTTGTGATTTTATATAAATTATGAATTTACTAAAAATGTTCCTCGACACAAAAATATTGTTGTCTTAAAATTGAAAACAAAAACTGATCTTATGCTTAGTTTATTGCCAACAGATGCTGAAAGATTTTTGTTAAATGAAATATTTAAATAGGTTATTTCAATGCGAAGACCCTTGCAAAGTGTCCTTATCCTTAAAGTTTGCACATGGATTATGTTTGGGGGGATTTTGTGTGCTTACAAACACAACAAACACAACAAACAAACAACAATAACCTTTAGGCCCGGTTTAAGACATGTTTTTATAAAGCCTTATTCCTTTTCCTTTTCATATTCTGCTTTATTTTTTCCTGTCTCTGTTGCTGTTTTCGAAAAGGGAGTCGTTTAAGGTCTCTGTAAGCATTTGTATATCTTTTAGGGTTTGTTGTTGGTTTTACGGCTAACCGAGCAAATCGTTTGAGTTGGTCATGCAAAGTGCCAAAGTTTTAACACCCTCTCTCCCCTCCCCTCACACAAAAAAAAAGTGTTGGGGTTAAGTTTTGAGTAGGGGTAAAACAGAGATTCAAATGGATGCTTAAGTAAAAACATATTAATAATGGACATGATGCCATAGTGCGTTAAAGTTTTAGTTTTATTGCTTGGGAATTGTCTGTTTTTCCCTTTTCTCTCTCCCTCCCACTCTCTCTCTCTCTCTCTCTCTCTTTCACTCTTTATGTCGCTGTGTCTCTTTCTAAGCCTAAGCTGAGGGACACTCAAATCCTAGCTGAACAGCAATTAGTAGAATTACTGCAATTGATAGGTATAGTTTTACTCAACACTTAACAACAAAATCACTGATTTTATTTCAACCTATAATAACATTTATCAAACTGTCTGAGGAAATTGAGAAAATATATGCAATCATTTATAAATGATTAAAAAACTTAAAATAAAATACAAAATAATAAAAAAAACGCAGACAAAGTAAATAAAAATCTTTTGAGTTAAGATAAACAATAAAAAGTATTGTTGTCATGTGAATTATAAAGTAAATTTAAAAATAAAATAGTTTTCAAAATTGTATATCACAAATTTTGGGACACGGATTGACTTTCGTCAGCAGACTATTACCTCGTAAAGAGGACTTTTTGGGATGCAATTATTATTCGACTTAATTATTCATTATGTTATATTTAAATATAAATTATTATATGTTGATTTTTATTATAAAATGGGAATAACACGTTTTCAGGATATTTCATCCAAAAATAGTTGAGTAGAAAAATAGAGTACATATGTTTTTTTAAAACAATGATTTTTATAAACTCATAACTCATATTGAAATAACTATCACAAAAATATATAGTTAACTATATTTTAAATTAAATATTTGCTTTTTAAATTTTTTTACAAATGGAGCTTTAAAAGTTTGTTAATGAGTGTTGCTTTGGCTATTGCAGAAAATTCTCTTTAAGGTTTAACTGACCAACAATGGAAGTAATATGCAAGTGGTTGAAGTTGAGGTTGAGGTTGAGGTTGAGGTATTCGATTGCATCCTTTAATTGAACTGAATTGAATGGCAAAGACAATGGCAATGGCAGCTTAGAATCGAAAAGAGGATTTGTAAGGCAGCAAGTTGGTAAAATTTCAGTAGAGATAGCCTGACATTTGTAGGACGAAAGAGACAGGTACCAGGAACAAGAAGAGGGAAAGGAATAGGAACTGCAATAGAGTCACTTCAGTTTCACTGATGCAGCAGCTGCAATTTCCGCACTCCCCTTTAAAGGGTTGTAGTGAGGGAGGAGGGTGGAAAAAATAACCCCCTTTGCAATTGTGTGTGTGTTGATTTAATTTATGGTCGCTTTGCGTTGTAACATCAGGCAAAAGGAAGAGGAAGAGTTCGCTATTTCAGATAAATGTGTCTGTACTTCGACAATGGGTACATTGCCCAGAACAGCGAACACAATGTTCTCCCTGCTTCTTCTTCCACTTGCGGTTACATTCTGACCACAGCTGAGTGACCAGAACCCAAAAGCAGACCACAAGGTAAACTGCCCGACCGATGACGAAGTAGATAAGAATAATTTATGTTGATGCCGCATGAATTGTGTGTGCAACATGCGCAAATTAGACATGCAGACAAATTTATTGGTCCAACAAATCTTCATTCTTTTTATTCACATCCAAAAAAAAAAACCCCCCATTGAAATTGGCTTAAAAAATAGAGTGTAATAACATTGTGGGAGACGAAGACATCAGCAACAGATTCGAAGATAATAGCAATAATTATTGTAAAGTATCAAATATAAAGGTATGGGAACATTAAGGATTTTCTCCGTTAAAACAAAACTTCGAATCGTCATAACTTGATCAAAATTTAGTCGATTTCAATGCGAAATATAATTTTGATCATTATATGGCCTCTAATTTGAATCTGCTTCAAAATTTTTATCATTTAAAAAATTTAATTTTTTTACCTCACTGTCAGGTTTTTCCATACCTACCCCTTGACACTTTCTCAAAAACTTCAAAATCGCATAACTTTGCCAAAACTTAACCGAATTTCATGCGGAATATCATTTTGATCATTATTTGGCCTCTAAATTGATTCTGCATTTAAATTTTATTTATTTTGAAAAATCAATATTTTGGTCATCACAGTCATATTTTTCCATACCTACGCCTTGACACTCTTTCAAAAACTTCAAACTCGCATAACTTTGGCAAAACTTAGCCGATTTTTATCCGGAATGTCATTTTGATCATTATTTGGCCACTTATTTAACTCTGCATCAAAATATTATTTATTTAAAAATTTTGGTTTTTTTTCACTCAATGTCAGATTTTTCATACCTTTGCCTTGACAATTTTAAAATACTTTAAACGGTCATAACTTCAGCAAAACTTATCCGATTCTGACAAATAAAGTTAATTTCATTATTGTTTGGCTTTTAAAATATTCTTGCATTTAAATTTTGTATATTCAGAAATTTCTGGCTTTCCAAATGCTGTGCTTTCTAGCATACTCGACCCTACATTTAGCCTTTTACTAACGCTGCATACTAATTAAATACTGAATGTCTGTTATGTTAGACATTTCAATTTATCTGGCAGAGTAAGTTATTGTTATTATTTCTACATTTTCGCCATCATAAATGTTGATGTAGCAGCCAACAGTTAAGCACTTTATGGTTGTCTACTTTACCCCCATTTTACACCCCTTCAGTCCTTCATTTAGCCAAGTTTATATTTAGTTTTGCAATGTGTTTTGCAGTGCTATGAAAATAATTTTAATGGCATTTAATGTACGCAATTGCAATAGTTAAAAGCTTTACACTTTTCACCATTTCAAATCAGATTATTTAATGCATTGTTTTGCATTTTAAGTTTTGGAGAGCGCACAAATTTTAAGTGTTTAGTCAGCTGTATTTTGTTGGGAAGTGTAAAGGTGTAAAACCCCAGTGATAAACGCAATTAGTGTGAGAGTTGAAAGGCATCTGAAGTTTGCCACTGCAATCACACAAAGCAAATTATTAATGTGCAACTAAAAACAGAAAACAGGCAACAGAAAACAGAAAACAGAAAACACAAACTTGCAAATCCGACAAAGTGCAAAAGGACACACTTGAGTAATGAGTCCTTTTGGTCCATAAACCAACCACAGACGCGGCACAAAAATATTCTACATTCTCTACTCTATGCGGTTTTGTCCAGTGTAGTGAAATAGTAAAAGCTTTGTGTACATTCCAAATGAGAAAACATTACAAATGTGCGGTTAACTTTAATGGAGTTGAAGTTGAGTATACGTATAAGGATGTATGTGAATAGTACACATTTCCGGCATTTAATTAAAATTATAATATTACGTGACCAATCAAAATGCATTTCCTACATACTTTATGTTGAGCCAATCTTTACTAAATAACTTGGATTGAGCGCAAATTGAAAGCAAACAATAATATCAAACATTAATATATTTCAATCCCAACACACACACACACATGTTTGTATCTATACACTGAAAAAAGACCAGTTTCTAAAATCAAGAAGACTCATTTTAAATATTTTGTTCTTTAAATAAGATTATTTTAAGACCAATTTACTAAAACCAAGATTATTAATCTAAAAAATCATAAAGGCTTACAAAAAGAATAAAAATCTTAAAAAATCTGGCTTCAAATTAAAATAACATTTTTAAAATTACCAAGAGAAAATAAAAAATATATAAATTAAAAAAATTAAAAATATTAATTTAAAAAATAATTTTTAATGTTTTTTTATCATATGTTCTTAAATTTTTTTTTATTTTTTAATATTCTTAAAACCATCTTGGCTTTTGATTTTTTTTAATTTAAGAATTTTATGTTCTCGAAACCTTTTTTAGACCTAAGGATCTGAGACCAAAATTTTGATTTTAGAACATTTTTTCTATCAGTGTAGAGCTCTCTATCTTCCAGTTTTTATTTTTATTATCCTTTTGCAGCGTTCCAAAGCGTAATTGAAATCTGTTTACTATTAAATTGCATTGATGGTATGCAAATTGTAAACGCTGCTCTGCATAGAATCAAAGCAAAATTATATAGTTACCAACAACACAAAAATAACAAGAATTTATGCTAATAATTCAGCAAAACGAAGCTGAAATGCATTTACAGAGAAATATATATATTTAATAAGAAAGAAATAAACGAATGCACTTACAGTTTGTTTCTTTTATAAACTATTAAATTGAATCAAACTTGTTGTTTTTATTTTTGAATTTAAGCTAACTTTGCTTTTTAAAATTAAACTTAAATTCTCTCCAATTTTGCTTTATTTTATTAAGTACAAATATGCAGAGATTTAAATACAGAACACGTCTTTGTTTTTAATTCTCAATAATTTTCAGCATGCACTTATTGAAATGAGCTGCCAAAAACAGAAAAAGTTATCAAATTAAAATAAAATCTCATTTCAAAGCCTTTTATGAGTCCCATTTTGGTTGTTCTGGCTCTTAACTGTTTCACGTCATTAAACACTTGAGTTGATTGCTGCCAAATTGCTTAAAGCGATTTCAATACCCAAAAGCGCACTAATTCAGCGTTTTACAAACCGAATGCCACGAGCAATTTCCTATTATTGTAATCCAGCTAAAATTCAATCAAAACTCTGCCATTTTACTAAGTCACGCCCACCACAGCACCGCCCCCTTTTCATTTCAATTGCCTTTATTCTGGTTTTTCAGTTGTCAGTTGGGCCAAAAAATCAAAGACGACGACAAAAGAGGAGGAAAAGTCATGGAAATCGCAGCAATTATCTGACAGCACCAGAAGCTAGAATCAAATCACACATACGTACACTCAGAGAAATGGGGCATAGTAAAAAAATGATTAAATTTTTTCATGCTAAATTTAAATGGAAAACGTATTAAAATAAAGTATAGTGTACTTTGATTTAAATAAAAAGAATGTAAGTGTCAATGCAAATATAAATAAATTATAAAAAGAGTAAAAACACAAACAAAAATGCTATATTTTTTAAAAAATTGCTAATAATTTTGTTTAATTGTACTCAAATAAAATATGTTTCAAATTTCTCTAAAATAATCAATTCAAGTTGAAATCAAAGATTAATATAGATAATTAAAATATTTATTAATTTATTTATTTATTTAGTGTCAACTAACAACAGTTGACTAAAAAATAAACGAAATTTAAAAAAATTATAAAGTTAAAAGTTTTAGTTTAAAAAGAAGACTGAAATGATTAAAAAAAATTTAAGCTTAATAAATAACATCAATTGCGTGAAAATATTTTATTTAGTTAATTTAAATTTTTCATGAAAATATTTAGCTTACAAAAAAAACTATAGTTATTTTATATAATATTTTTAAATTAAATATTATGATACTTTAATACAAATATAATTTTTTTTTTTTTAAATCAGACTACTTTAATTAAGAAGCAGAATAAATTTATTTAATATAAATAACTTAATATTTAAATTTTTTTTAATTGACTTAATTTATATTTATAGCTTAGTCAAACGAAAAAATAGTTAATTTAAAGTGTCACTGCATTTTTCTCAGAGTGTAGACACACAGATACACTTTCAATTGGCAGTTCGCTGTTGAAGCAAAATTGTAACAAAATTCAGTCAAAAAAAAAAAATATAAAAAAGAAAAGCGAATAGAAAAAAAATAATATTTACTTTTACCATGACAATGTCTGGTGCTGTGACTCCTGCCGCCCACTGCCACGCCCACTCACTCACTCGCTGAAACTTTGATGGTGTGCAAGTTGTTCCAGATAATCGAGGGTATGGGAAGAGTATAAAGGAAAGGCAAGGGAAGACAAGGAAAGGCAAAGGAGCAAAGCAGTCACGGGGTATTATTGGCTTCTGATTGGGGATTATGTTTTTAATTGACAAACTTGAATAGATAACGACGTTGTCAGCAGGAGAAAGTCGCATAAAAAGTGCCGACAAACGAATGCATAACAAGCAACTTGTTCTTGTTGTTGTTGTTATCCTTGTTGTTGTCATAGTCCTTGTTGTTGGCATAAAATGGAAATTGATACGTGGCTTACTGCAGACATCAGCCTCTTGATTGTTGTGGATTCAACCTAACGAGCTGCCAGATTGCAGACAGAAACAATACAACAACCTGAGAGGTGGCAACCCTACTAAATAAATACATATTGATTATGTCTCTTTTGTGACTAAGTGAAAGCAGTTTAAGTCTATAAACTGACTAAAAGCAAGTAGATATACATATATTTTCTTGTAAAAATCAGTCGGCGAGCAAAGCGAGCAGGGCGCAAAATACACTACAATAATTTTTAAATGTTAATATAGTTTTATTACGCTCTGAACAGTTGGCAGAGATACGTTGAGACAGTGACAATTGTGTCTATATTAATTTCTAACGATTATGCATATTTGAATAAAGATAAGGGGATTATACTATACATTATAATATGCTGACCGGCCGTATCAGCATAATGAGACACGGGCAATGCCGTGTTACACTCACTTTTCTTATTTAAACTCAAATATATAAATCTCAAGTTAAACATCTGAATTATGTTTGCTTGATTAATTATGACAAATTAGATGTGAATACATTTGAATCTCTGTTTTGGACATGGCCACAATCACAAAGGGGTAACAAAATAAATAAACTGAGTTGATTCATAACAAACCATTGAGTGCAGACTTTAACTCAATTAAGCATATTACAAAAGTTAATTGTCAGTGTGTGTGTGTCTGTGTGTGTCTGTTTGTCTGTGTGTGTGTGCCTGTGTGAGTGTGTCTGTGTGTGTGTCTAATCAGTTTAAATTTAACATAAAATTGAGTGTGCTCGACAGGTAGGAAAACAACAATGATTTCAAGGGGGAAAATAAATCTAATACGCTTTTTAAAAGATGTTATAAAATATTCAATTTAATATTTATTGAGATTAAAGCTTTGTTGTACTTGAATAAATATATATTTTTTATAACTATTCGCCATATGGTTATATAAAACATGACAGCTTTTTGGTATCATCTGAACGCTTTTCAGATCAATTGAATTGTTGCAAAGTGTCCAACAAAATATGTTGCATATGGCCTCAAGTCAAATTTGAATTGTCAAAAATGTAACGAGGTTTTTTCAACTACACTGGAAAAAAATATCAACTCCTAAAATCAAGTACAATTATCTTAGATAACAGATAAAACTAGAAAATAAAATATTCAAAAATAAGACCATTTTAAGACCAAAAGAAAAAATTTAAATTGTTCAGAATGAAGTTCATTTTTTAGGGTTGCCTTGGCGTTTTGGTTAGAGACGTCGTCCAAAAAAAAAGAATGTATATAAAAGAAACACAATATAAAAATTATAAATTTTAAAATCGTACATAACTTTTTAATGGTCGACTTTAAAGGTAAAAACAATTATTCATATAATAAGAACTATTGTATTGTAAGAAATGTTTTGAAAACCAAAGTTTCTTTTTCAACATTAAAAATTTTTTTTATCTCGACACATTTTTTAAAATTAAAAAAAATCTTGGTTTTCAGACAAATATCTTGATTTAATAACATTTTTTTTTATATCAGTGCAATTCTCATTTTCCTACCCTCTTCTCAGTTCTCTCCTCTCTTTCCATCACTGTTGCTAACTTCTCTTCTCTTTCTTTTTGTCCGTTGGCTCGTTTCGCTGACATAAACTGCATTGAAATGTCATAAAAAATTGAAACACGTTTCTCTTCGTCCACCTCTATCTCTCTCTCTCTCTCTCTCTCTCTCTCTGGCTGTTGGTTAACCAGCTGCCTTGTCGTTTGTCCTGCTGCTCTTGGCTGACTTTGAATGACAGTTTGGCTTGTTGTTGTTGTTGTTATTCATATTGTTGTTGTAATTCCTATTGTTGTTGTTGTTACTGCAGTTGTTGTTGTCGGTTTTGGGCTGCTGCTTTGCATACAAATAACGGTAATCTTTAGCCCTAGTCTGTCTGGTTCTGGCCAGGTCTATTCCCTCTGCCTTCTCTCTGTTTTGCCCTCTTCTTCCCCTTCCCCTTTCTCTTCTTCTCCTTCTGCGTTAACCCATTTCGCTGATGTTGCGCTTTTGCACTTTACACGTGGCATGTGGCATGCGGCATGGGCCAACAACTGGTGGCCATAACCCTTCCATGTGTGGGCTTAAATTTCGAGGCTATTATGAAAATTTATTGTTTTACGTGCAAATAATTATTCGTGTATTTTTGAAGAATTTTGGCACTAAACTCAAAGCTTTTCCTTTCTATATTGCATATTTGAAATTTTTAATATTATTATAAGAGTTGCAACCACATCAAAAATAATCTAAGAAAATTAAATTGAAGCCAATAAAAATGAAAAGGAAACAAAGAGATGTATTAATTAATAATAATAATGATGTTGCTTTATTGTCATTTCGATTTTTATACATTTGCTTAAAGCTATAACTTTACATTAGTATCAGAGATTAGATACAATATCTTTTCAGATGAGACATATTTTAATGTTTTTTAATGCTATTTAAATTTACAGAGGAAAGTATATACTTGGTATGTTTAAGGAAAATTAGCATAAAAAAAAACCTTAAAAAAATGTTGTGATTTGATGCATAAATTAAGAAAATCAAAATGTTTTAATAAACATTTTAAAGTCCTAAAAAATCAAGAAAAACTTTAAATCTAAGCAAAAGTAAGTTTTTTTTATAATATCAAATTAATAATTTTTAAGACTTACTATCACTTCCTTTGATTAAATGACTTATTGGGAAAATTTAATATTTAGATTGTTTAGACTACAACTAAATGCATGTGCCTTGATATCTACATATATGTAACTATCTATGTAATATTTGTAATTCAAATACATTACATCAAAGCTAAGTAAAGATTTGTTTGAAGCTTATTCAAACATTAGTTAAATATTCGTTTGCAGCTGGTAATTATTATATTTGCTAGAATTATGAAAAGCAAGCTAAATTCTTTGCTAGATTATGCATAATAAATTGTGGGTCATTAGAAATGTGTTGTAATATATGTATTTGCAATGAACTGTACAAAACGCTGGTATTTCTCATGCAAATATATCAAGCATACGCCCAGTTGGTAATTACATAATAAACAAAAGGTGTGTGTATGGCCATTCGGATGTGCAAAGCACTTAACACTCGAATATCCGAATATTCATATATTCAAATATGCGAATATGCGAATATGCACATAAAACACAGCTCGAAATTCGAATTTCGAGTTCTTAGCACACACGCACACACAAACACACACACACACACATATATTATAATCATGTGTAGAACAAACTAAACCAACAAACAAAACAAATGTGTAAACATTACACAACAATGTGAACAATAATTTCGATTACAGCATTTGCGAGCCTCAAATTTGTGTAGCCGCAGTTGCAATTAAATGCAAATCGATTGTGCTTGTTACTTTGGGCAAATGACACGCCCACAATCAAGTGGTTAGCTGTGTGAGTGAGTGTGTATTAGTGTGTGTATCTATGTGTGTTATGCCTTGAAGTCGAGTTACCTGCAGGTAATGACGTTTCCTTGTCACGGATTGCGGATTGATCTGTCTCTCTATCTCACTCTTTCTATCTTTCCCTCTCCCCCTCTTTCTCTGTCTGTCTCTACAGCTAATGTTTGCATAATTCATTTTGATCAAGTGTGCTTATTTCATATCTAATTTATTAACTGAACTAACGCTAAAACTAAGCCTGATACAATCTATACCATATTAGTTACAAAACTAATTCTAAAAATGTCAAATCAAATTTTAAAATAAAAATTGGAAACATAAAAAATTAGCAAGAAGCTAAAATGAGAAATATTTTATTAAAAAAATTGACACATGCTTTTTAAGAAAACATTTTTGCATTCAAAAAATATATACATTTCTGTCAACAAATTATAGTATTACTAAATAATTGCAACCCGCGAAAGGTAATCGAAGAATAGAAAAAATTCTATATTATTTATTCGAAAAATCAATCAAGGACAGTCAAATTCATATTAATTAAATGCATTTTCCTTATGTTTAGCGCTTTGAATACGTTTTTTTTATTATTTCAAGTCTTAATTTCATGTACTGTAAATAATTTTTTTTAGTTGATTTTCTTAATTTATGCATATCTTTGTTTCCCTTCCGTACAGTTCCATTTTTTCTTCAGTTAATAGACTAACTTAAATTCTGTTAAGATATAAACTTCTTAACTCTTTAAATACTCGTTTTATATTTTTCATTATAAAGAAAATATTTTCAAAAATGTTTTCACATAATTATTTACTAGCTTTTAAGCCTACACCTTTTTCGTAGTTTTTTTCCAACATTAAGTAGAGCAAAAAAAAAATATAAAATTGGAATCATCAAGGGCAACTTGAGTGTTGCAATAAATCTAGAGCTTAACATGTGCTGAGGCTGCTTGAGGAACGTGACTAACATATATAGACAAGACACAGTTACACTACACTACACATACATACATTGTTTCCTGGGTTGCAAAAGGTTGGTGATAAATTAACGCATTAAAAGGAGAATTGGGAAAGGAGAATGGAGAATGGAGAATGCGGCCATGTTTCAGCTTTTAATAACACAAATTGCAATCGAATATGCGACGCAGCAAAAGCAAAAACGAAAACAGAATGCCAAATGAGTAGAGAAAGCGGGAGAAGTAGAATGAAAGAGAGAGAGACAGAGAAGTAGAGGAAGCTAGAGAGATATTAACTCAATTAGTTGGCATGTAAATATTGTCAGCTGTTGAGCAATTGTTAAGAGCATAATTAACTTGAATTAAGAATTCGTTGAAAACTCAACAACATTGCAAACTGATACGTTATCGATATAGAAACAAATACAAATACAAACACAACACACAAATACACATATACAGCAAATGCAACTGCACATAAATAAAGCGCAGATATTTACACAACTATTTCAGCAACAGATACAAAGATACGCAGATACAAAGATACATAGATACATAGATACACAAATACAATTGGCAGCCTTATTCAAACAGCATTTAGTGCTGCCTGCAGTTTTGTGACACTGCTGCCAAATATTGTGCAACACCAGCAACACCAGCAACAACAACAATATCAAAAACAAACTCATGCCTCGACTGGTCAGCAAAATGGCAAATAATAAAATAGCTCGACAAATGTAAATAGACGTGTTCCATTCCCACCAACTCCTCTACAAACGAAGGTACAGTCTGTACACAGTAAAAAATAAATATTATAAAATTCAAAATCTTATTTTTGAATAAGATAAGAATTTTTTTAGTTTGTGTTCTATATATAAACCAATTTTTAAAAGTGTTGTATAAATAATTGATAAAGTGAACTAAACTTTTAGTCTTTGGAACTATTGTTTTGTTTTTACACATCTGCAGAACTTTTTATAATAAACTATTAGATTTGCAAGCTAATATATAAATTATTAGAAATATTTTAGGCGCATTAAACTTTAATTGTCTATAAAAAGAAGCTCATAACTTAAGAAAAAATGGATATAACGTTTCCCAAGGAAAATATATTATTATTTTTTTCGCATTTAAAAAAGAAAAGAGTAAATGAGAGTATGTAAAATTCAAACATAAAATTTCTTAACAAAGCTTATTTTTTTAAATATTTATATTTATTTATTTTCTAATGTGTAATTCAAAATATTGTTGTTAAATAAAGTCAAAGTAAATTTCCTCAAAAATTGTAGTAATTAATTTTCTTTTATAACTTTTATTTAATCTTAAGATAAAAATTCAAAACACGAAAGTTTTGACGGTGATTCTATGATTGATTCTCTCCCCAAATCTCACATTATTTTCTCTCTGTGTAAGGTATCTATGACAACATCTGTTCTCATGGCAGTTGTTGCCTCGTGTGGCACATTTCGGAAATTGGAAATTTTCGCACACAAATCGAAGACAGAACTCAGGTAAAATTGCTGGCACAACAACAAAAACAACAACAACAGTAACAACAACAATAACAACAGCAACACTCAATGAACTCAAACGATAGAATGTGGCAAGTGTGGCAAGTGTGGCAAGTGTTTTGTGCTGTAGGCTTTTAGGTTTTTCCTGTGTACTAAACGCATCCAACACCCGCAGATCTGTTCTCGTATTCGTATTCGTATTCGTATTCGAATTCGTATTCGTAGTTGTATTCACATGCCACTTGAGGCAAACTGTCATTGATTGACGCCACGTCTTTTGATTTCCCAAGTGTGAACAATGCCCTGTTGTTGTCACACACACACACACAGTACACACACACACACAGTACACACACACAATATGTGATGCATGCAACTGCAGCTTCCTTTTATGTCACTTCCTGTTGTCATCAAAGATTCTATCAATTCTATTGCAAAATCCGATCCAACGATTATAATTTCATACATTTAAATTATAAAATAAAATGTATCTTTAAATATTTATCATATATAACAATCTATAAATAACATATATATAACAATTAATAATTCATTTATTAAAAGTTAGTCAATTTTATGAAGAAATATATTAAATTTGAAAAAAAAATTCTTTCTTTTAATAAATAAAAAATATTAAAAATATTATATGCGGTATTTAAAATATTTTTTTAATATTTAAAATATTTTTTTGCATTCTGTATATTTGAGAATATTAATTTTTTTTTTTACAACAGTTAAAATAATCATTATTTTCTACTTTTATAAAAAAAAATGAAAATGCATAAATATTATACTTTGTTTTTTTTTTTTATAAAAATGTTAATTTATTTATTCAGATAGAAAATAATATTTTAAGCTATTTGATAATATGATTTAAAATGAAAGTCTATTATGTTTAATGAAGATAAAAATTAAATACATTTTTGATTTTTAAAAGATAATTTTTACACTTTGACTTTTTAATATTTTTCAGATTCAGAATAAAATATTAATTAAATTATTGTTCAAAAATGTTTTCACTTAGACTCAGAATTATTTTTTAAACTTTAAATAAAAAAAATAATATGTTTCCAGGGTACCACATCAACAATATCACATTTCTACTCATTCAAATAATTTAATCATGTTTTGTGGTTTGAAACTGAAAACTCATATTTGCAATCTCAATCAAAATCTGTTAAATACTTAACTGCATTTGTTGAAAACATCGAATTGTCGGATAAATGAGCAAAATAAAGTGGGTCAACCATAAATTTAATTCATACAATTTATAGGCGCAAAATAATAATATTAACTTGAAATTCGTTTAAACTGCAAAACTGGTCATTGCAATAAATTGTTGGCAAAAACAATTTTGAGAAATGATTTGAGATTTATTTGGCAAACATATTGTAAACGCTGACAATTGACAAATCAATTTTTGGCATCAATTTGCATGCCTAATAGAATGTTTATTTCAATTGCAAACATACTATCATATATATATGTATATGTGTCATTGTATGTGTGTGCTTATACGTTATTTGATTGTAATGTTAAACTGATAAAGTGATGCAATTTATCGATACAAATCAATGCACAACTGTTGCACATTTTACTCGATGAGCAGCGCAAATTCAATAAATTAAGTTTCCATTTACACGGACCAAGTGGAAAAGAGAGTGTGGGAAAAACGATAGTAGGAAATGCAATAAAAAGCGGATAAAAGCAGCTAAAGAAAGAAAATGAACAAGAACTTTAGCTAAGATAAGCAAAAAAATAATAATTCAATTACAATTGCAATTTAAGCCTCTTGCAAATATTTTCTTTAATTTTGCTAAAATGCCATTTACTCGGAAACTTTCACTTACTGAACAAACTAAATGAAATCCTTTAATATTGCACTTAAAGACTAAGTCAAGAATCTGGGCATTAACACGCTTTTGTAAATGTTATATTCCGTCTAATTGCATTTGCATATTTTGATTATATTTAGGGGAAATGAAAGTGCCAAATGCATTGAGCTTAGGTATGAGATTTCAGTTTGTTGGGCTGCGGGGAATCATCCCCTACATCTCAAGCAGGAAATTTGATTGCAACGGAAGTGAGTGTCAAGGCAAGGACGAAAATTCAATTGAAGCATTCTTCAGCTAATTGTTGAATATAATACAACTAATTAACTTGCTTAACTTTACCAACATGTGTCAGCCATTTCGATACATATAAGAATTGCAAAAATTGCCATAGTAATCAGCATTTAATTGCTAATAATTCATTCTTAAACTTACACAATTAAAGAATATATCATGATGCGTCTTTCCTTCTCCTCCTCACTGCCTGAGTCCTCCTGATCGACTGTTGTTGTTAATGTTGTTGCTTTGGCGTCTAAAATGTATGAAATCCGTGCGTCTTTTTTATTTGTTGCCATCATGCATAAAAATTTACCGTTTTTGGGTCGGCGTCTCGAGGGTTGCCCATATGGTAAAAGTTTGCGATCTAGCTTGATTTTTTTTGGCGCCGCCGATCTGGTTTGATTTGTTTATTAGGTTTATTTAATTTATACCTGTTTTTGGAACTTTTTTCTAGAATTTTTTAAATGTTTGCATAATTTTTTTTAGAATTTTCTTTTCTTTTTATGATTTAATTTTTTTTCTTAAAATTGAATTTCCTATCATCTTTTCCCGGGGGCCGACAAACTTGAAATCTTGATTAAAATTCTAATTTTAATTTTGTCTAATTTCTAAATTTTAATTTCATCAAACTTATTAATTTTTATTGAATTATTGAAGAATTTTGCCTCAAGCAATTAAATGCGCCATCTAGCAGATAACAGCAGTACTACATCAACGACAGCTGCGCACTGTCAACTAACACTGCTCCTCAGCTGTAAAAGCGCCATCTGTATATTTAGCAACTGAGCTGTGTTAACTAACAGTTTGCCAAACTTTTAACAGACAGCTCAGCTGTTAAATAACACGGCATTTGTGTTAAGCGTACATGGAGCGCTAGGTGGCGCTATTCCAAGCTTCAATCAAATTTTCCCAATTCGATTCGACTAAACTTTTAAACAAAGAAGGCGCGCAATTTAAACTGTGCAAGTGAATAAATAACTGAAGTTGTTACATTTGTTAACTTAATATAATTATTGATTGTATTTGATTTTATAAGACATGCGCGACATTTGTACAACTATGACTATGAGATGATGCAACTTACCAACTAATTAATACATATTACAATCAACGTAATATTAAGAGAATACAAACACAAAAATAATTCACATGTATGACAATAATTGTTTGTATGTGTTGTGTGTGTGTCTTTTGGTCTAAAAACAATAGACAAAAGTCCAATAAAGCGCATTGAAGGCCAAGAACATGCCCGGAAATAAAAGACGCGATCTTCTATCGATCCACATGGCAATTTCCTGTGGCGTCATGGTGGTAAATGTGGGTGGATCCTTCTCGGACTTCTTGTCCTTGTCAATGTCCACAACATGATCATTTGTCGAGCGTTCACTGCACACGGAAACGTTGTCGGCACACTCAGTTCTTATGATGGGCAGATTGGGCTGTAAAAAATTCAATAAAAATTAAAAGTTGTTGAAAAATTATCGATTTTTTATAAAAATTTAAAAATAACAAAACAAATTTTAGACAACAAAAGTAGGATTACAAAATATGTCTATAAAAATATGTTTATATAAATATAAGAATACCAAAATTAGGCTTATAGTCATGAGGATATAAAAATCAGAGCAAACAATTTGAAAAAGAAAATTTAGGAAAGCAGGAATTAAAATTCTTTTGTAAAACCAACAAATGAAAAAAATATTATTAGGAAATTTTAAAAATAAGGAACAAATAATTGGAAATCAAGGAACTGGAATAATAATATTTAATAATTTAAATATCCCGAATTTTTCTTTTATTATTTTCTTTTTTTTTTTTAATGATTAAAAAAATTTGAATCTTAAACTTACATGAACTGTGAGATAATTATTAAATCCTGGATTGACAGTGCCATTTCCATTTCTCACGCTCTCCGTGCTGGACACTATATTATCCAGACTGGAACAGGAACGAGCTCTGGATTCGTTGCTCAAACTGCCGCCCAGTTGACGACGTGAGGGGCGTGGCGTTAAGGTGGATTTAATAATGTATTTACTGTTGACCTTCTTCAGCTCAATATTCTCCTTGCGTCGCCATATTGTATTGACAAAGGCAAATTCCACCAGACTGCCAAAGATGAAGAAAGTGCAGCCGATGAACCACACCTCAGATACTTTGATATAGCTGACCTTGGGCAGAGTCTTACTCTGCGACGAGGACAATGTGATGAAGGACAACATGGTGCTGGTACCTAAAGGAAAATGAACTTGAAATTATATATATCTTTTTGGTAAGGGTATTCATTAGCTTACCCAACATAATACGTGGCGGGGAGGCATCTGCTTGCAGCCAAAAGGATACCCAGGATATGGCGACAATCATCATGGAGGGCAGATAATAATCCAATAGATAGAAGCCAATCTCACGCTGTAGGCT
The DNA here is from genome assembly GCA_951394115.2 of Drosophila phalerata. Classification (NCBI taxonomy): domain Eukaryota; kingdom Metazoa; phylum Arthropoda; class Insecta; order Diptera; family Drosophilidae; genus Drosophila; species Drosophila phalerata. The sequence continues at coordinate 38,935,715 of OX596004.2, read as the reverse complement.
GACTGTAAAGCTTAAGGAGCTGTAATTTCCCTCTGAAAATAAATATAAATAAAATTCTCAAATTTTAAAATTTTATAAGAAAGTAAGGTGATTGTTAAGAAAGCTAGAAAAATGTACCTCTGTATCAGAAAAAATGTAATTCCTCAAAAATCACTACATTTAATTTTTAATCGAACGATTGTTCCAATATAATACCACCAATTTTATTTAAAGTTCGGTCAGAACGTATACGAATTTTTTAAATATATAATATAATATATTATATATAAAAATTTAAATATATATACAATTTTTTGAGATTTATTTGAAAAAATAGAAGTTTTTTATACAAAAGGATGATTTTATACCAATTATTCCTATACAGATAGAAAACATATAGATGACTTCTTGGACACAAAAAAAGTCTTATATATTTTAAAAATATATATAAATATATATAATATAGTGAGTCCTACACCAATAAAAAAAAAAATAAACGCATATGTTTTATATTTAAAATAAAAAATACTTTAGCCCATTTAATTCTTTTGTGTTATTATATTTTGTTGCTTGTATTCTATTTATATTTGTAACTTATTTAATTAACTTATTTATAAAGAAGTTATTCCACAAATTATATATACTTCATGGCAGACTTTCAGTTCGCCTTTAATGTGCTACAGATTTCGTGACAAAAATGTCATAACCTCTATGAAAATATAATAAAAATAAAAACTACTTTAAAACTTACGAAAAGCGCCGTGTCGCATATTGATGTGATCTGAATGCACAACTGTTGTATTATGCCAAAATTGTGCCAGATTAAACTCAGTGAGACGCATATCGGGATCAAAGGATATAGGCGCATGATCCTCCCACTCCAGCAGCAAATCAGAAGTGTTATACATCCCTAAAAAAATAAGAATATTTAATGATATAAAATTTCATAGTATTTAATAGACTTACAGCTCTCCAGTATCGTTGAGCAATATTGTTGATCGAAGGGAAACTTTTTAAAGTTCATCCAGCAATAAAGTGATGCTTGAAGTCTTGTGGAGATAATGACATTGCCATCACGGGATATAGAAGTGAGTACATCCTTCTCATCGGTGCCCAAGATACTCGACTCTCTCTCGTTGGCAAAGAATATATGTGGCAACCAGAGACGTTCACTCAAATGCTTCTGACCCAAAATCGTTTCCCTTCGCTCCGGTGCAAATTCCTTGTAGGCCAAACGTTTGTCCTGAAAACTGAGCTGCAGCAATGCGTGTGTCTTGAACTGCAACAGATCCGAGTTGAGATTCTGCAAGAGGTAGACATAGATGCGGGTCTTCACCACGATCGGCAGACGCTTCAGTGTCTGATTATCATATTCGATGGGTCGCTCCAGGCGATCGTAGCGACAGACGTGAGTCATTCTTTGTATCAGTTCCGTGTACTGCAGACTGTCCGCATTGGCCAGCGAAGGACAATTCTCATCCACGATTGTGTCATTGATAGCGCTGCAAGCAAACGTTGCATATGAGTAATTTAATTTTAAACAAATACGTTTGAGAAATGTTCAATCAAAAGGGATGTTTATCCTGATTTAATTGTGCAAATTATTTAATTCTTAGGCTCTTCACAAAGAAATATTTATATATATATAAAAAAAAAATAAATAAAATAAAATATACAGCCTATCCTATAATTGTTTTGTCTTATTTAATAACTTATATATTTAATTTAATGCCTTTTATTTAGAATAGGTAAAGATTTATTAATTTTTGTTTATTAAGTTCTTTATAGACCTTAGAATAATTAATATCTATTAAATTATTTTAAAAATTTCCAATTTAATTATTTTGCAGCACACAAAATAATTATTTATTAAGATTGATTGCGCTGAGCAACTTTAAAAAATAAAAAAATATATATTTAAATTATATTTATCATAACATAAGCATACGTTGCGTATGAGTGATATGCTTGTCTTGTAAAAAAAATAATATTATTAACATATGATGTGCATTTTTAAAAAGACTTTTACTCAACAATAGTTTTAAAAGGCATATTAAACTGAGAAACGAATTATATTCCGCATAAAAGTGAATTTAAAGTGTGATAATTTCAGAAAATTTAGTCACACCATAGAAGTAATATGAGTAATATAATACATAAAACGCGATAAAATTAAACAGTCAATTTTTATAATTATTTGGTATTGATATAAGACTAAAATAATATTTAGATATAATTTGGCAGAACAAAGGGTAACGTATGAGTAATATGCTAAATCAAAAAAACAAATGAACTGTAATGATTATAAGAATTCAAGAAATTATTCTTGAATGTCACACATTAAAAAGATAAGATTTTTTCTAATTATTTTTCTAAGCGTACATATAATATCAATATTTACACTAAGGTCTAGCTTATGTGTCAATAATAATATTATTCGCTTCAGTTGCGTGTGAAATATAATTAGAAATGCTACCAATAGAAAATCAAGCTTAAAATGTGATTTAATAACCACATTTAAGACGAGTTCGGCATTTCAAAGAAATGCAGCCAACGCTGCGTATGAGTAATATAAGAAAACTGCACAATAGGTGCTAAAAAAAAACAAAACAAAACAAAAACTATTATTTTATAGCAATTAAATCATATTTAAATGCAGCTGGCTATAAGCAGAAGCACGTTCTCAATTCCCAATTCGCAATTCATAAGATTTTCTAATGCATGAAAAAGTTGAACTTCAATATTAATGAGCGTAGACTTTATTACATTAGCAACGGTTTGTTGTTTGTTTACGGTGCATTTACAGTCAATTATGAAAGTATTTGTACATCAGCTGAGTTGAAAATAGGGAAACGATGGAAAGGGGAATAATTCCATTCTCCTTTGTGCAGCTGTGCAAGCTTATTTGAGAAAGATATTTGCCAACTCTGCTCTAATATTATTGTAATAAATAATTTTGTTATTTACGTAGTTTCTTTGTATATTGTTTTTGTTGTTCGCAGTGTAACGACAGTGGGAGTAATAACAACAAAATAAACATGCAAACAAATAAACCAATTCAATTAGTGCACTTGGCTTGATCCCTAACCAGAAATCCATAAATAAACCGAGCTCCGTTCAATTCTGGTTGAGTTTTCAAATATTTACCTATTGACATTGCATTTCAAATGGCAGATAATAATTTTTAGCACTAAGCTCTCTAACCGAAAGTCGGCATAATTAATTAGTTACAAATTTTTGCCGCCTTCAAATTATGGAAATAATTCGAGCGGGCGTCGGCGGCGTATACTTAATAACCTGATTCGCACGAGGAAAATGTTCATTTATTTCTAGATTTTACCACATTTCATGTTCAATTGTTTTCGCCTTATCAACTGATGAAATAAAGTATCTTCTACCTATATTTTATTTAAACAATTTTGATAACCCTTTTCGCCTTTTGGAGTTTATCAAAAAATAAAAATTGTACCAGGAAATGCGTTTGTTACATTTGCGATCTTGTTGCCACAATTTCCTTATCAGTTTTATCAGTTGTGTAACTGTCAGTCAAGTTGCAAGCGTTTACAGCAAAATCTTAACTGAATATTTAAAACAAAACTAAAAGCAACAAAAAAAAAAACAAAATACAATAACAAATTTGCCAGCTATTTTCGGTGAACATTTTGTGGTATCCAAGAAGTGGAAAAATATCACGAAATATTTTATCAGTCGCAAATGTTTTTGTTGCTGCTGCTCTTTGTAAATACCCAAAAAAAAGAAATTAAAAATTTTAATCATTATCAGCATTTCTTTGTGCCAAAGAGACAACGTTGAATTCAATTGATGAATGAATAAAAAAATTTAATTAGCTAGTAGTTATTATAATTAGTTATTAACTGACTGTTGGTATATATAAATATTTTGATCAATATTAAACACATTAAACACTTGTCAAAAAAAAATATAAAATTAATTTAATTTTTAAAAAACTGCTTTAAAAACTTACCTGATTTCTGTTTGTAGTAAACTGCATATAACTATAAATAATAATACTTTGGTATATAAAGACTTCATTTTGTTTAAGCACTTTTTAACTGGTTTTGATGTGTATTTGCTTACTGCTTTAATTTCTTAATTAATGCGTCTAGTTTTTAATAATGCTCATGTTTTTTTAGACACTCAAACACTTGTTCTGTCACACATTCAATTTGCACTTGATTTTCTAAACTCGATTCAGATTCAGTTTTAATTTCAGTTGTGCATTCACTTTAACGATCACAGTTTTATAAATTAATATTTTGGAATATTTTAAAATAGTTTGAGTTTATTTATTTCTATGATTATTTTATTTTTTATTAAACTTGTATTTAGTTTTTGAAACGAGTACGTGGATCTGTTGCTTCTCGTTGTCGTTGACGCTTTGAGATCGCGTCGCGTTTGCGCCTCGCAGAAATACCTGAACTCTCTATCAAACTGACGCTGCTGCTGCGTCTGCTGCGACTGAGACTGCGACTGCGACTGTGGCGTCTGCTGCGACGTCTGCCTCTGCCGACGACGATGCCTCAAAGAACACTGAACCAAAAAACACTGAGCAACTGAGAAGCGGCAAACAAAACTGTAGCCAACTATTTAGTTAGTTGCCAAAAAAAAATATTACTGATAAGCCAAACAACAACAACAGCAACAGCGATAACAACAAACACTGCGCGGCTTTTTAAAGTGTTTCAGTATTTCAGTGTTTCAGTATTTCAGTATTTCAGTTTTTCAGTGCGTCGGTGTTAGCAGTTGAACAGCGAAATGGCGACAGCGCAGGGTCGCTGGAGATCGGCTCACTTTATAACTGGCCACAGCATCAGCAGCAGCAACAACAGCCACAAATATCCACTAAAAGATACCCTGTGAAATGTACTTAAAAATATATTTGTATCAAATTATCTCAGCTATGTTGTGTGAAAATTTCAGCTTGCTAGTTCATTCGGTTTGATCTTTACGATGATCAGTCTGTGAGTCACTCAGTAAATCAGTACAAAGAGTTTTATATAAATAGATATTTAATTGTATTAAATTTCTAAGTCATCAAATTATCTCAGCTATGTTGTATGAAAATTTCAGCATTCGAGCGCTTATGGTTTGGTCTTTACAATCATTAGTCAGTGAGTGAGTCTGCGAAATAGCATAAAGAATTTTATATAAATAGATATTTAATTTTTTTGAATTCTTTAGTCCAATATGCACTCGGTGTTCTCAAGCCATCTAGTTTTCTAATCAATTTAAAATGATTTGAAGCCATAAAGAGTCATCTTAATGTCGCTTCTTAAAGTCAAATGAAAATGAATTATTTAGCGCGCGGAATAATTGAATTTTTGCTAGCGATCTATCAAATATAACGCCCATGCTTTAGGATCTAATTAAAAAACGATAACAAAAAATACTAATAACTACATTTTAGATCAATTGGATCGAAATGAAATCCCTCCTACAGTTTGAGCGTTTGAGTTTGAGACAGGAAAATCTTCTGTTTACAATTATTATAAAATAGATTAAAGTCTATTTTGAAATTAACTTATATTTTTAAAGATTTTAAAATAAAATTTACAGAATACATCTTACTCGGTAGCTTTTATTTTAAAATCAAAAGTATGGGTTATTTTGTAAATTTCATTTTTAAATATTTATCTTGAAGGGCTTGGTTTAACGTTTTTAAAAAAAATTTGTACTTTTAAAGAATATAGTGATTTTTTATTATATAGTTGTGACGCGTATCTTATAAAATATATATAGTTACAAATGATGCTTTAATTTAAGTCTATCCGTTTGCTAAGCTTACGCGCATAGGGTATATACATTTTCAAATGGCATATATAATGTGAATAATCAACTGTATGCAATACTTATTTATCGGAAGCATTACCTGACTGCTGTAACCGGTATCCGAAGACTAGAGAATGCGTTTGAAAAACAACAACAACAAAAATTACATAAAAATAGAACAGAGTTAGACAAATTGATAGTAAACAAAATAAGATAAATAAATGCACATCAACAATTATGAATGTGTAAATGAATGCAGCAATTCTTGTTTCAGCATTAACATATGTCAACAAAAAGGGGAAGAGAGAAGGGAAAAAGAGATGCTGTAAGTGTGTGTGTTGAGTGTGTGTGTGTGTCTGTCTGTGTGTGTGTGTGTGCTCAGGTGTTTTTAGCCAATCGACGGATTGTAATTAAGCGATTGCTTCGGTTGCTTCAGTTAGTATTATTTAAATATTTGCGCAAGGCACACGCTTCGATCATTTGTTTAAACAAATGCGATCACAGAGACGCACATGATTTGTGCAAATTAATTATAAAATACCGCATATAAATAATTATATAACATGTGCATAACAACATTGTTATATTTGCTTGTGGTTTTTTAAGCCAGTTCAATAAACTGTCAAAACTTTGAAAACTGTTTAATTCTTATCAGCTAACAATTATGATGAACAATCAATGATCATTGATTATTGATTTATTGGTTGAACAAACTTTTCAGCTCGCGAAGGGAATTATGCTTAAAGGTCGAACAAACAAAACAACAGCAATAACAACAATAAATTTAATAAACAAAAAATCAGCGAACGTGACATAGAGAAATGTGTGACAATAATTGGCAATAACAAATAAATAAGTTAATAACAATTACCTATTGATCAATTCAAACAAAGTTGCGATGCGATTTTGACGGTAGCTAAAAAGCCCTCAGATCATGCCTTGTATGAATAATGGAGTGCTGAGTTTATACCCTGTAATCAAAAGCGGTTGGGTAGTAAAGGTGAAAAAAGAGAATTTATAAATAAATATCCTTGTATCCGATTATTCATGGTCCAATTAAATGTAAAACGAAAGTTATTATTAAATTTGACATTAATTTATTTAATTATTAATAAAAATTTTATTTAACTCTTAATTATTATTTAAATTCATATATAAGTTATTGAAAAAATAATATAAAATTAATAAAATATTTAAATATTTACTTGAATTTGTTGTTACAAAATATTTTTAAATTTAAATTAGTTTTTTCTTAAAATATTATTTTGTTAAATAAATAAAAGTTAAGTTTACTACAGAGTATCTGTCTAGTTAAGCATAGTCTTTCACATCGTTTACTTAATGAATGAATATGATTAAATGAAAGTAACTTAACGAATTGTTAATTGATTTCTAATTAATTACGACAGCTTCAGTTGTGATAAAATCAGAGGAGTTAAAGATGTTTATAATATTTAAACAAATTCAAGTTTGTCATGCCTTTGAGATGAGTTCGATTTCAACAGTTTTAATTTATATTTAGATCTAAAACAATTTTCAAGATTAAGATTTATAATATTTAAATAAATTCGTGTTTATAATGCCTTTAAAATTACTATGTTTTTGAAATTTTGAGCCGTCAAATGCGCGTCAATTAGATAAGATTTAAAACTCAAATAGTAGCCAAAATTTGCAAGTTTATTTAAGGATAATTAACTTGTTTATCAGCTGTTAAAACAGTCAACACAAGCTGTAGAATTGCCTACATAAAATCTAGAGTTGCAGACACGTTTCTCTGTCTATAATTATCCAATATATGTCAAATCGAAAAACCGGATATTTGCCTTAGAAATTCATAAAATTTACTGTTATTGAACTTTGGAACTGCGTCAATTTGCATGTTGACCAAGTTAAGGGAATTTCAGACGTATTTTATTATTTTGCTCTTATCAATTCGAGTACTTTAATTAAATAACTCTCGAGCAGCAGATAAACTAAACAAGAAAGCATTTTTAATTAATGCTCGCCGTATGTCAAATAAACAAATTGCTTTGTTTTATTTTCATATACGCTTTCTTCTGTCGTCAGCTACGCGGCGTATGCGCAATGTCGAAAAGAAATTTGCTCAATTTTCTACTGTAAGAGGGTGTGTGTGTTGGTGTGTGTGTGTGTTTGTGTGTGCTCACACAACATTTGCTCTCCTTGCGGCCTCGAGATCACAGCGAGGTGTTGCTTGCTGTGTTGTGTGTGTGTGTTGTGTGTGTGTGTGTGAGTGTGTTTGTGTCTCTGGTTCGAGGGTGCGACGCACAACACGGCGTATGCGTGTTGTCGCCCATTTAGAGGTTAAGCAGTTATTTATTTGCATTTATTTTATGGGTCGCCGAAAAATGTGATTTCATATTTGTTGCCAAATATTGACTATTTACTGTTGGGCCAAAAGCCATACAAGTTAATGAAAAAAAAGGCTTAAGCACGTGATATAATTCAATGCATAACGGCAGCTTTGTACTTTTGCCGACAGACAGAGAAAGAGAGCAATACAGAGAGAGAGAGAGAGACAGAGAGGGAAATGATGATGCTGCAGCCACAATTTTAGATTTACAGCAAAAGTGGTACCTTTTTTATTTATTGGAACACTTTTATCATTATTTTGGCAATTCAAATAATTTAGAAATGCAAAGAAATCACAATAAAATAAAACGAATTAAACTAGAAATAAAAATAAACAGAAGTTACGTTAAAAACTTTTTGAGATAGTTGAGTATTTTTTTGTTATTCAATTTAATTTTAATCATTTTGAAAACTTAAAAACTTTAAAAAATGAATTAAATGAGTTTTGAGTATTAAACCAAGTGTTAAAAGGAATACATAAAAATACTTATACTAAATAATATTATTGATATTATTTTTTAATGTATCAAACCAAGTAATTCTATGTATATTAAACATATGTGACGAATTAATTTATTCATTACACTAGGCAACAATTTTCAACTTTTTGTCTATTACACGAACCAAACCCACTTTTTTGGATAGATTTGGGTCCAAAAACGACGAAAAAATTTTTTTTTTTTTTTCTATGGCAGATTTTTTTTTTTAGAATTTTTTGAAATTTGGCTGTTTTTTTAATGCTTTTTTTTAGAGGTACGCCCACTTTTGTCATCATTACACTCGAATGCCAAAACCGATATTCAAAAGCTTTACTTTTTCGGAAAGCCAATGAATATATCTAGAATTCATTTATACAAAGTTTTGGATTTAAACTTATAGTTTAAGAGATATCAATTTTTGAATTAAGAAAATTATGATTTTTTTAAAGCTTTTTTTTTAGCTTTTTTTACTTTAAAATTCGAGGAAAAGTCGAAAAAAATTTATTACATTTTGTCTTTAATTTTATTTGCATAGCTGCATTAATTACGCGTCGTTTAAGATATCTCTTATCAAAATCTGTGGAGAGACGGCGATATAATATTTTTTTGTGTCTAAGCATGTTTTTGTCGACTTTTTTGACTTCCTCGTAGAGTGGCATAACCTTTAGTATGAAAATTTGTTGTGATTTTTGATATATCTTAACCAATCTTACACAATATCAATTTGTTATTATTTTACACATTTTGACCATATTTGGTTCAAATCAGTGTACTATATCGTATAGCTGCCATAGTAACGATCGTTCGAAAATCAAGGTTTAGTATGAAAAAGTTTTTTGTTTTTTAAGGTATATCATCCAATCCCGCTGGTTATGTATTTAGTAATGTGGTATGTATCCCTACCAAATTTGGTTCAAATCGGATCACTATTCAATATAGCTGCCATAGGAACGATCAGTCGAAAATTCACCTTTAGTATGAAAAACTTTTTTATATTCTAAGATATTTTAGTCGAACTCACAAATTGTGTACTCTATGTTGTCCTTCACATCTTTATTAATTTTGGTTCGAATCTGTCTACTATATCATACAGCTGCCATAGGACCGATCGGTCTAAAAACAAGTTTTAGTATGAAAAACTTTTGTGTTTTTTGAGATATTTTAACGAAACTTATAGAATATGCATATAAGTTGGTCTTATGCATCCTGACCAAAGTTGGTTTAAATCGGTCCACTATATCATATAGCTGACATAGGACCGATCGGTAGAAAATCATGTTTTAGTATAAAAATTTTTTTGTTTTTAAAGAAATCTCTGTAAAACTCATAAATTGGGCATCTTTCATTGACCATTACATCCTTACGAAATTTGGTAGAAATCGGACCACTATATCATATAGCTGCCATAGGAACAATCGATACGAACGGTCGATAAGCAGTATGAATAGTATGAAAAACTTTTTTGTTTTTTAAGTTATCTGTACCAAACTTACAAGTTATAAGCCTTCTATTGCCTTATACAACCTGTTCAAATTTGGTTGGAATCGGATCACTATAACATATAGCTTCCATGGGACCGATCATTCGAAAATCTACCTTTGCGTAAAAATTGTTTCATTGTTAATATACTAATAACTTAGCCGTCCTTCCATAGATTTTAACGGTAAACATACGCAACGATTGGTAATTAATATAGCTATATATATATAAACAAATTTAATAGTTCAGATGACCATCTTAAATGCATATTCTGTCAGATTGGTTAAAATATCTCAAAAAACAAAAAACTCTTTAATACAAAACCTTGATTTTCGAACGATCGTTCCTATGACAGCTATATGATATAGTAGACCGATTTGAACCAAATTTGGTCAAAATGTGTAAAATAATAACAAATTGATATTGTGTAAGATTGGTGAAGATATCTTAAAAATCACAAAAAATTTTCATACTTAAGGTTATGCCACTCTACAAGGAAGTCAAAAAGTCGACAAAAACATGCCTAGACACAAAAAAATATTATATCGCCGTCTCTCCACAGATTTTGATAAGACATATCTTAAACGACGCGTAATTAATGCAACTATGCAAATAAAATTAAAGACAAAATGTAATAAATTTTTTTCGACTTTTCCTCGAATTTTAAAGTAAAAAAAGCTAAAAAAAAAGCTTTAAAAAAATCATCATTTTCTTAATTCAAAAATTAATGTCTCTTTAACTCCTGGCTTAAATCCAAAACTTTGTATTAATGAATTATAGATATATTCATTGACTTTAAGAAATAGTAAAGCTTTTGAAAATCAGTTTTGTCATTCTCGAGTAATGATGTTATAAGTCGGCGGACCTCTGAAAAAAAGTTCGAAAAAAAAGCCAGATTTTTAAAAAATTCTAAAAAAAAAATTTCACCATAGAAAAAAAAAAAAAAATGTTTTTCGTCGTTTTTGGCCCCAAATCTATCCAAAAAAGTGGGTTTGGTTCGTGTAATTTTTTGGCTGTTGCCTAGTGTTATTAGCTAATTACAAAATATTTGGATTTTAAGTGCCTTTTAACAAGCGGCTCTCAAATATTGATTTCATGGTTTTATGAAGATAAAAATTCATTGTCTTTTCTTTTCTTTTTTAAAGGTACTTTTCTTTAAATTAATAATTCATTCTAATAAATTCGATAAAAAAAAATTTAGATTATTAAAAAATTTTATTTATAGAGACTGATAGGTTTTCCCTTAAAAAGTGTTACAAAAGATTCTCATGAACTGTCAACTGTGGCTGTAGCAATATCTTGATATTATCTTTGCCATAGCATGAGTCACAGACACCCCCATGCTTTCTGCTAGGGTGTGCCACTGAGGGGTAGAGTATAAATTTTTTATCTGACAACTTGTTGATGATGACAACTTTCGGGCAGACAGTTACTTGTGTTTGGTGGTCCGCTTAACTGGGCCAATAAAACGACAAACGACAAACGAAAAGAAGAAGGGAAAATACGTTTAATTAATTAAAAGTGATTGCACTCGGGCTAAGCAAATATTTAGAGCAAAGGGGATATACACAATTGTGTATAGGCAAATATCATAAATAGACATGACAAATACTTGAAAATTAAAAATAATATTCATATTATATATTTTGCCGACGTCCGTCAAAATTGATAATCAAATCAATTTCAAGTCAAGTTCAGTCAATTGATTGCGGCTAAAATTAAAAGCATGACAGTTACAACTAAACGGTTAACGGTTGCAACAATTGTCCTAAGTCGTTTATCTCTGTATAAGTGTGTGTGTGTGTGTGTGTGTATTTCGGTTAACACTCGAGAGTGCTCGACAATTAGGGATACGACTGTGTCCAGAGTCAACAGTCAAGTCTCTTATCAATGTGACGTCTGTTCGCATATGTAAGACTATATTTATATTTATATATTTTTATATCTGTACCTCTGTTCTATTTGTTGCCATTGCTTTATTTAACTTTCTATGCCAGCCATTTTTAAAATGTGTGATATTCAAGAAAATGTGTCGTGTGTGCGAAGATTATCTGGCGTATGCGTAATATTTTGCACTAATCATTACAAATGCCTGTAATCTGATAATGTCAACTGGTCGACAACCTTCATCTTCTCATTTTACAGCTCAATCAATGAGTCAGTCCGTCATTTGATGACGTTGCGACATTAAGTGTGACGTTTTGAGCAGCCTGCCGCAATATTTTTATAGGTATTATCAGAGAAACAGAGTCTTCTCACATTTGCAGCTTGTCTAACAGCAATCTGTCAGTTTTTATTGATTGTTTACATCTATAAATAATAATAACACTATCTTGCTATCGAGCATAGATGCTCCCACTTCCTGTGTTGCCGCTTTTCATAAATATTCATGAAAATTGGCAACGTTGCGAACTAGATTTCAAGAAATATCTGTTTAGGAATATCAGTCATCTTGTTACTTCAGAATTGTTTTAACTGTTCGCACTTTCCAATATATCGTTTTTATAAATATGCATGAAAATTGCCATTGTAATATGTTTTCAACAATCATTTTTCTCTGAAGTGTCATTTATCTTTTTTCCTCTGAAATTTCTGAAATGCTATTCGTTTTAACTCTACAACACTAATCTAGAATTTATTTATTTGCATTAATTAATGAGTCAAATTTTTCTATGTTGGATTTACCCATTTCTGCATTTCTATTATCTCACAGTTAATCAAATCAAATACATTGTTTCCGCTCCTCATATAAATGCATGAAAATTGACAACGTTGCCAAAAATATTCAAATATATTTTTCTTTGTAAATTTTTGTGCTCTGAAAATCATTTATTTGCAGTATGAACCATTATATGGTTCCATTTTAATTAGCTCAGTTGTTTTAAGAAGAGTTTAAGCATTTCTGCATTATTTTTATCATGCATTATTTTTAATGAAAGTCAGACAATAATAGATACAAATCTTGTTATTTATTTAATTTGTTTATTAACTCCAAGGGAATTTTACCCATTTTACTTCATATATCATTTATTACATTTTTTCATCGTCATGCTAGCTAGCATTTTTTTAACTTCTTGGCCAAATATGCGATTTAAGCCAAATTTATTTTGTCTGCGCTATAAATAAAAGTTTGTGACATGTTTTGTCTGCGATTTGAAATGAAGAGAAGTGCTCTGTTTAAATAATTAAGAGTACACTTAAGGAAGTCGCTAATAAAAATATAAATTATATTCAAAAAACCTAAGATTATCTCAATTTGTTGATGTTTTAATGATTAAATGATTCTCAGTAAGTTTTTCAAGGCGACTTTCACGCTTAAAACATAATTTCAGTTTATTATAATCTTTTCACATTGAGAGAGGTAAAATAAGTATTTTTAAGCATCTGCTGCTCTCGACATTTTTGGACAACCACCTCCCTCCCCGCAAAACAGCTCCAATGGAGGGGAGGTTCTAAAGTTTTGGAGGTCTTTGATACATAAACATAGTATTCAATAGAACTAACTATGAACTAACATGAAGACAGCCTTCTAATGAATATACAGTATGGTAATTAATTTTTTTGACAAAGGCAATAATATTGATATTTGTTTTATATTTTTAAAAATAGTTCAAAACAAGGGAACTTATTACTTTTTTTCTTAAATTGAACTAAGAACTATAATTTAATAAGAAAAAATATTCAGAAAACCAAAAAGGGCTCTTTAAAATAAAATATGGTAAGTCAAGTACTGCTTTGACTGTTACTTGACATACTCTGACTATTTTTCTTTGTCAAAATAATTAGTTAACATACTGTATATACTGTACATTTGTCTATTTCGCCGTTGCCTTTTCGCCGCTTCCTGTGATCGCTGGCGATTTGGCAAACTCATCGAATGTGTCTTTCACCTTCTTGAGGCCTCTGCCCGCATAGCAGGGCAGCATGTGAATAAATCGGAATGAGTTCTTCACTCCCTCGTTGTAGTAGTGTTTGGCCAGGAAGCGCATTTCTCCAGCCCTGGGCAGCTTGGGTACCTCAAAGGGCAATTTCTTTTGCGCCTGCTGCACATACGGACAGAGCTGTGCTTTAACACTGTTATACAGTTTATCCGTCTCCTCCGCACTGCCCCAGATGCCCGCCTTGCGGGTGTAATACACTGTTCCAGCGACCAGACCGCCGCGCACCAATAATCTAAACAAAATATAATAAAGTTTAGGGTTACGTAATTTTTGTGGGCCAAATTTTGCATTAAACTTACCCAATAACCATCTTGTTTCGTTTGTTTATAAGCTACGGAAGGGGAAGCGTGTTCAGCGGATGGTAATCCAAACTTTGGCAAGTCTGGTCGTAGGTCGATTAGTTGCTATTAACTAAAAAATCCGCACAAAGCGTGTATATTTGCGGAAAACAACAATTTGTAAGTGCAAACTTTTTAGAGGCAAAACTAGCTTCAAAGCACCCGAAAAATAGCTAAAATTGGATGCTAAATAGCTAAGACCAACACAGCTGACTTAACACTTGCTATAAAATGGCCAAGTTGGCAACAGCATTTGTGCTGCAAATAACATTGAGTTTAACAGCGCTCTGTAAACTAACAGAACTGCTCCACACTTAATAAAAAAGTTGCTCCACACGCATTTGATTCAAATTCCAAAAATTCTTCGATAAAAATTTAAAAATTTGATGAAAATTAAAATTTAAAAATTAGACAAAATTAAAATTTAAAAATTAGACAAAATTAAAATTAACATTTTAATGAAGATTTCAAGTTTGTCAGCCGCGGGAAGAGAAGATAGAATCTTTTACCGGATGGGCAGCCTCCGAAACTGAGAAGTTTAACGAATTTAATTTTAAATTCATAATTCAAACACATTTCGAATTTTTAACACACATATAATTCCACTTTATTAATATAAATATTGTTGTTTGCATTGCTAATGGATATGGATTTCTCATGCAATAAACAGTTATATAAAACTCTTTGCACATCAATAATGAGTACATTTAACATTTGTTGGGTTTATCTGATTTTTTTTATCATCATAAGTACAAATTTCTTCATATGGTTTTCTTTAATTTCAGTAACAATACCTGATTGCACTAAATATTTTTAAATAGATTCTCTTTTACGTTCAACACATTTATAAGATACATGGATTAAGAAACATTTTTTCTTGGTTTTATAAATTAACACTCAGATATAAAATACAAATTTATGTGTATAATTCTTTATATGATTATCAATATTTTGCCTTTTGTGAACTTATTTTGTATTGTTTGTAAACAAAGATTATTTTAGTTCAGAGTTGTTTAAGTATAAACATAATATTTAAATTGTGGCTTTCCCCTCTATAAGTAATTACAGTTTCGTATTGCTTTTCATTGTCTTTAAACAAAATTGACACATTTAATTAAATATATGTATATTTAATTATAACTCTTTTTTTAAGCACACAATTCATCAAACCTAGAACATTATCATTACTACAAACATCAGTCTTCGCTTGTAAGCTGATTGTATTAATTTAGTTTTTTTATGGTTTATTATTATGTACAATTGGGAAAGTTTTAAACAATTTTTTTTGGAGATCAAGTCGAAATTGGAATTAGTGAGCACTTAACTGTTAAAAGCTCGCTTTAATAATTATAGAAAGTAGTAAACATTTGATTGCTATTATTTCATTTCATAGTTTCAACAACAATTAGAAAATTTAACGATAGGAAGACTACGTTTTTGAAACACATAAATATATAAAATAGTTGATGTCGTTATTTTTTTTTTTAACACATCGATTAATGCCTAGGGCAACACAGTGAACGATTCGGAGAAGCAAATAGACTTTGAAATCGTATTTAGACGGTATACTATATATATTCTATATATTTTGTAAACCTAAATTCAAATTCGGTGTACCTATTCTGCAAGTTTTTGAATTCAGTATAATTCGCTTGACTGCACTATAATATAATATAATCATACATATTCTAGTTTTATATGAAAGTAAACTTAATTGAATTTTGTTTAAAAAAAAATATATTGAAATAATATTTAATTGATGTGTATAGATTCGAAACAAAATAATTTTAGTAAATATTAACTAATGATACATTCAGATATTTAGATTTAAATAAAATCTAAATAAATATTATATAGAAGAGTAGAGTGCAATTAAACATATTATACTGTAGTTCGATCTGTTTTAAAGTAACTGTCGTTGGCATTTGGTTACTTGATATTCCATACACTTGTATTATCTACAGGGTATTTAGACATCTTCTTTTACTACATCTCTAACTTCTTCCTCTTGTGCCTTGAAATCAGTTGCTGTCTCCGTTCGGGGAGGATCCTCTATGTCTATAGAATTCTCTCGCTCCGTTATATCCGGCATTTTGAGTGAAAAACTGCTCAACTTACGCTCGGCAGATCCGAGAGAACTCTGAGAATCCGCCTTGAGCAGAGTGGAGCGTCTTTCATTGATAACCCTCAAGGAGTCGTACATGTGATCATCACCACTTGTGGAGCTGGCACCTCGCTCCAGAGAGCGTATATAGAACACGGAGTCATCCCTCTCATTGGCAATGCCCGGCTTGGGTCTGTAGAACTGCCTGGAACTGTTGCTTCTATACAGCGTTGTACACTGCGAAAAAAAAAAAGAATGCGTTGTATAATTAAAAATATGTGTATTCACTTTTGAAATTTCAATTTCTTAATATCAGGGACTGTAATCATTATAAGTTTTATTATAAAACTCAAGAATAATCATTATTCCATAAGTTTTAATATTTTACTTAATAATAATCATTATTTTTGATTCAATAGAATAATCAAAAAAAACTCAAGGTGTTATTTTGACCTGTCAAATTTGAGTTTTATTTTTGATTCAATAAAATAAAACTCATGAAGTAATCATAATTCTGTGAGTTTTTTTTTTTTAATCAAAAAGAATGATTATTCCTGAGTTTTTTACTCAAAAATAAAGATTATTTGCTGAGTAAAGTAATAAAAATCTTAAATCTTAAGATTGAATAGATTACCCTTAAAAATAATGTTGGTATATTTCACTTTTTTTTACAATTACTTGAAGTAAATGAAAAAAATTGAAAAAAACAAAATAATCATTATTTACTGTCCCTGCTTAAAATGTCAGTCAGTCAGTCAGGACAAACAGTTTGATATAAAGCTAATAAATACTAAAATAAATCAAAACATTAAAAATACAAAAATAAATACCAATGATGTCACAACAAATTATTCAAAAATACCAAAAATAAATAAAATAGATTTTTGCCAGGACATACCTTTTGATTTTGTGTCAATTGAGGTTGATCTACACTACTGCCGAGTGGCAGAAAGTCAGGACGTGGTTTCTTGGGTGGCAGGTTGCTTTTGTGATGCTCCAGTTGCGTTATCTCAGTGTAGGAGACGTTGCACTCGGCGTTGACGTGACGCTCATCGATTATTTCGATGCTCTCCTCCGGCACTGCCGGCTCCATGCTCGACTGTCCTGACAACTGACGCATCGGCGGAGGCGGCTCCGAGCACACCGACAATTGGCTGCTGCTCAAGGACATTGTGACAGTCAGTTAGTCAGTATATATGTATATATATTTGTATAATAATAGAATTTGAGTGCTTCACTTACCGGAACTCCTTCTCAACGGATGGCGTTGCCGAGGGACCGGAACTGTAGCGTTTGGGTGAGCGTAATATTGACTTGGGCATCACTTCCGGACTGTGCAGATCCACCTGCACTCGCCGCGAATCAATGCTCGAGGTGCGACTCGCCACCGAGGCACAACGCGCCGTCCAGCGGCCGCTATATGACGAGTCCGACATTGTTGAGTTTCTGCAAATATACCCATTAGTAGTTCAAAGTACGTCATTAGATGAAAGTTCATTAAAATTAATCATTAAACATTCACTAAAGTACGTTAAAATACGTCATTAGTTACAGTTCAATAGATTTAATGAATAAACGTTGATTAAAGTAACTTTAAATACAGCATAGAAATAGTATTCATTTCTAAGTCAAGCTTTTAAGCAATTAATCTCTTTAAAAAGTTCATTAAAACATATATTCAAACAGAAAGAATAGAGGAACAATTTTTCAATCGAGCTTTCAGGCAATTAATTTATAGAAAATATTTTAATGTGTTAAAAAAATGCACATGGCAAAGCTTTAAAGTGCTTTAAATGCTCAAAGCGCAAATTTAAATAAGATTGAATAATTTTATCTCAAAGATATATTTTCTACTTAATTTCTTAGCAAATATTATCTGAAAAAAGCTTTTTAATAAAATCGAAAAAAGGAACAATTAAAGGTTAACTCGTAGATGGAAAAAGTTTATTAATAAAAATAATTAATTATTGTGTAATAAGAAAAGAGTGTAAACCTTGGGAATAGTATGCTTTAATGTGATTTTAAAGCTCAAAGCGTTACTCTAAAATAATTCTTAGATTCATGATAGAAAAGAAGAAAATATTGAAACATTAAGAAGACTGTAGCGCATTCAATATGCTTTAATGTGCTTTTAAAGCTTCGAAATATACTCTTAGGTCAACCTTAAATCTTCAAAATGAATAAACATATATACAATAAGTATTAAGAACAGTATATCGATTTCAATGTGCTTTAATGAGCTTTCAAAGCTTTGCAATAAACTGTAAAGTCAACATTACATCATTAAATCTTTAAAATAAATAAAAGTATATAACATTTTAAATTAAACAAGTATTAAGAAGAGTGTAACGATATCAATGTGCTTTAAAGAGCTTTCAAAGCTCCTTGGTTTGTGTTTTAGTGCTGCAAACAAGAAATACATGCAGTGTTGATAAACGAGCGAAGAAGTATGAAAGATTTTAAGCTGGTGTCATTGTCCGCCTCTGCAATACTTACCGCCTGTGCCCCAGCGGACTACAACGTTCTCGCTCTCTCTCTCGATCTCTGTCTCTGTCTCTGTCCCTCTCCCGATCTCGATCTCGATCTCTCTCTCGATCGCGTGCTGCCTCCTCCTGTTCGATGGGACGCTGACGTGAGAGCACATGCCTCTTTGCCGTATCGGAGCGTTTGTTGCGCTCAGCACGTTTCTCGCTGCCACCGTGTGCCACGCCTCCGCTCAAGTTGCCGCCCATGCCGGCATCAAAGGAGGAGGCGTGCCAATAGACGCGACTCGCGGCCGCTGACGGTGGTTGCAACAAGGTACAGGTGGCATATTCACGTGTGGCACGCTGTATTAAGCTGGAGGAGTTGCTAATGATGCGTGTATTGGACGCACCCTTAGAGGTGGTACCATGAGCAGTACCTGCGGTACCTCCGGCAGGTCGTACCACACCAGTGTTGCGAACGCGACGAACACTGCTGCTCGACAAAAATAATTGTTGTTGTTTGCGTTGTTTGTGTGAACGATGTTGTGAATGTTGATGATGTGAGTGATGATGATGATGCCGATGATGATGATGACGTTTGCAGCACAATTGTTGTAGTTGTTGTTGTTGTTGTAATTCCAGCGTAGTGTTGTTAAGGTGCGACGAGAACAGATTGCATGGATTAATGTCGTTGTTGCATTCAGATGAATTTGAATTGGAATTGAAATTTGTTGTTGGGATGGTGGACAAATTGGGCACGGAACCGGTGTAGTGTTGGACAGTGGACAGTGTTGGACGACGCAGCTGTGACTGTGACTGTGACTGTGGCGAGAAGCGTGTGGATGCGCTAATGGTTCAACAAATGCAAACAAAGCGAGAGCGTAAAAGAGACAGAATGAGATCAAGAGATAAGAGCGAGTGAAAGAGAGCGCGTATATATGAGCAAGAGAGCGATATATTGAAATAGTTGCAGCCAATTCGGTGAGTATGTCAAATTTACAATATGCAATGCTTTTTTTATGTAGGATCGAAGGCAAATAAATAAATACAACGACCGTCATCTCTAAGAAGATCTTGAAGTTGGACAATCCTCTATTCTCATCTCTAAGGATTAGATTCGGACAATCCTCAACTTTCATCTCTTAGAGGTAAGCCCTACAAATGTAATCTTTTCTGAGATTCTAGAGCTGGTTTGGGTTCGAACCTTCGTTCAATTTCATACAAAAAAGTATTTTTATTGTTATACATTTTTCTCTACATTTTGTTCTAATTAAATTTTTTTTCAAAGAAATCAAATTTTGATGATAATTTAAATTTATTTAAAGCTTTAAATATGACTTATTTTAATCCAAAGTCTTAAATAATTGCGAAATATTAGAAAACCATTAAATTTATGTAATTATTTTTTTTTTGGAACAGAACCTTTTATTTTAGAAAGCTGTTCGGTTTAGGTTCGGTATCGCAAAGTAAAAAATTTCATGGGTTCGGTTCATGATCCGGTTCAGGCTGCTTAAAAACCCGAACCGAACCGGTTCTACGAGACTTGATAATAAGTTTCATTAAATAGGTCTCCTTTAATTGTCATCTCTTACTTTAAGTATGGACTCTCTGATTTCTTCAACTTTCTATTATTTTATATGAACTCTTTAACAAAATTCTCTAATAATCATGCTAGCAACAAACCTTCCAAACTACTGTCTCTATATCAAAATTTCATGCCAGTGTCAACTCTAGCCTGTTATATCTAGTGAGTTGCTCTACATGAACATAGCATTTTCCAGATCTAATATATATATTATATGCACTCTACCACTGTCATCTCTAATATGAACTCTACAGAGGTATTCCCTCGTTAAGTACCTGAGTGACTTGGAGAACTTGATGAGCTCCGCGGTGAGGGCTTCCCGATCGAAGGGTTGTTGTTGCTGCAGTTGCTGTTCACCTGTTGCACCTGTCACCGCCTGCAGCTGCTGATGTGCATCGCCAGGTGAGGAGCGAAAGACGCCAAAGTGTTGATCCCAACGCGTTGACTGATACTGTGCACCTATTACAAAATACAGGGTATAGTCCGACAGTTATTTCTTTTATAGTTCATTAAAATATCATTAAACAAATTAATGATACAAATAAAACATTTATCTAGCAATTTACGGATTTTTGCTAATGAAAATAAAAATTCTAAAAATAAAGTGATTTCATTAATTTTAAAAAAACTAATGCAAATAAAATGAGCTTTTAATTTTAATAACCAAATAAAAAAAAAACAATGAAAATTTTTTGTTTTTCATTAAATAATTTTAATGAATCATAAGCATTTGTAGTAATTTATTTTGTAAAAA